>OU343223.1:138072028-138247004 GCA_910596185.1 Chrysanthemum makinoi | reverse complement strand
ACGTATTGCTATCTAATGGTGGAAAATGTTTGCCAATTGTTGTTAAAATGATTACCCTATTATATGCTTTCGTTACTAGCGGATCAAAAGCTGATGTAATGGAACTATGATAATTTGGATCCTAGTTTTCGAAGAAATTCTATGGTTATATGAATATTACCTTGGGTATTTTATTTTCTTGAAAAGTTTTAATTATCGAAAAATATTTAAATTGAATTTTGGAAATTCTTTAAATGTATTAATGCAATACTAAACCGTGAACGTAGGTTATTCTGTATTGGTAAATTGATCTACTGTAGGGTTTTTGGTAGAGTCAACTTTGCTAAAAGAATAAACCTTGTCCTCTTTTCATAAGAAAGAGTAAGATTCAATCATATTCTTTTTCATGAATGAGAAAGGTATGATAGGACAAATTAGAATTATCTAAATTCTAAATACATTCGTAGCAAATTTTAATAGTTAAGAAAATTGCATATTTTATGAGTTATTAAATTAGAAGCTAGACTAATTTACTGCAAAATTGGTAAAAGACAAACTAGCATATTTTATCTAGTTGTTGTGCTTTGACCATTTAAAAGTACTACTTACAATTGTTACCATTTAAAAGTACTACTTACAATTGTTGGAATAGTAGAACTATTAAGAAAAGAAATTGCATGCCCAATTTTTCAAGTTAATAGCATTGATGGATAATTTATCATCTACATAGTAGAATACACTCTTTTAGTACATAAGTAATTGTTATGTATGGACTTTCTCAAAGGTGTAGGGAAGTAAATAGAACACTATTTTCTTTCACTGGTTAATACAACACTTACAATGTTGTGTCAAATTAGTGAGTATTGTTCTTATTACTGAATAAGGAATTAATGTAATGATCTCTAATTCAGTGGGAGTTACAAGCTTTGTCATCTTGGTAGTAACCCAGATTATCTCTAGAATGTCTTAAGATAATTACTTTCCACTTGTAGACACTTATGTTTTCTAGAAACATCTGGGACCACTAAAACATATTTGGCGACTCTCTCCTTTGGCGAAAAAATAAAACCCTAACTTTTCTAATCGTTCTTCACTAAATCGCTAAAATCCTTGTGTTTTCGTTCCTCAATTTGTAATCGTTAGTAATTAACGTCATGTTAATTAGTATCCTGATCAGATTGGTGGTTCTTACGCAGGTTCTTGGTGGTTTTTTGTGTATGTTCTTTTAGGGTTTTGTTTCAATCGACTTGGTTCTTTGGTCTTCCTGGTATATGGTGTTTCATCGATTGATTATGGGTTAGTTTTGCTCTTCATTGTGCATAAACCCTAGTTTTTAACTAGGGTTTCCATTACGTTGTGAAATCGAGGACGTGTTTGCTTGTTAAGTGGATCTGTACGCCTTGTTTCGATTGTTATTTTTTATTTTTTTTTCTGTTTTAGGGTTGTTTTAGTTCTGCGTTCTGATGGAGAGGGTGGTTAGTTTCGAGTTAGATGAAAACATGAAACCTGTTTCATGTTCCAATACCAATGGTGAAAGTGGTGGAGATGCTGCTTCAGTTTTCACCAATACACAAGAGGAGTCGATTCCTCTTGTTTCTAGCCCTAGTCCCCATCACCCCTAGTCACATGACACGCTGAGGGTCATGATACTTTATTGAAAATTCGTGCTATTGAAAAACAAATCTTTGAGGGAAAACTTGTTCTTTTGGGTGACGATGGGCAACCATTAAAACCTTGTGACAGTGGTGCTACTACTTCTACTGAGGGCTAATCTATTTGAGCATCTTAAGGTGCCGCAGCGAAGAGCTAGAGGAGATGCTTACTGCTATTGGTTATTATTCAAACCTCCTCAAGATAATGAGGTGTTCCTATGGTTTCTAATGTTAATGCTACTAGTAGTCCTAATAATGTTAGTAAGGTAGATACGAATGCAAATGGGGCATTTGGTATTGAGAAGGTTGGTGTGTATGCTTTGAAACAACCTTCTACATCGTGATGGTGTTACTTCTATCAACCTAAGAAACACACGTCAAACTTTGGAGGTTGGAGTGTAATAAGTAATGGTGTGGATCTTTCCGTCCCGATGAAAGTGGTTGAAGAGGTGAACACTAGGTTTGAGAATACTTTGTATGGGTATTTCCTTGGTCAACGACTTGCTTTTCCTGTTGTTAATTACTTTGTACTGCAATGCGTGGGCTAAGTTTGGTATACAAAAGGTAATGATGAATGCAAAGGGGTTCTTCTTTTTTTAAGTTCAATTGAAGAAAGGTATTGATGATGTTCTTGAAAAACTAGTTGATTAGAAATGTACCTATTATTCTTAAACCATGGACATTGAACACCAACTTACTTAAAGAGTATTTGACCAACATCCCGGTGTGGGTTAAATTCCATGATGTTCCTCTTGCTATGTTTTATGATGATGGCCTTAGTCTCCTTGCCACATTGATAGGCTCGCCCAAAAGGTTAGATGCTTTCACTAGCCAAATATGCAAGGACTCGTGGTAAGAGTAGTTTTGCTAGATGCATGATTGAAGTGAAGTCGGATGAAGGTGCTTAGGACTGACTACATTGTTGAGATACCGTTACTTGATGGATCGGGCTGACTATTGAGAAGATCACGGGTTGAATATGGTGGAAACCACCTCATTGTGATAAATGTAAGATTTTTGGTCATACTCTTATTGAATGTGCAAAAGTTGTTGAACCTCTGTTTCAGCCTACTAAAGCGTGTTAATGATGGTTTCAAGACGGTTAATAACAAAAAGAAGGGAAAGCAAGGTGGGTCTACTATTCGGGTCAAAATGAGGGTTTACTAAACACGTTGTGGGTAGCAAGTTTTCAATATCAACCCAAGGCTCCTCTCAGACACAAGAAATTGGTAAGCACAAAAATGCTTCCGATGTGGCTAGTTAGAGTGGAACAAAGATCTCTACATCCTAACAGTTTGATGCTCTTAATATGGAATATCTGGATGCGTTTGGTGTTCCTTCTAATGACACCAACAAGGATATGGATTCTGTCGTCTGATGGAAGTTAATGAAGATAAGTCTACTAAGACATATGCTTGCATCACAAGAACCTTGTAGTGATTTAGAAAGAGATGGAGTGGTGGCAAAACTAGTGATTCTTGTAATCCGCCCGCCTCTTCTACTAAGAGAGTTAACCCTTTTTCTAAAGTAGGAGAGATCGTGGTTTCGATTCGAAGATGAGGTGGTTGCTAACCCATTTGATGGTCTGCTAATCTATTCGTGGTAGCCAAGAGTTTGAAGATGAGTATGATGACTATATTATGATGACTATCTGAATCGATGGTTTATGATCTTCCAGGGAATTTGGATGCCTTTAATGCCATGTATGGCACCAAACTTCAAGGTCCTAGGAAGTAATTTTCTTTCGTTATGTCCTATGTTATCATTTGAGTAGTGGTTTTGTTTTACGGTTTTAGAAAATAGGAACTATCTTGTTATGTAAAGCTTTATGCCTATATAACGGGCTGAGATATGGGACTTCTCATATCCATTGTACTTAAGCGTTTTTGTTTAATATATTTACCAGGGTGCAGGATTACTCCCCTTTACCCAAAATGAAGTGGTTCTACATCTACTAGTTATGCTAATATCAAGGAAACAATCATATTGGTCACATAAACAAACATATGTCGTGTTGTTTATCTGCTACATGATGTTGTTCCATGCACAAGTGGGAGAAATATATATTTTGTTCAAGGTACAACATATAGGTATATGATTTAACGGTTTTCTTGACGCAAGGTAGAGACTAACATTCTAATATGACTTGTATCTCATTCAAGAAACACTTGGTGTTGCAATTTCGTCATGTCGAACTTGGCGAGATTGCAACAACAAAGTAAATCTCCATGTGAAGTCGGACTTGCATGGACATATTTGCGATTTTAAATTAGACAAGTATTTAGAACATGTGTCAAAAATGATATATAAGACTACTTCAAATTAGATATTTATGTATTATTAGAATGACATAAATAAATGAAGTAATCTAATACTACTTTAATTTGTTTATTTATGTATTTTGGAATGACATAAATGAAAAATAATGTAGTCCTACATTATTGTGAAGTAAATAAATTAACTTGAAATTACTATTGAAACCAAGAGTTGTGTTCATAATTACTTTAGTTAAACATGTTTATGATTCATTGTAAAGAAATAAACATAAAGTCTTTTAAGACTTATAATAAAGTAAGGCGTTAACTTGTTATGTTTTTTAATTAAGACATATACAAGAAGTCATTGAGTTGATCAATGATTTATAACATATAATGGGATTATAACAGTTTATGTTTTCTTGATGAGACATGGATATGAAGTGACTTGGTTAAAAGTACTTGTGTTATAAAGCATGCAATTGGCTTGAAAAGTCTATTATACCATTAAGTTGACTTAGTTGGTAAATAGGTAAGCCAAAAGGAATATGTTTATCTTATATATTGTTAGATTGTCTTACAATATTAATTCTAGTGAATACCACAAGTTGATGGTATGTTCAGTTAGGAGAATCAAACTCTATTTGATTTGTTTGATTCAAGATAACCATAACTTCTTTCTTAAAAGTAACAAGGTTAGAAAATTGAGTATGGATTGAATATACACAATATGACTCCAACCTAGAAGATTAATAAAACACCATTTTATTATGGAATGTGATGAATCACATTAAGTTTTAAAATTGAAGATTCTGAATTTGTTAAACTACTTATAAATAGGTTATTAACAAACTAAAGTCATGAATTATCAATGTATATTTGTAATGTCCCCAAAAGAGAACAATGTAGTTTTGCTCTAATTGCTAAGTATATATAGATAGTCTATATATTACAAAAGGTAAGTGAGAGTTTTTTTTTATCTTGAAAGATAAAATTACAAGATACATAATCTTCTTAAATACACTAGTAAATATCATGATTAGGCTAGTTATGAAATGTTAACCTCAAGATGATGGAATTTTCATTCATAGATCTGCAAGGATATCTCGGATATTTGATTTATATGCTGAGAAGAACATGAGTTACAGGATTATAGTAAACCCGATAATCATTATGATGGATTACCAAATATTGAATTGGGTAAATTACTCATGCTATGAATGTTAAAGATGTTGTCCATAAAGATAATCAATTTTGGAAATTTGGTTTATCTTAATAGTTAGACTAGAAAATGAAGATAAGTTTCTTCAAAGAGATGGAAAACCTAGTGGTTTGAAATCTCTGTAGAAATCATATGGACAAAAATTTACACATATTTAATGCATGTTTTATGACAAGATTATTAATCATACTTAAGCAATTAATTGTGATTGAATATTCTTTCCTAGACACATTAAATATATAAAGATGATAATTGTCATACTTGTTTTCATTAATATGAAATATGACAATGGAATATCAAAACTCTTTCTTGAGAAATTACTTTAGCGAGGACGGTAAGTAATGAAAGGTTTTAATTCATATAATCTTTGGAAGTGTACAGTGCAATAATTCATGAATGGATAAATGCATGCATCTATGAAATTATTCTTATGTTTAATTATTAAATCCTAGTTTTGATTTATAATTGAAATAAGATAGTAAATTTTAAGTATTTTAAAGCTAGTGAGTATTATGTTAAGGTTTTAAATCTTATATGTTGTATAACATATATAAATAACATTCCTTGTAAGCTAAATGTTAAGTCTTAGTTTGGAATAAAACTTCACTTGTAAGATTTAAAGAATTAAAACATACAACCTTGGAATATATGTTTATTATTAATAAACATGTGCGGTAAAATAAATGATTCTAATAAAACATGATATATCATTTGTGAAATGGATAAATATCTTTTGACAAGATAGAACATGAATGAAATCTAAGTTTGACCCGTAGATTCATCATGTACATCATGTTGTGTATTAAAATTGTTGTATCATTCTTGAATAAGAAGTGATTTGACAACATTGATATCCAACTAAAAGTTATTAGATAACTTTTGTAATGAATATTCTAATAGGCTAGGAATTGCTCCTAGATTCTATGGATGAACAATATGTCAATTGTTGTGCAAATTGTCATCAGTTACAAACTTGAAAGTTTGGAAGACATCAAACATTACACAATAAGATATTAAAGTTTATGGAGTTTTAATGAGCATATTGTTGTTTTGTATACAATGATCTGGTTTAATTGAGATGACACTCAATACTAGTTATGTAGGATTTCATCCTTGTTAATGGCCATGTGAACTAGTTGTGCTACTAAGCGCTTGATTGCATTATACATTAAAGAATAAGAATACTTTAAACTTTAAAATGTTTGAAAGTTTAAATTGTCATAAATGGTGATGAGGATGTCACACTTTATGAATTATTATGTGATTGGTGAATGCACACATACAAATCTTCACTAATTGAATTCTTGAAATAAGTATTCTCAAAATTACGATAGATCAAGTTGGTTGATTTATGCCTTGTCAACAAGTATGATTATCATTACTTGAGGCATAATTCATCAACTGGAATTTTCATGCATTGATCTATTTAGTATTTGGATAAGGGATGTTAAACAATTGTTATAATCAATCAAATACTTGATATATTTGATTTTATAATATATTGTATCATATATTTGCATGTTTAATCCGTGAATAAATTTATTTATTCTAAATCGTCCGTTGTCAATTTGATATGGGGTATCGTTAAATTAAGACAAATCTGAGTGATTTGGTAGAATATACTTAAAAGTATATTGATGGAAAGCATACCATTTCGGATGATATTAATGAATTGAATATGGACTTATCAACTACATGATTTTACTTTATGGATATTGTTATTAAGTAAATCATGAATAGTTATCCTCGGACTTGAGATACGGATAAGTGTCATGAATGTAGTGCATTTCATTGGGGCAACTTAAGCTATCGTGGCGGTAGTCATAAGGGTTGTTTCAGTTTTGCAAGTTTGTGGGTTAGTCTATTAGTCAAGATAGAATTTGTTCCTTCATTTTTATTTGGTTTTAATCTTGGGCCCTCGTAGGGTTGACAAGATGTTTAGTATTGCGCCCGAATCTCCACGAATATTGAAGTTTTGGTAACCTTGGTCAATCACTTAAAATGAGAAACAGAATGGTTGAATAAAGAATGACTTAATTCCATATCTTTATTTAACATGGTATTAGAAACAAAAAGGATAATATATGAGAAATCATTAAAAGGTTTTCAGGCCTTGCCGAGTTTTACTAGAGGCATCGAGAGTGTTGCTAGACATGACCCGATGTGATCACACTATTAAGATATGTCCAGTGGGAGCTACATTGGTTTTAATGGACAAAATATTAATAGATGTGTGTTAGGATCAAACTAGAGACCAGGGATTGCACACTACGTATGAGAATTAAAGTTTAATAATTAAATATAAAATGTTATATTTAGTTATTAATTACACAAAACACATAATGAACGTTAAGTAAATAAATGTAATGGACTACTTGATCGTTAAGTATTAAAAGAAAAGGACTAAAGTAAAATTAGATGTCCAAGAAGGATCCGGAAACCCTTTTGGGTTTTGTATGGCGAGTTATATGGATTAGGGGTTTCCCTAATCTAAATCTAACTTGAATAAGTTTCTACTATATATAAACAAGGTTAGGGGTTGATTGTTTTTCACCTTTTGTACACACAATAACCCTAAAACTTGTGAACTTTGTTTTTCTTTGGTGTTAGCTGATCAAACTAATCCCTTTGTAGGGGTGATCGAGGATTTTTTGTTTCATCAAACAAAATTGTTTGTGTTTATTTTAAACTAAATTTACTTTTAATTCGTTAATAGTGCGTGTGTACAAAATGGTACAATCTACTATCTTGGATTGAACACAAAAGGTAGGGGTAATTCTTATAAATCCTATAAACCACAGTGGGGTTCATAAAACTGCTAGTTTGTGGAATTGATTCTTGTTATTTCCGAATCAAAAAGCTACATATACTATTTGTTGGATATTGGATTTCACAAACACATCTAAACCATGATCAAAGTAAGTATAAGAATGTTAGAGAGAGAGTTCTAGTGAGAGAAAGTTAGAGGTTGGGAACTATAGTGAGAGAAAGAAAATATTATTATGAGCTCCAACTCTCTACCTTGGGAGGTAGAGAGTATTATAGTCTTACATAAGCGCCACACAGCGGGTCGTGGATCGGGCATCTGATGGGTAAAGACCCGTCCGTCCTCCACGGTGTTACTTAACAAAATACTACTTAACATAAAATAACTATGACTACGAGCTTTCTAGCGATTACATATACTTGAGGTGACCGACTCTTTAATACATGGAATTTCTAATTCCTAACAATCTCCCCTAAGGGAGGTCACCTCAAACATATACTAAAATGACATTGAATACAAGCAGATATTACATTAACAATTGATCTTGCATTCTTGATGTAGTACTTTGCTCGGCTTCGTAGTCATTGATTCTTCTCATTGCATGTTTGGTTAATCCAGTGGAGGTCTTCTTGATCCACGTGATAATAATTTGAGCGGCTTTTGAGATCATCGGCCAATAGAAAATCTCGAGACATCCATTGTGGTGTTGGTATTATGTGAAGTTGTGACTTTTGGACCGACATGCTCACATTACGGATCATGATATCTTCTCATCAGAGTAGCGGAAGCTTTAGTTGATTCATGATATTGGCGGCGTAGCGAAGCATGGAGTGAAAATATCCGAGTCATTGATGCACTAATCATGATTTCTTTTGAGATGAATGTGTTAGGTGAGCATGCGGGTATGAATTGACCGCTTCATTACGTCATTTTGCAAGCGTCGGGGTGTACACATAAGGCGAGTTAGCAATAAAGCGCCGCGAAAGTGTCTTTGATCACTTCGATGAATTGAGGTACACGGCCCACGGTTCCCGTTGATCGATACAAATCACTGCTGTGATCGGTATAATTCGAAGAATTTCCTTGACGAGGGTTTAGCGGTTGCTCTAGCGTTCTCAAACCGAACGTCTCAAAAAGACAACACAATTGAGTGAACCGGCCAATTCGTCCACGATTGATGAAAAGAGATTTGAAAAACAATCGTGTATTGCTCAATAGAAATTGTTTTGCAATATAACGAAGGTTTTAATGAAAATCAATTATCAATCATAAAACACCTTTTGATTTTGAAAAATTAGTACCGATGGCGTGCTAATGAAAAGTTTTAAAGCACAAAGACGGTTTTCAAAGGTATCCGTCAATCCATAACTGAACGGGATTGATTCAAAATTGAATAAGCCCCATTGTTTACATTCAGTTGTCACATGGTTGATCTGTATAATAGATCTCACATGCCACCTACCGGGAGCTTGTTAGATGTTGGCTCCAGAAGGCTTTCCATCTTCACAGTGAAAATGTAAACACATCACCTTTCGGATGTTACGGCAATACCACAAGGATAATCGTAGGACTCAAGATATAATCTCTCTTTCCACATTGTGTGAAAGCGAGAGTCTTCATTGAAAGTGTCCTAATGAGATTTATTGATGATCTCGTGGCACTAGACTCAATTTGTGCATATTTGGATCCTATATAGGAGACTAGGGAGAGGGTCTCCTCCTTCAATATCAACAATCTCTAAGAGAAAGTCGATAGATAATGTTGGTTCCCGTGAGAATGAAACAAGTCCTTTTAAGAGGAACTTGAGTGGTTTGGGAAGTTGAAGTGCGGTCGTCCTTTGGGTCCATGGCGTCTTGTCTTCAATACCGATGTTACCATCATTAGCATATGAATTGAACCGGTTTACGCCTAAGGTTGAATAAATGGAGGGCTATTTGTTTTCACCCTTTTCTCATTCAATTCTATTTCATTCTTCAACCCCTGATGCTTACGAGACTTCATAGCTAGAACCTTGTTGGGTTTATTCGATTACTAGCTCGTCTCGATCCGCACTCTTCCCATATCTCATTTTTCTCCTTTTATCATCATACCTAAGAACTCTACACTAACTAGTGGATAGTCACTGGGTAGATCCCTCGGTTACGGCGGATCATGGGAACACATACCTAACCTTATCATCCTTATATCACCATACATAATGTAAAGTTGGTCGGTCTTTTTGGTATTGTTCATCCGCCATAGGAACCAATTGAAAACCATTTGAAAATCAATCCGGATACTTATGATATTTAATCAAAGCATTTTGTACAGAATTGTTTTGATATTTTAGAAGAAGAACTCCCCTCAACATGTGCATCAAGTATTTGAAATAGTTTTCCACGAGGCAAGAAAGAATTAACTTCTTTGATTACCATTTTCTAAAAGATATCAACATCACTTTCCTAATCAAATCAAGTAGATAAAGCATTTTGGGGAAGGATGAGGTTTTCATGATTTTGCTCCCCTCAATATGTGCCTCGAGATTTGAAAAGAGTTTTGCACATACTAGAGGAACACTTTATTGAGATAAGTGATCACGTTTCAAATCATAGGTTTAAGATAGATGCTCCCCTCAACATGTGCATGGAAAATTTGAAATCGTTTGTCACATGTGGGAAGAAGAGCTTGTACATCCTTATAAAACCATTTACCGAATTATCAGTTTAAATCCAATTTAAATCACACATTCTCCCCGATCACAATTATCAAATCATTTGAGATTTGTGATCTCTTATAGATTTAAATTGATTTTGAAAGCTTTTAAGGAGAATTGTGACTTGATTATGAAAGCGTTTTAGCTGATAAGGATCGGATTTTAAGACTTTAAACTCCATTGATAAAACATGCATGAATATCTTTTGAAAACAATTGAATGCCAAATAACCTTTTAATTTAATTGAAATCATTCTCCCCTCAATCAATGACATAGGTTGTTGATTGAGAGATTGATATTTTGACAAATAAGTCGAGATGATTATCAAAAATAGAGTGTTATTTTTCAAAGCGTTAGTTTTAAAAGATAAATGTTTATAGAATCCGAGCATGGAATTTTGAAAACATGATAAAGTATGGCTCTGTTCTTTCTTTGAAAAGCGGGTTCTTGCACGAAATGACAATAAACCATTGTTTCTCTTTCTCTCAAACATATTATTTATATATTTTTTTTATTATTTTTTTTTTTAATTTTTTATTTATTTTAGAAAATTAGAACAACATCTAAAGTCCGTGTCATTCTTTGAATGCGGCACAAAAACGTAGATATTATCGAACGAGAAAAACATGAAAAAACAATACATATTATTTTTTTTTTTTTTTCGAATTTTTCAAATTTTTATGGATTTTGAAGGTTTTATAATTTTGTATTTTGATTTTTGAATAGATATATACAAGAGATAGATGAAGATAGACTTTTACTCCTCGTCTTCCTCACGAAGGCGTTTGAGTGTTACGGTTGAAGGCTTTTCAAGCCGGTCGTGGAAGAATAAACTCAAAGCGTTCTCTTGGAAGAGCTTTGGTGAAGATGTCTACTAGCGATATTGAGACCTCACAAAATAGAGTTCCACCACACCTTTTCCACTTGTTCCCTGATGAAATGATGTCGAATGTCGATATGCTTTGCTCTTGAGTGTTGTACGTTGTTGCAAGAGAGAGCAATAGCACTTTTATTATCCGCGATCAGAGGATTTTGTTGAATTCAAAGCCATAGTCGGATAATTGAGATCTCATCCATAAGATTTGAGCACAACAAGATGACATGGCTATGTATTCAGCCTCTGTAGAGAAATAGAAGTACTCGTTTGCTTCTTTGAAGACCAGCTCACAAGCTTATCACCCAAAAGCGAGCACCTCGGGGCGTGCCGGCGAGTATCTTGACATCCTGCATGATCGGCATCGCATAGGCGTTAGTGACATACCGGTGTCTTTGGGTACCATAGTCCCATATTGATGGTTCCTTGGATAAAGACCGTTTAACGCTTCAAGGTGCTTTTAGTAGGCTTAGCACGGTATCTAGCACACATGCAAGCGAGAACAAGATGTGCGGTCTACTAGGCTGTGAGGTACATCGGGATCCAATCATACTCGATATTTTGTTTGGTCAATCATGATCCCTGAGTGGTCCTCATCTAGTTTGGTTCGGTCAATCATGGGGTGTCAGCGGTCACTTGAATCAAATCCAAATTTCTTTAAGATCTCATTTGCATATTTAGATTGATTTATGAAAATGCCTCGGGACTTTGTGAAATTTGTAATCCCAAGAAAAATGACATTTGTCCCATCATTGACATTTGAAATTTTGAACTCATTTCATTAGAAAAACGATCACATTCCATTGGATCGGTCGAGGCAAAAATAATATCATCAACATAAATTTGAACATGAATTAAATGTTTGCGACTTCTGGTGAACAATGTTGGATCAAGCTGCTCCTTTGCTAAATCGGTTGATAGAAGAAACTTTGATAGTGTATCATACCATGCCCTTGGAGCTTGCTTTAAACCGTAGAGGGCCTTCTTCAAGCGATAAGCGTGAGTAGGATGCTCTTGATTTACAAATCCTTGGGTTGGTGGCGTAGACGACTTCTTTAAGATCTCCGTTCAGAAATGCCGTCTTCACATCCATCGATAAACTACCATGTTCTTACTAGCGGCATTAGCGAGAAAAGATTCGATTGCCTCGATTCAAGCTGGAGCAAAAGATTCTTCAAAGTCTATACCCTCCTCTTGGCGGTATCCTTTAGCAACTAATCGAGCCTTGTTCTTCAACACATCACCATGCTCATCAAGTTTCACTTTGAAGATCCATTTTAGAGCAATAATCATAGCACAATCTGGAGCCGGTACTAACTCCCATACATCTAGTCGATCGAACTCATGAATTTCATCTTGCATAGCATTGAACCAGCTATCTTCATTCATGGCGGTTTTAACATCTTTTGGTTCGATCTTAGAGAGTCTGGAGTTGAAGAAGCACCATAAGGCATCGGTTGCAAGTTGTTTCCGTGTGGATCTTTGGGCGAGAGGATTTCCAATGATGTTGTCTAATGGATGATCGTGAGTCCATTTTTGAGGTGTTCATGTGGTAGTTGTTGAGGGCGAAGTAGCGAGTTGATGTCTCTGGCGAAGATGGTTCGATGAAGATCAGGAGCAAATATGTTTTCAAATGGAGCATCCTTAGGAGTAGCAAAGGGATTAACTTCATCATTGATGCAGTTCCATGATGTACATTTGAAGAATGATGATTTGTTGATGAGGCGAAGGATCACAGTGCTTCTTGACTTAAAGATATTGAGGCGAGGATTGACTTCATTCATTGGAATATGAGCAGCCTCTGTTGTAGGGATCAACACCTCATTAGTACTTGGATCATAAAGTTCATCAAACATAGGATCAAACAATTTCTTTAAATCATCTTCGGATGGAGGTACATATGGAGTTTCTTGAGAAGAGTTTGGAACAAGGGATGAACCAATTGGGCTGATTTTGAAGTCTTGGGTCGAGGCGGATGTTCAGGAGCCGTTTGACGTCGACTCATCAAGCGTAGCGTGAATTGTTTCCATGATGTTTTGGGTTCTTTTGTTGTAGATTCGGTATCCCTTTTTGTTTGGTGCATACCCTACAAATACTCCAATGTCTCCTTTAGCTCTAAGTTTGCCTAAGTCTTGACCCTCATTAGTTGGATAACACAATGCTCCAAACACACGAAGGAAAGAGATTAGGTTTTCTGTTGTGGACAAGTTCATATGGTGTCTTTCCATGAGCAGTGTGAATCGAGGAGCGATTTTGTGTGTAGCATGCATTGGCAATAGACCCGAGAGAAACATTGGAACTTTTGAGTAAATCGGCATTGTTCTAGCGGCTTCTACAAGAGTTGATTCGCCTTTCAACTACACCGTTCTGTTGAGGAGTTAGTGGAACACTTCTTTGATGGCTGATTCCAATACTTTCATAAAATTCACTAAGTTGTTTGTTAACAAACTTCGGTTCCATTAATACTGTGCGTCGGATAATTACGGCGGTTTTGTTAAGTCGAACACTGCTTTGTACTTTGATGAGTTTGATGATGATATCGGGGTTTCATCCTTTGTCCTTAAGAACTTGACCCCGGTGAATCTAGAGTAATCATCAACCACAACTAACACATATTTCTTCCCAAAGATATTCCGCACTCTCATTGGTCCACATAAATCCATATGAATTGTATGAAGAACTTCTGTGGCAGAGTTAGTAGGTTTGGGTTTATGGGCATACTTCTTGCTTTTTCCCAATTGACATCTTGAACAAAGATGATCCTTTTCATACTTTAGTGAGGTAAACCTACAACTAAGTCCTTTACGGAGAGATCATTGATGGTGCGAAGTTCAAGTGATTGAGAACTGCGTCGATGCCATAACCATGACTTTGTTTTTGAAGCCTTTGACGACAAGCAAATTGGAGAAGACTTCATCATATCTTCTATAGAGATGGTGTAAAGATTTGAACCACGAGTTCCTCTTAAAGTTCCTTACCATCAAGTTCTCTAACAAAACAAGTATGTTTTCTGAAAGCTACTTCTAGATCGAGTCCGAAATTGACCAAAAGAGACGATTATGACCAAGACCTTCCACATAGTATACTCTAGAGATAACACTATCACCAACAACATAATCACCATAACCCATAATTGCACGAAATGATCATTACCGAATCTAACTGTCCCGATGAATTTCCTCACGAAGTTCATGAGCGCATGACGGTCTCGGTCATATGCTTGGAGCGACTGAGTCGGGTACCACAGAGCGATTTGAACGATCTGCAGTTGAACACAGACAAGAATGGATAGCTGGATAATTGGGATCCCCATGCAAGAATGGGTTCCATTTGGTTAGTAACTGATGGTGGAACACCCACATCGAAATAGAAACATCCATATCGAAGTAGAAGCAATGGAATCATTGGGAATAGATGCAATCTTTGGTGTGCGTATTTGACCTATTCAAAGTATGTTCACTTCTTAAGGGAATAGTTCTACCAGTAGGCATCCATTTTCTAGTGGGCATAACCTTATCAGTTTGAGAACAAAGCGATTATTCTTATGGCCAAAAGGTATCCAATAATAACCTATCTTTATAAAAGTTCTTCCTGTGGGTTTCCACTCTTTTCTAACAATCTTTCGTTTTTGCCTTTTTGCCTTATTTGCACGATTATTAGCATTAACAATTTTAACGGGCATTTGACAGCATTAGACAAAGCATTCACACCACATTCATGATTAGCAAGCGAGAATTCAAGCGGACATCATTACAAGGTTTGCAAATAGTATCGAATTGAATTAATTACGATGCCTAAGGCTAATACTAGAATCAACACGATTCGTTTTATTCAACTCAAGCTTAAAGTTCCTAGGTTGGTCTTCTACTCTCTTCCAATGCACATTTTAGCTTGCAAGGTCCTATCATTCCTTGTATTGTCTTGAGACTTTGACTTGCTTGCTTTAATGTCATTGATTACTCTGTAGGGAATTATGGGAACATTAGTTGGTTGATCTACTTTTTGCATTTCTGAACTAGACGTGCAAGGATCTGTATTACTAGGCGACACATTGATGTATACTTTCTTAAAAGCGGGCCTAGAATGGTTTGAAGGCTCGGCACTAGGCATAGAACAAGGCATCACGGCTTTGCCTTTTGCACCTAAGGTTAAGGATTTGGGACATGTTGCAATTACACATTCTAGCAACTCTTGAGATCGTTTGGCCCGGAGGCAAGCAAACCTAATTTCACTATCAAGAGGTTTGTTAATGAAATCCTCTTTGACAATCTCACGGAGACATTCTAGACTATCCTTAAGGTGAGCACAATATTCATGAAAAGCATGTTCATTATTCCTAAGATGAGGAGGAATATATTTAAGCTGTCCGATGTATTTGCTTGTCTAAGGGTGACTTTGAGACAACATTCTTATTGAAAACAAGTGGCGTTTCCCATTTCCACGACTTCCAGATTCTCAATTTCCTTTTGTAAAGACGTTATTTTTTAGTTGTTTTGGTCACGGGTGACTTTTATTGAATCATATAACTCTTTAAAATGTCGTTTAACTTTTCATTTTCTTCTAGAAAACTCTCGTTTTCCTTTTGTAAGGCATCAACTAAGTTTTGAAGATGAAAAGTTTGAGAATTCTGAGAATCTAAAGGAGGAGGCATTTGGGAGCTGTCATATTGTTCTTTTGACCCTTTAATTGAGAGATTTGGGCTTTCAACTTTCGATCGTGTTGCGAGCTTGAATCATTCATCACGTTTGTTAATTTGAAAAGCGCATCAAACTCGGAGCATCGAGGATGTCTTGATATTTGAAGTTTTGACATTTTCTTTAAGATGTTGATATTTTAGTTGTAAATTAAAATGCTCAACTTCTAGTTTAGAAAAATGTTTAACCAAATTGTCGTGATCATCCAGTTCAATTTTCTCGTTTAGTTCAGAATTAGTTTTTCAAGCTCAATGACACGATCATGGGAGACTTTCAGTGCAACCGATAATTCATGAAATTTGGAAGCATTAATGGAACAATTTGTAGCAATGAAAAACACATCCTGAGTAATACATTCAGAAATCGGGTTCTCATTTAGTGTATGCAAGTTCTTCCTCTCAATCTCATTATATTTTAGTGCTCGCTCATAGTCACTAACTTCAACTATCATTGCATCAAATTCATTTTCCATTCCTTTAATATCGGATCCCTTTTAAGACTCTCAAAGTGATCTTTTAGAAGTTTAAAGAAAGGCATGACCTCAGTTAAATAACATTCTTTCATTTGCTCAAAACCCTTTCTCCTTCCGTTATACCGTGGGTGTGATCCTTTTCTTGCAAGTTTTCTCAAAATCAACAAATAGTTGAAGTATAACATATTGGCTAATTAAGGTCTTGCTTTTAGTGGCAATTGTTCTAGGAACAAGATGCATTGGTGTATTAGGAGGATACACTGTCGCTCTAGGCATTTTCCAAAGAGGAGGGTTTGTTTCAACAATATTTTCGACTTTACGCTTATCTAAATCCATTTTCAGAAAACTTGTTAGGGAGTCAACAATGTCCGAGGCTTTAAACATGTTCAAGGAAATCCAGTTTTCCTTCTTGTAATCATGGGGTGTGATCTTTATTTTCTTCTCTCTACATTTAGGATCATCTAATTTCTTGTTCATCTTTTCCCTAGTGACTTCATCTGATTTCTTATCTTCCTCGGTGCACTCAAGCAACTAGGTTTCGTCTAGGTTTAGGATTTCATTGCCATCATAAAGAACCTTATGAGCATTTCTAGCCCTTTTAATGACCTCTGGATTTGGTTCCTTAACAAGGAGAATGCTATGCTTATAAGCTTAGGACCCTATGCTTAGTGATCATGTGAGCGGTCTGAATGGTGTTCCCTTGTATGTACAACTTGTTTTCAAGTTTGTTTTTCAAAGTTTTCTGATTAGAAAAATCTTTCAAGAGTTTTGATTCCTTTGCATTAAATTCTTGCTTAAGCATTTTCACATTTTCTTGAAGTTCTTGTTTTTGCTTAGCGGTTTTAGAAAGCTTTTCTTGCAAGGAATTTAACTCTTGTTTTAATACTTCTTCTCGAAAATAACTTTTTCTAATAATTATGCGCACTTGGTCATCCATTTCACGCTCACGAGTGGTCAACTCAAATTTATCACGTTGTTCATAAATAGCAACACGTTCTTTATAGGCATTTAATTAGGATATTGAGACTCATCAGGGGCACTGCGGTGTATTCATCAAAAATATAGTCATTGTTGACTGCGGGAGATGCATCACTTGGTACAACTTCACTTTCACTTTGTTTCACATATTGATCATATGGGACAACATTGATATTACCCATATTTTCAATATTTGATACAAAAGTTTCAGTTGATAGTACTTTGTCATGCATCTTTTGCACATCGGCATCATCGTATAGTTTTAGTACCTCTGAGATGAGTTTGTCTTTGGATGGGCCAACTTGTGGTGAAGAGGAGACCTTGGGAGAAACCATTGGAGAAATGCTAGCCATAAAGATTGTGTGGGTCCATCATCCACATCAGTCGTTATGCATCTGTCAGTGACTTGAAAGGCATTGATGATTGTGACCTATCTCTGAATAGAACTCATCCACATCGCATCATAGGTCTTGGCATTGCCCTCGAAGAAACAACAATTCCTCTTCATCCAGCGGCACCATTATCCACGAGCTTGCACGCGACATCTTATCTCACGAAATCGGCATTCGTGGGCGCTTTGGAGATGTGCAGTTCCTTGCAATGTGTCCCTCACCACCACAATTATAACATTTGATCGGCTTAGCTTGACCTTGATTACCATTCCTTCCTCGATTCTGATTACCAACATAACCTTTACCAGCTCCACCTCCACCTCTTCCACGATCATCTTGTCTTTCTGAGGCTGGTTGCACCACGATCCTCCCATCTTTAACAGGTAGCTTGATTGTGTGGGTTAGATGCCGAGGTTGTTATTGGTTTGTGGGAGAGTGTTTTGACTAATCAGAGAGCTAGTTGATTAATGAAGTTACCAGCGTGTCGCATCACTTGTTTGAACATAGGATCGGGAATTAGTTTGTGATTACCATTTCCCATGGGTATGACTTGTGAGGCTTTGGTTGTGATTCCGATGTTTGAGTAGAAGGCGGTTGAGTCATTAGACGAGCTTGTCTCTCCTGGTTGGTTTTGGCCGATTAAGAACCAATTTTTCAAACATAGCATGTCTCTCATTCCGAAGGAGGAAGGCATAGAGTTGCTCATAGTTTGTATTCTTCAATCCTTTAGTGAGCTTCACAGAGGTGACAAACTTGTGCCATTAGGGATTCATGTTTTTCACAAATTTTGAGTTAATTTGAATGTTAGGCATAGTCATTCCGATGTTCCTCATGTCATTCACCAACTTATGAAATCTCACATAGTACTCATAGACACTCTCATCTGGTTTCATCTTGAAGTGTTCAAATTAGTCATAGAGTTGTGATTCTCTGTCTTCCATAGTTAATTCCGAACACGAGAGAAGCATCTTGACATTATCCCATCTTGCCTTTGCTTGGTGTTGTGATTGATCAGCTTGTAGATGTCTTTAGGAACACCTTGAAGAACAATGTTTGAAGCCACGATATCGAGCATCGAATCTCTTTTTCTCCTTATCATCAAGCTAATCATACATCTTTGGTTTGTCCATTCCGTAAATCGAGTTCCATCTTATTGGTATCAAGTACATCTCTAGTCGTCTCAACTCGATACGGTCCTTCATCAATGGATTTGAGAATGTTGACCCCATTTTCCTTTCAAGGCGTACAATCGATTCGTTGAGCCCAAGAATCGTAGTCGATTCTGTCAAGCATGGGTGGGCAAGTATCTGAACCATTTGCTTGAACATCCTCGACGCGATGGAGATGATAGTAGGGCGTTGGTAGACATGTTTCAAGCTCTACGGGATTTTATAACTCTATGATTAAACCGAGAAATAGATTCTTTCACGGGATTTTACTAAATCAAAAGAACAACCGTAGAACGTAACACGAAGAAGAAAAAGGTCTAAATGAACAAGTAAGCTAAACATACAACTCACATAGCGATCAACTTCGCAACACCTCAACTTGCAATTAATCAAATTAAAGCTAAATAGCCAACTCGCTTTAGTCTCAACTTCGCATAACACAATCAACTTCGCTTGAACACTAAGTAAGCTTAAGTTAACTTCGCTAACGTTACAACTCGCTAAGTAGCAAGTCGCTTTAGATCTCAAGTTAAGCTAAAGAAACAACTCGCTTAGAACCCAAGTAGCATAAATATCAACTCGCTAAGCTAAATTAAGTACATGTACCAACTTCGCTTTAAATAACAAAGCAACTCGCTTTGAAGAAACACAATCAGAGACACAACTCGCTTAGTCCTTTTTCAAAAATAACCACTTTATCAATCCAAAACAACCAAACCACAATGTTTTAAGGCTTCCAATCAAAACCTAAACACTTATGATGATCCTAAACACAAAAGTACAATCAAAATTCAAACTTTAACACAAGAAATTGTCCAAATGATGCAAACTCTCCTAAACTTTTTAAACTCAAAACCTATGAAACCACTAAAATCAAAGAGCATGAAAGATGATGATCAAACCATGGCTCTTGATACCAATTGTTGGATATTGGATTTCACAAACACACTAAACCATGATCAAAGTAGGCGTATAAGAATGTTAGAGAGTTCTAGAGAGAAAGGAAGAGAGTTGGGAACTATAGTGAGAGAAAGAAAATATTATTATGAGCTCCAACTCTCTACCTTGGGGTGTAGAGAGTATTTATAGTCTTACATAAAAGCCACACAACGGTACGTGGATCGGGCATCAGTGGGTAAAGACCCGTCCGTCCTCCACGGTGTTACTTAACTAAATACTACTTAACATAAAATAACTACGACTACGAGCTTTCTACGATTACATATACTTGAGGTGACCGACTCTTTAATACCTGGAATTTCTAATTCCTAACCAAAAGTGTTCAATCACTTGGGATTAAGATTTAGTGATTCTAATAACAAACTTGACTTATATATATTAGCAACTTGAAGACAAAATGTTGGAGGAATAGAAGAACACTATGATGTTGTCATGCATGGTTGCTTTCAACGATTCAATCTTCACCCTATGTTCATTTGATCTCTCATTTCGAAGATGGCATATTCATCTTTGATGTACACCATGAATCTAATTCCGAAGAAGACCTTCCTTCTAAAATCATTTTCCTTCATCCTAATGAATATGTAAATTAAAAAAAATGTTGAGTAATGCTTGTATGTAGTAAGCTACTAAACAATAGATACAAATACGGACAGTTGCTCACCTTGCCCTCATGATGACTCCGTCACTGAATCCAAACAAGGTATTTAACATGTTGGATGCATACAAATTTTAAGTAATAAGTTCATATGAATAATAACATGAGTTGAGTTATTTTAGAGATATAGAGAACATGAAGATTAAGGAATTAATCATAACTAGTCATTTTTAACTAAAATAAAAAGCTTACTCTCATCCCTTACCATCGCTTATTTTCAATTAAAACTCATTTTCATCAAATTTTTTTTGAAAATAATATATCTCAAAAACTGTTAAATCGTTAGATAAAACAAATTACACGATTGCAACAAACATTTAATTATCATTCAATAAATAAGCGCTTTCATATACATCCGACAAACTTATTTTATTTTTTATTTTTTATATTTTTTTTGTGGTACAGAATTTTGAATGATATATCACATGTTATCCGGGCCGTCACATAGATTTTGAGAGCCCTGTGTCATTTTGAGAATATAGGACTCTTGAACAACATGGAAGAATCACGAAAGGATCAAATATCTGTATAATAAATATGGAGTATATAAAAAAAAGTAAATATACAATAATTACAATACACACAACAAAAACTACAATTTGCGATCTTGTGACAGCGGGATATTAGTATAGTATAAGGTAACCATCCGAAAACATAAACATAATCACGCATAACAAGTCTATGTTTATTACATTTAATATTATTTGACCACACTTAAAGGATGTATAAAAACGAGGATTTTAACTCGCGCATTACCGCGGAGCGTCTGTATACGATGCTGTTGCACACACCAGAAATATCAATTTTTCCTGACGAAAGAATTGGAATTTTGGGTTTTCTTAAGTGATTTTTATTATAAATGTAGCGGTTGCTGCTCATACACCGAAGTCTATATCATTAGTTTTAGTAACTTGATTTTCAAAAACCTTGATTTTGAGCTAAGTTAGATTGCTAAAATTTTGTCTGTTTTGTGTATCCAATAATCAGCTTTAGCTTCTGTGAAAACGACTCATTGTTTGTACTTGACGAAGTTATATGGCCCTTAATTTTTAGCAAAACTTAATATGCCTTAAAACGCCCTTTAAGACTTACACCAGAAGATAGCTTAAAATTGCACTTCTGCGACATCGCAAATGATCAACAAAACCATTAAACTGAAGTTTTAAAGTAGAACAAGAAACACTCAATAGATTTTTAAACACATATGCAACGGAACACTGAAACGCCAACACTTAAATAGTAATGCGTATTATCAATGGAACACTGGAATGACACGGAGTAGAAATCATAGTTTTCACAAAAAGAGTGTCTATGATACAACAAGAATTACCCATTTTCACCCATTGGCAGACCCACACATTTCCGCACCATTCGCACTCGATTCATCAGAAGTTATGTAGTGATCATAAAATTCAGAATCAAAAAATCCTTTCATGTCATGTACAAGTACCAAGACGACTACAAGTCGTACCATTCATGTCATGTACAAGTACTAAGACCACTACAAGTCGTACCAATTATGTCATGTTGTTTACTATTATGTTCAAGTTATAATTGAAAGTATTATTATATATATGTTGCGTTCACTCACTAAGTCGCAAACACTTACCGTTCTCAGTTCACGTTTTATGTAGGTAAAAGAAGATAAGCGTTGAGGGGCTTGTAGATTGTAGCTAGAAGTGCATTTTGGGAGATAACGGTAACGATCAGTATAGGTGACGTGCGACTCACTTTTATATTTCTTGTAAAGCCCCTTGTATTTTCTGAATTCTTTGTTAGCATCAAATATGTTTATGTTAAGTTTCAAGTTGTTTTAGAAGTGTATGAACAAGTTAACTAAGTATGGGTCCAAAACTGGAATGTTTGGCAAACTCCCTACGTTTGAAGTAGAAAGCTTCCATTGCCATGGTTATGTACAGAATCATTTCAAGTTATATTTTAAGTCTCGTGTTTAGCTACATATTTGGTTGTTATGAGTTTTGCCGAAATGGGTAAAAAAAAACAAGTGTTGTGCAGGCCTGAGGCACTTGGCCAGCGGCTTGGGACCCTGGCCGGCGGCTAAAGGCTTTATAACTTCTTTGGCCGGCGGCTAAGTGCATCAGAAAGTTTTGCCGTTTTGTAAATGGTGTAGAAAATGAACCGAAGCTCCGTGAGTGTCGTGCCACCTATTGTTGGAAAGGTAATTGAGTCTAGTTTCATAATAATGTACTTTCAAGGTCTGAAACTTAATAGAAATATAAAAGTAAATATGAGAAGTAATGCAAAATTACTTCGAATCATGTTATGTTTCAAAAAAAATTCCATCGAGTCACGGGCATTTCAATAATGCCTTTAATAAGGAAACAATTTATAACTCTCACTCTCGACAAATGCGTCATAAAATTACCATGATGCATCATCTTATTAGTTTGCACTCTCAGATGAAAACCATTTCATATTTGTTTAATAATAGTGTAATCTGGAACCTAATTTCAAAGAATTCTCTGTAGTTTAAATTGTTGTTGAAAGATTTTTATAACAGATATGTTTCATAGTATTTGACAGCTTCCACCATTTTAAAATAATTTTAAGCCATCAGGTAATCTTATCACAGATAAAATCCAGGACGACACTCTGCAAAACATTAAGTTCGAAAACAAACATTAGAAAAACAAATATGCAAAGAAACTAAAACAACAAAAAGCCCAAAAAAAGAGTATACACCAAATCATTTCTTAGAAAACATCCAAAACCCACACATGGATTTTCACATGTATTTATTCAAAGCTCGAAAACATGTATTTTCAAAACAAATCTCAATCAAACAAACATGAACCTAATCCAAACTGTACTATGAAAATAGGCTAGTCAAATCCTGATACAATTATGCACTTAATATATGCATCATAAAACATCCAAAAATATAATGGTTAAAACAAAGCACATGCACACCAATAACTACTTCATACACCATAGATTTACCAAAACGGTTCAACAATAAGTTCCAATTTGTCTAGCCTTCAATTACACGAATATGACATACAAATACTTATACACCAACACACTAAGTTGCAACAAACAAAGCATCAAATACTTAAAGCAAACTACATACTTATACCTTCCAAATCACAAACTGAATTTCAAATTCTCTAACCCATAATTACAAACAAAACATGAAATAGTTGAATTAAAGAAGCAGATTAAAAAACTGTTTAAACATACCTGCAGATGAAAACCAAACCGAACGAAGCTAATATGTCGCAAGACTGCACCAACACACTAAAACATGCAACGAACAAAACATGAAACACTTGAAGTGAACTTACTTAGTTTTCATATCTGTAAACCCTAACAACGTAAACATAACACATCAAATGCACTAACAAACCAAAAAGTCACAACAAACAAAGCATCAAAATGCTTAACTACAAAGAAAACATGGAACAGTCGAATCACATTACACGGTTTCAAGTTCAAAACTATACGCACATTGAAAAGGCAGATTAAAAAAGCTGTGCAAACATACCTGCAAACGAAAACCACTCCAAATGAAGCTAATATGGTACACGAATACACCAACACACTAAAACCTACAACAAACAAAACAAGAAACAGTTGAAGTAAACTTACTCCATTTCCATATATGTAAACCCTAACCACGTAAACATAACACATCAAATGCACTAACAAACAAATCTAAACTAAACTACACACTTACACCTTCCAAACCATAAACCAAATCTCAAATTCTCTAAACCCTAATTGCAAACAAAACCTGAAATAGTCGAAATACATAACATAGTTACTTACTAAAAAATACACCCACATTAAAGGAAAAAATTAAAAAGGTTGTTTAAACATGCCTGCAAACCAAAACCAATACAAACAAAGCTTCTAAAATCTTCTCGTCAATACCAAATCGAAAATTGCATGAGAAGATAGATAAGCCACCAGTTTCGGAAATCCCCACCGAACCTTTTTTTACGTGTTATATATAACTAATCACGCTGATAATGGAATCCATATAATACTTGAATACATGTGTTAAGTATACGACTAACCCAATAAATTAAGTGACAACTTAATGAAAAACATGCAAAAACACACCTATTAATCCAAAGTACACATGTTAAACATGCACCTAACCTCTCAAATTAAGTGGCAGCTTAGCAAAAACTCCACACACAATCACACCAAAACTAATTTTTTAATCTCCCTAAGCCGACGACTCGGCTCGGAGTGTGAACAGTTCCGGCTCGAGCCACGGCTCCACAATGCACCCAAGTTGTCCCACTCTCATGAGCCGACCTTCAAATCGGCGGCTTCGGAACAATGTCGGCTCCAGAACAATGTCGGCTCCTATTTCCACTTCAATAAATGCTATATAGTATAATGTTCTTTTAGAAAACTGATTGAACTAATTCTAACACTTTTCTTAAACTTCGACTAAAAGTGTGGATTGTATACACTTC
Source organism: Chrysanthemum makinoi (assembly GCA_910596185.1). Taxonomy (NCBI): domain Eukaryota; kingdom Viridiplantae; phylum Streptophyta; class Magnoliopsida; order Asterales; family Asteraceae; genus Chrysanthemum; species Chrysanthemum makinoi. Next base: position 138,221,789 of record OU343223.1, on the reverse strand, counting down.
TTTGTACTTATTTAAGAGTAAAACTAAAACATTAGGATAAAAAATATGAAAAGGTATGAAACTTAGGGATCAAAATGAATATAACCAAAGATAATCATCTTTCCTCGACTATATGAGGTCCGTAACTCTTTTTATTTTATTTTGAAATCGCTTGAAACTAATATCTGTTACATTTATATAACGTCACTTAAACTTAAAGATATAGTGTCGATCAAATTTATGTTAAACCTCATATTAAGTCAACCCCGCATTTTGTACATCGAAGGCCTCAAAAATTCGGGGGGCTTATGGGCTTGTGCACTCTACACACCTTTAAATCCAGCCGTGAATATGATATAACATTAATCATTTGCTTAGAACTCCAAACGATTTATTATCTTTCCAACTATATATCACACAAAATTTTTAAGTCATTATAGTTTATTTGTAGAATTTTGGAGAAATTACATGATTTTTTTATATTGAAACTCGCTTGATGTATCACATGTAATTTTATTTAGATTCGAAGACTAAACATGCTGTCGTAAAATGGACATAAATATTATTTTTCGGTGCAAAAAACGGTGAATCTTTTGAATTTGTATAAAAATATTTAGGCTCATTTTCCGACAATTTTTTAAATGTTCAAACTTACAGATTAGTGTGTGATATATAGATAGAAAGCTAAGGATGTTGAATAAACCGAATAAACCGTATTGATTTCGATGTTGAAAATATTATGTGTGATATATAGATAGAAAGCTAAGGATGTATTGTTTTTTATGAAAAAATAGAGAATCTTTGGAGTTCTATACAAATATCTATGCTTATTTTACGACAACGTGTTAAGTGTTCAAACTTACATATTAATGTTATATCACATGTGATACATCAAACGAGTTTGACTATAAAAAGAAAATCATTTATTTTCTCCAACTTTTATTAATAAACTGTATTAATTTGGAGGTCTAAAATTTATGTGTGATATATGATTGAAAAGCTAAGAATGACTATTTTTATTGTAAAAAACGATGAATCACTTGGAGTTCTACAAAAATATTTATGCCTATTTTATGACACTATGTTGAGTGATTCGAACTTACAAATTAGCGTTAACATATCAAGCAAAATACTATACCTAAAGAAAAAAAAGGAAAAAGTTTGTCCAATATACGAAAGTGCCCTTTTATTAAAAGATAATTAAATACTCGTTAGGATGATTTAATTTATGTAAGTTAATGATTTCTAATTTATGTAAAAAAAAGTAAAGTAACTCACGTCTGGTATTATTGGCAGGTTATGGGTCGATATAGATGTCTGATGTATGGGGGATAAGGCGTGAACAATCATACTTTTACCTAAGATATCGAGCTGTTTTAGGTTTTACAAAAGGTAAAAAAAGACCTCCGAGCTGAGATATGTAATTACTGTATAAAAAAAGGAGTGGTACAAGTAGGTTCTAAGTTCTAACTAGAAATATTAATTAATCTTCTTGATTTATGCAAGAAAATAATATTAATTAAATGAAATTCTTTCTCAAAATAGTATGTGTGATACATTTTTCTCGACTTTATTGAGTGGAAACTCGATTTATGCAACAAAATAACATTAATTAAATACTTCTTTCTCAAAATAGCATATGTGATAGATTTTACGCGACTTTACTGAGTGGAAAATAATTGAGAGTTTAACAGTATGCATGATCTCTTTTTGTAAAGATAGCCAATAAACTTGTGACAACCTTTGATTCTTGAAAGCAAATATACAGAATGGTACATAGCGTCATAGCATATGTGTCCTAAAAATAAAGGGCGTATCGAGTATGCTTTGTGTGGAATGACAATTAAAAAATAGTAATGGTAGAACTAAAAAAATAGTAAAAAAAAAAAAAAATGTCATGTCATTGATGAACATTTCTTTATAAAAGTTTTGTGATTTTAGCATTTCTCGTTGAAAAAATGGTATTATCTGCGTGAATTGCAACATAAAGTAGTCTTTCCACTTGTATGAATATTAAACTCACATTAAAACATAAAATGGTAGTAACGAGATTTTTATGACCGCATAGCGGGTGAAAAGCATTCATTATGTACCTACCAAATAAAGTTTAAATATGTTTTCATAATAAAAAGTATTGGCAATAATAAAGAAAATGATGTAAAGAACAAAATTGTGGAGTTTATCGAGTTTAGAGGTTAATTTGTTATAGGGTTTAGGTCGTACAATAGCAATGTACTTTTCAAAGTGTCCCATTTTAGTACGTGTACTTTTTTTAAGTTGCGTAGAATGCTTGATAATGCTTTTCGTAAGTGTTGTTTACGTCGATGCATGTCTTTAAAGTTGGCAGAATAGCGATGTACTATTAAGTGTTCCGATTTAGTACGTCGATTGGCGTCTTAAAATGAACACATATAAAATACATTCTTCTACACTTTCAAAAACTACACGTCTTAAACGATCTTCAAAGCATTCTATTCTCACAACTTAAAAAAACTCTGGCATCTAAAAGGCATTTGCGTCACATGTATGTATGCGACTTTACTTCTATCATGAAACTTAAAAGGTTTCAAAACATAAAGCTTTAAGGTTAAAAAAAAAAAATGCTATTTTGTACTTGTCAACTAACTTGGAAGCCAAATTAGATTGCACATAATTGTGACATATCAATCACGAGGTTGTATCTATATCGACTTTGACATTCGAGTCATCACATGATCTTACTTTCGGACAAATACCCACCGGCCTCCACTCCTTATCAACTTCAATCGTTGGGGCTCCTTACCTTTTCTTAGTGAAGAAGATTAATTAGTCACCATTTCTATAGGGCAAACATGAGATCATAAAGAAATGGCCCAACTTGTTTAAACGAATGACATTATTAATATTATTTTTTGCTTCATCCGGAATAAGTAGGCAGGCATCTTGGTCGAATCTGATCACCTTTGATGTTGATCTTTTCTTCTTTATGGCTTTAATGGGTGATCTAGCATAACACGTAAAGAACTTACAAATATATTGTACATGCGTAAGTTAAAAGAGAAACAATAGCATGACTACTTGATCATCTTTCTTACATTTAACATTCCAGATTTATATGACATGTTCTTATCAGTCGACACTGAATCTTCTAACAGGATCAAAAAGCATTTTCAATGTGAACTCAAAGAATCAATTATTGAAAACTTTTGTTTATTATATGTCGGAACTTTATCCTTCAAATGCTATGATAGTAAAATATCAGAATGAGATATAATGTTACACGCTTCTGATTATTCTCCTGGTAAATTTGCGGACCACGTCGTTATCTTTTTTAAAAGATCATAATATCCTCTTTATACTCTCGCTGAGCATCGGGCCGCTCCCGACCCGAATCCCGACAAGCCGGTGATACGCTTACGCAGCACGTTCGGGGTCAAAGGAACTTCCTTTTTGTCGAGCAAGTTTTTCAACACCCTAGGCAGTGAACCTAATCGTTGTAGTGAAGTATTAGGGTAAGCCCGCGAAATTGATATCGTTCTCTAGGGGATAAGAATGCTAGTGAAAATACTACTTAAGGGTTGGGGTTGAGGAAGATTATTTTTTATATTTTTTATGTTTTTTTAGAAAATGTAAATTACGAATCTCGGGGTATTGGATTTGGGGGTTTTGGTATTTCTACTTATCTAATTATCTAATCTAAGGTGAGTGTAGTCTATGTCTAATTGATGTGTGCTCTTATGATAGTTAAAAATGTATTTGCTTTGATGTTATTACTCCCTAGTTATCTCCTATTGATAGTTAAATTGTCACGTCCTTATTCTTAACGCGTTGTGTTTTCTAAGGTCGTAAGGTGTGCATATTCCCTAACTCTTTGAAGTCACCTTTAAGTGTAGTAAACGAAATCCACTAAGTCATTCATAAACTAACTTTGAGGTTATCTTTGGGTTTAGTAAACAAAATCCACTAAGTCATTCATAAACTATCAAAGATTTAACAAGTATTAAACACAACGATAGCCTAGTCGCACTCCTAAGCCAATTACGATTAAGATAAGAGACAACCTAACAATAATTAACAACTAGGTTTAATATATCTAAACAAACACACAAGTAATTTAGTCGGACATGGTAAACATGCAAGCATACACACAATAAATCAAACATAGGATTGACATAATGATAAATTGAATATATGGATTAAAATATAATCAACAAACCACTACAAGATGTTTTTGGAGTGATTGAAACCTTCAAAGTTGCTGGAAAAACACCTATCTAAGCCCTAGAATCGGAGTTAGGGTTTAGAGCCTACAAAAAGTGAAGTTATAATGTTCTATTTATAGGTAGATTTTCTGTCGGCAAAGAGTGATGGCGTCACACCTAAAGTGAAATGCGTCGACGACTTTTTCACCAAACTGTAGATTTTCTCGTTCCGGTCGCGTGGGCTTTTGAATCACTTAAATCCGAGTTCGTATGCAAAGTTATGGCCAAAACAGTATCAGCTACTTTGCGCGCAAGTTGCAGCTTGTGACAGCGTCACCTTATGGTTGTGAGGCCGTCGACTTCATCTTCTAACGCCTTCGGGATCCGAATCTAGGCCGTCTGAGTTGTAACGCCCTACTCTTTTAAAACCTGATGCCGTCACTTGTAAATAAGCAATTTGGCTATTGAGTCGTCACAAAACATGTTGCGACGGTCGCGTTAAACTGACGCCGTCCCCTTCAGTTCAGAGACTTGAGTATCTCGATTCTTGACTTTGGCCATTTTCTTCGTATATTCGCGCCTTTTCGTCCGAATAAGTGTCATTCCAGCAATTTGCCTTCAAGAGACCTAAAAAGTGAAAATGAACGAAATTAAGTAATAACGGATACAAAAGTGATCATTTAAGGGCTTAAATGACCCCTAAAAAAGGTACCTTTTAAATCCTTATCAGCCGGCAAACACAAACCGAGTCCCGACCCGATTAAGCTCGGTTCGGTTTCGGGATAGTCGGGACGGGATGGGATCGGTCGGTTTGATCGGTTTTGTTTGTTGTTTTTTGGTTTTCGGCCCGTCCCGACCCGATCCCGACAAGTCCTAATCCCGCTAAGCGGAAAACACAAACCAAGTCCGACCGTTTGAGATCGGTTCGGTTTCGGGAGATGATTCGAGACTCGGGATCTGGACGGGATTCGGGAGTCGGTCGGTTTTGGTCACCCCTACTCTCCTATGTCAAAATAAATGTCCACTTTGCACGTAAGTATACTTTCCATCAATCAAATATCGTTCTCATACGTGTTGATCATAAATCGTGAAGACAAGTCTTAAGAAGAACAACCACTATATCCATTATTTATGTATGCATTCAAGTTTTGTATTTGAATAAGCTATTCTTATGCATGAGTCAACTACATGCATGGTTTTAGGAAGGCAATAAGGGTGGTGGCAGTCATGATCTCATGCCTCACCCATGCCTCACCGCCCACCAATAATATCATTCCACCTTATTCATGCCTCTCTCATACCTCACCATACTCTTTTAGTGGCAACCATGATCCCATGCCTCACCTAATTTTATTTTTTCATTTTTTATATTCATAATTATATTAAACAATTTAATAAAAACATAATATTTCATTAATAAATAAAAGAAAATTACATAAAACTTAGAAAAAAAAAGGAAATAACTAGTCATCGAGGTATGATAAGTCTTGAGCCGCTACGTGCTCCGTAAGATCATATCGGAGACGGTTATGGATATCTTCATCGAGTAACTCTGATAGTACACTGTCGTCATAAAATGGCGCGACCGGCTGATCCATTATATGAACCAGTGATATTGCCATCTCGTCGTCTTTTATAATAATATTGTGAAATATAATACCGCGATAAACGAGTTGTTGAATCTTTTTTGGCCCGACATAGCGGAGAAAACGGCCGAGAAAAATCCATTTCAGTCGAATCAGGTGTGATACTTATATGCTTTAACAGCGTTGAATCACGTAGGATAGATTCTATCGGGTAGATATCGCCTTTGTAAAGCCGTCCATTTAGAGAAAATGAACTATTTGGCGCCATTCCATTTCGGTCCGTAAGATACAATGGAGACTGATTCAAAACATTGATATCGTTGTTTGCACCGGGAGGACCAAAATACGAATGCCAAATCCACAAATCATTTGAAGCGACGGCTTCAAGCATAATAGTCGGGTATTGGTGATCACATCTCTTATATTGGCCTTTCAAATGTCTAGGACATTTTGCCATTCGAAATGTGTACAATCAATGCTACCAAGCATTCCGGGAATGTGATGTTTTTTATTACGTGCTCGAATAAGCGTGCAACGTCATGGGCATCGGCTACGTAAGAACTCTCGACCATATAATTCAATTATCGCATGGCAAAATTATCAAGGCATTCTCCTACAAAATATTAAATAGTAAAAACTTTTAAAAAAAAAAAAAAAAAAATAAATATGAGAAGGTTAACCTGACGTTCTTCGTGCCATGTTTAAATAGTCATCAAATCTATCCGGAGGTTCACCCGTCGCGAGTTGCCGAATGGCCGATGTGCATTTTTGTAACGCCTTGAAACTTTTTCCCCCTCGCATCTTGGCCCTCTTTAAACCATTCGAATCTCGCTTCAACATCACCAACAATTCTTAAAAACAAGCTTTTATTCATTCGAAACCTATCACAAAAACATGGAAACTTTGGTCGTACGACGAAATAGTCATTCATTAGAGTTTGTAAAGCTTTTTCGGTGGCGTTCAGGTTCCGGTGGTGCTTGAGCTTTCCGTGTCTTCAATAGAATCGTTCACGGCTAAATAGGTTGATAGGGTACTACCGGATAACAATAGTTCGGAAGACTCGTCGGGAAAAACTAACTCGTCCCCGGATGAAGAAGAGGAGGATGAAGACATTAGAGTGTTGTAGTTGATTTGTTTGTGTGAAAATAATGAGAGTTGGAATAAAATGTGAATAATGTGTATATTTATAAAGGGATTTTTTTAATGGAATAACGGCTAGTAAGCCGTGTAACGGCTACTTTCTCTTCCACGCTCCTCGAAACCGAATCGGCAAAATATCCCGCTCCTCTTCCATGCCTTGCCATGCCGCAACCGTAGCGGCGGTGTTTCCGCTCGGCATCACCCCAAACCGAGTGCAAACCGCACCCATTGCCACCATCCTAACCCATTATATGCATTTCATACCATGTTCTCTTTTATTTCCTTAAGTTTAGGTGGACACTAAGTTTTTTATTTCTATATAATTTATACGATGGAAGTTACGATGGAAGTTCATATAAGTAATGAAAAGAAAAGTGTTTTAAGTCTCTATCTATTTCTTTTAGAGTTTTACCTGCGGGTCTTATTAATCCGTTCTCTTAATTTATTTCTTGAGAGATGGACCATCTCAAATCGATCACGTAACAATATTGCTTTCATTGATTCATACCAGGCCTCCTAAAAGTAACTCACCACTCGAAGAGTCAATGGCAACCCTAGCCAACTCGTTAGTCAAACTCCTTACCGCCATCAATGCACACAATTCCCAACATGATATTATCATTAAAAAAAAGGGTTTTGGCCGTACAATAGACGTGTACTTTGCGAAATGTACCGTTTTGGTACGTGTACTAATTTCCGTTTCATTTTTTGTTGTCTACTTTCAACTTTTGTACCATTTTGCACACAACTTTACAGGCAACCGACTAATATTTTAAAAAGCCGGCTAAAATCCTACGTGGCATCGCTGACTTAATTTGACTCTATATTAAAAGACCAAAACATTTCCCATTTCATTATTAAAAGACCTTAACGTTTTCCCCCTTTTCACCTTAAAAACCCTAACCCTAATTTCCAATTTCGATATGATCTGATCAACAAAAATACGATTAACAGTAAATTTTCACCACAATGGTACTTTCACACCATCACCACTCATGTATGTTGAAGGGGATGTTTCTACGATTCAGAATATAGAATTCATTGGGATGACAGTTATTCGTTTGTCTAAGCTGCTCAAAGGATGTTGTCAGTTCCCCGTTAAAGGTATGTATTATCACATTCCTGGTAAAGAGCTTAGTAATGGTTTGAAGGAACTTAAGAATGATGTAGATTTAGCAGAATTTATTTCCCTAGGTGTTAAGAATGGTAATATTATTGATCTGTATTTGGAACATCATGGGTATGATTTATCCCATTGGGTACAAACTGAGCTTGGGTTTGATGAGATACCAGATGAGGATGTAGAGATGGAAGACTTAACAGAGTATGGGGTTGGTGATTATGTAGGATAAGATGATGTAGAGATACCATATAGGACCATTAAGGACTCATTTCTAAATAAACTATGCAGTGGTAATTTTATAAGTGATCAAGATGAGAATGCTAGTGCTGCTGATGTAGGAGAAGGTAGTGATAAGGAGATTGATTTGGATGATGAAAATGTTGAAAAGAAATATAAAATCAATGCTGGTGTAATTTATCAAGAATTTGATCCAAGTCTTCCTTGGAATGAAATGAAACCAGCACTTGAGTTGAGGTTTGAACATCCTGAACAACTCAAAGACTGTTTGACAAATTATGGAGTTGCTAATGGATACCAGTACGTGGTATAAAAGGAATGATTATAGGACTATGTATGTTATGTGTGGAAGGGATCTTGAAGAGGGTATGAGTGGAGGTAAGAAAGGAAAGAAAGGTGAGTGGGATTATAAGAAAGCTAAGGGTGTTAAGATTGGTTTACCAACTAAGAAAGGGAAATCTGAGGGTGTTAAGATTGGTTCACCAAATAAGAAAGGGAAGGTTGCTAAGATTGCATCACCAAGTAAGAAAGGCAAGGGTAAGACTGTTCAGTCCAATTCACCATCAAAGAAAGGTAAGGGGGTAAGGCATGAAGGCTACTATAAAGGCGAAAAGGGTGGTTTGTTGCATTTAAGCTTTGGGCTTCCTGGATGCAAGGTGAGAGCTCATTTCAAATAAAAACACTCATTCCACACCACACTTGCTCTAGGAACTTTGATTTAGGTGCACTAGTAACCTTTAAATGGATTGCAAATCAGTTTGCTTATAAAATACTTCAGGATCCAAGTATTAGGTATAGGAGCATTAGAGATCAAATAAAAAAGAAATTCTTGATCAATGTGAGTGTTGGTCAGTGTAAAAGATCTAATCAGAGGGCCCTATTTGATCATGAAGGTGGTCTTATTGAGCATTATAGTAGACTATGGGATTATAGGAAGCAAATACTAGACACCAATCCAGGCTCTCGGTCCCATATGCATGTGAGGAAGGATAGTGGTAAGATACACTTCAAAAGATTTTATGTATGTTTTAAGGCAATGAAAGAAGGATGGAGTACAGGCTGTAGAAAAGTAATAGGGCTTGATGGATGCTTTTTGAGAGGAACATGCAGGGGTGAGCTATTGACTGCCATTGGTAGATATGGGAACAACCAAATGTTTCCAATAGCTTGGGCTGTGGTCAACATTGAAAACAATGATAATTGGGAATGGTTTTTAGCTTGTTTATGTGAAGATTTAAAAATACACATGGGTGCCTATATGACTATCATTTCTGATGATCACAAGGTATAATTTATTACATTTTTCATTCTGTTTAACTTATGATCATTTGAATATTTTATCTATTTAACTTAGCATCTGTATTCTACCATATGATCATTACAGGGTTTGATGGAAGCTGTAAAGACCATGCTACCATATCTGAGAGCACATGCAGTGTGCTAGGCACATTTATGCCAACTTAAAAAAGAAGTGGAATGGTGCACGCAATACAAGAGTTTGTTTTGGGCTGCAACATCTACTACAATACAACATGTCTTCTACAGCAAGATGAACCTCATAGGTAACATTGATCCTGAAGAAAAATAATGGCTCATTGACAGGAACCCAAACACATGGTGTAGGGCATTTTTCAAGATGGATAGAGGCTGTGCAGCATATGAGAATGGCATCTATGAGTCTTATCACAATGCAATAGGTATTGCCAGAGGTAATCCAATTATTACCATGCTAGAAGAGATTAGAGTGTACTTAATGCAAAGGCTATATAGCATGAATAAGTTAGCCTCTAATGTTGTAGACAACATCACACCTTCAATTAGGAAAGAAATAGAGAGATTGAAGGACACCCAAAGATTCTGGATAACCTATGCTTATGGTGGTAATATGTATGAAGTTAGGAAGGGAGATGAATCATATGGTGTGAACTTAGAGAATAGGACATGTACCTGTAAATGGTGGGATTTGAGTGGGGTTCCTTGTGTTCATGCTGTATCAGCTTTTGGTTACATTAAAAGTGATCCAGCGCTAGGTGTTAGTGCATGGTATTCTAAGAGGATGTGGGTCAATGCATATAATTATTTCATTAGGCCTGTGGGTGGTTCTTCTATGTGGCCATACACTAAAGATGAGCCTCCATTGCCTCCAGTACTTAGAAAAATGCCAGGAAGACCTAGAAAACTTAGAATTAAACATGCCATAGAGAGGGTCAATGAAGTTAGCAGGAGTGGAAGAATGATGACATGTACAGTTTGTTGGGAAAAGGGTCATAACAAGAAGACTTGTAAGAAAGAGCAACAACCTAAACCAGTCAAGGAAAAAGGAAATCGGTAGAAAGAAGGTTGGTTCTTCATTTCTTTTCCCAACTGATGTTATGGACCAGAATGGTGAAGGATCCATAGTCTTGGGTCCTAGTAGTGCAACTCCAAGTGGTGCTGGTCCAAGTAGTGGTGCTGCTCCAAGTAGTGCAACTCCAAGTGGTGATGGTCCAAGTAGTGCAGTCCCATGTGATGCAGTCCCATCTGATCTCGATCTGTCCAAATGTTGCAGGTTTCATGAATGAGGTAATATGTTTGGTATGTGTAAAGTTTAAGAATATTTGTTGATTTGCATGCTAAAGTAATTTATGTGCTATTTGCAGGATCAAGTTGAACAATCAGTGACAGAAGATCATATTTGAGGAATCACAAGATAATGAAATTCCTACCCAACAGAGTAAGACAAGCAAAACTGCTGCACATGTGGTTGATGAAGCAATTGCTGATGGTTTACTCAAGAGTGCAGCTTTAAAAAGAAGGTGCAAATTTGAAAGAATTGCAAAAAGAGCCAAACCATACAAATTTGGACCAGATGGTGCAGGATCAAGTGCTGATAAAGCTTGGGATGTTAAAGATGTTCTTGCAGAAAAATAGTTGTTTAAGTATCATGAAACTTAACTAGTATGAATAATGTAGTCAAACTTTGGGTAATGTAGGTGCACTGAACATGGTCTTGGTTGTTGGTAGTGACTTTATACCTACCACTAAACAATGTCTACCACTAAAAAATGTCTTGGATAGTGTGACTTTATGTCCACAATTTTGGTTTGTAATGCAGGAAATGGTCCAAGATTTTTGTGGTTTATTGATTTGTCATTTTGTGTTTCTTTAGCATTTAGATGTGATCCATTACAGACAACAATATACCACTTGCTTTGGTATGTGCAGATGACAAAAATATACCACTTGCATTCATCAAAATATACCACTATACAGAGAACACAAAACATTAAACTTGCATTCATCTATAAAAACACCTAATTCTTCCTATAAAACATGATAAAACAAGCAATAATACACATGAAACCAACAATCTTCCTATAAAACACTAAACTTGCTTTGGTTTCTTTCAACTCTTTTTGCATCTCCAACACATGCTTCTCCATAGTTGACTTTTGCAAGTAAAAGTCCATTTCAATGTCTCTTATCCTTCCATACAAACCATTCATCCTTTTTTCTTGTTGTTTATCCTTCTGAATCAGCTTGTAAACCTCCTTTTTGCAGTAGTCACTTGGTAAGTCTTCATCAATCCAGTAAAAAGTCCTACATTTTTTGCCCTTATAGTAATCGCAACCAATAAAGCGTTTTAATTAATGGATAATCAATGGTTTTTGATGTTTGTTGAATGACTGGTTCATCACATTCGAAAAACATAGGTGGAGGAGGACGCCTATGAATAGAAGATGATGAAGATGCCATAGATTTATCTTAATTGAATTTGGGATGTATTATATTTTTGATGAAATTAGGGTTAGATCAATTAGGTTTTTTTGGGGGTTAATTTTGGGGAAGACGTAGATATGGTAGATGGGTATGTAACTTGGTTTTTTTAGTGGAAATCCGACGTGTCGTGCACACCTGGATATGTTGATAATAGTTTCGGTAAAACAAGTTTAGCTTTCAAAATGGTACAAAAGTTGAAAGTAGACAACAAAAAATGGAACGGAAATTAGTACATGTACCAAAACGGTACATTTCGTAAAGTACATGTCTATTGTACGGCCAAAACCCAAAAAAAAACTTACCAACAAAATACCAATAAGTTTATCACTACCAATACTGCTCAACCCGACAAAAGCATGGCTCAAGTTCTCACCGCGTCCTCTTCATCTATAATCAAGATGGAAAACGACGTCGCCACACAACTTCAAACTCCCCTTTTTCCCGTACTTGCTTCGTCTGCAAACCCGGTTAACAAATCTTGAAAAGTCCAACATGAGAGATAGTCAATTTCCATCCAACAAATCTTTATCATACATATCACCTTACATCTCTCGCCAAGGACAAGTTCACACTCAGACAAGTTTGGTTCTCGCCCTCACCCTTCATTGGACTTTGTTTACGTATCCCGAAGACATTTCTTCTGGGTCTCCCATGCATCCCACCCAAGTTTGTTTTTCTTCCATCAGGACACGACCCACCTTGGAAGCTACGTGACACGATCGATAAAGCCACGAGCCTTGAGGACAAGGCTCATTTTGAGGCGCGGACTATTGATACTTGTTGATCATAACTCGTGAAGACAAGTCTTAAGAAGAACAACCACTATATCCATTATTTATGTATGCATTTACGTTTTGTATTTTAATTAGTTATTCTTATGCATGAGTCAACTACATGCAAGTCATGCATAGTTTTAGGAAGCCAGTAGCCCATTATATGCATTTCATACCCATGTTCTCTTTTATTTCCTTAAGTTTATGTAGACACTATTTTTTTTAAGTCTTACCCGCTTAAAAGGTATTATCAATTCGATTCCCTTAATTTTTCATTTTTTAGGATTGACCATCTCAAATCGGTATTTTAACACATTTCTACCCACTAACTTTTGATTGATTAAAATCAAAAAAAGTTGGAGTACTTATTTTGGGACATCCTCTTAGGAATTGAAAATTCCATGTGAAAGTGTTGGTCACCCCAATTATGGTCTAGCATATGTTAGCTCGTAGACTTGTAGTTATTTACGTTGGTTAGTAGTTAATTAATTAGTTAGTAGCGTAGATTAGTTTAGTGTAACACCGTGGAGGAAGGACGGGTCTTTACCCATGCACGATCCTGACCGTTCGAGGAGGGCGTTTAGTTTGTAACTATAAATACCCTTCCCACTAAGGGAAGGGCGGTGCTTCTCATTAATCTAACCTTGCATTTGTTTTATTTCTCTCTCTAGAACACCCTACTCTCTCTTCCTCTCTAAAATGGCTCACTTGTTTAATCACAATCCTAGACCACCCGAATCATTAAACAACATAAATATACGATCCTACAAATGGTACCAGGATCGAGGTTAGGTTGTGTGTGGTGATTCGTGTTGATTCATGGTTTTATGCAGTTTCTCATGCGATTCCTTGATGCGGTTTGTATAACTTTGTGATGATGTTTGTTGTTGCTTGATCGAATACAAATGGGTTTGATGTTGTGTTAATCTTGTGGTGCACATTATTGGTTTGTAAGATTGTTTAATGTGTCAAAATGTTAAATATTTACAAAACTGTTATTGGTTTAAATATTTACAAAACTGTTTAATGTGTCAAAACTGTTTGAATCTTGTGGTGGAAAACTGTTATTGGTTTGTACGATTGTTTTGATATCCGATATGGTCATTGTCAAAACTGTTTTCTGGTTCATGTGTCATTACTGGTTTAAAACAGATTGTTAAAACTGATCTTGGCCTTTAAATAAGTGTTTATTAAGTTGATAAATGTTATTCTTCAAAGCGGTTTGTGACTTATTTCTTCAAAGAGACTTGTCATAACTGTCCAGATGCAATGTACCAGAAGCAATTTGTGTATGAAACGGTTTGACTTTTAAGTCAAAAGCGATTTGTCTTTAATTTGGTCAAAAAGTCAAAGCGACTTGTGTCAAATTTGTTCCATGCATTTTGACGCAAAGGGTAATGATTTGTCAATTCTTGAGCGAGTTGTCTAAATTTTTTAAAGCGAGTTGTGTTTACTAAGGGAAGCGAGTTGTGTCTATGGAAGTGATTTGTGTCTAAGAAAGCAGTTTGTATTAAGCAGACTAATGAAGTTAACATGCGGTTTGATTAAACAAGAACTAACAAATATCAAGTCTCATACAACTGCAAAACATCATCTCTACAAACCCTACTTATAACAACAAACATCATTCTACAATCATGACCAAAACAATCTGCATCAAGTATTATTCTACAAACTGCATTCATATCACACATGTATATTCATCACTATCAACATTCATCATCAACCATCTACTATTCTGACTATCTATCTGAATCATACATCATATCATCACCTTTAACAAAATCAATATCATGTCTCGACTCAAGACTCATTCATTCTTTCAAGACTCTAAAAGAAACGAAATCATTGTTTTTACTTCTAACTTTCTCACGGTGTGATCTATTCTAGAAACGAAAACAAATGACAAAAGGAAATTGAATCGCAGTTCAGTCGTGTATTCTCATATCACATCAAGACATACAATGGTCCTACACACGACTCACAAACCATCATTGATTCATTGTAAAAGGTTTACCTTCTCTTCTATATTCGAACGATGACAAAGATTGAACAAGTTAAACCACATGGTTTCCTGTCCATCTTTCATTCGATTTAATCATGATATAAGGATAAATAAATCTCAGATTTGATTCGGTATTAATCTTTTCAAGATTCTTTCGAACCATTCTCGTCACAGATCAAGTGTATTATTATTCGAACTCAAAGAAAGATTATATCAATATTGATATATCTCCTCTTTATGTCGTTTATTAATGGAAAAACAAATATCAATACATGTTATTCCTACCTGCGTGTCTTCAAAAGGTCTCTGTCCCAAGATAAACCTCTCGTTTCCATCCCTGTGGCTTTAACGAATCATGTCCCTCTAGCCATCCCTGTGGCGAGGTCAATCGTCTCATTCTTGATGCCATCCCTGTGGCAATCTCATTTTGAGATTTAACGATGAGATGAATCAGTGTAAAATGATGTTGTGGCTTGTTAACTGCTCATGTATGTTGGGTTAATGATGTGAGACTTATTTGATTTGAATCATCTTTAGTACTGATTATTGGTGAATGAAAAGGTTAAATCTTAACAGTTGGATGGCGATTTTATTGATAAGGGATTTTAGGGTTTGAGGCAGCTTTTAGAAGAGAGGCGGACTGATTTGTAGGGTTTGTGTGAGAAGTATTAGGGCAAATGTGAGATAAGTGGCGATTATATATCCCAAATAATTAGGGCAACCGATTGTGTTAACTACTTGAGTATTTTAATGGGCCGGGTGTTAATTAAGAGTTTGTATGGGCCGAATGTAATTATTGGACCTTATTGGATCAGATTGTGTAATTTGATCTCATGGGCTGTGTTGCGTTGACATCAAATATTACTTCATACGTTTCGACAAATAAAATGTCATGGATATTTGAAGTTATTTTTGCAGAAATTATTTTTGTTAGTTTGAGACTTTGAGTTGATCTCAAATGATACTTCAAATTTGATGGATATCTGTAATGGATATTGGGTGACATATGACTATTGGTTTTAATAATTTGTAATTATATCGAGTTTGTTTATGAAACGGATGTGGATCGGGCCTCGATTATTACTTGTAACCAAAGTTTGGGCCATACACATGATTGGGTCAGAAGGATTTTTCTCTAGGAATTGGATTATATGAGACTTGGATTAAATGAGATTCGTTGGAGAAATTTGTGATAATGAGATTTGTTGAACATACTTGATGATGTGATTTAATTTGACGATGAGATTTGATGATAAGTTATGATGCTGAGATTAGTTATGATTATGAGGTTTGGTACTTTGGTATATACATTTTCATGGATAATATTTCGTCATGACTTGAAATTGTTTATTTGAACTAAGTTGACTACGGGGTTGTTTGTACGGTATTTCTTACTTGGATTTGCAGTGAGGTTTTCCGGACGCATTTACCTAATTCGTCTTCTTTCTTTCTACCCTTCCGCGAAGATGAATTGTTTGGGCATTTATAGAATGTGATAAAACTTGGCTATTTAATTACGTTTGTGATTCCTTCTCGCTTAACCCACAATGTAACTATCACTTTGGTGTCTCACGCAGTTGAGGATACGTCACGAGGTTTTGTACATTGTGTGGAAAACTAGAAGGGGGGGGGGTTGAATAGTTTTACCAATTAAAAACTTCCTTTTAATTATTCAGATTGACTTATGTCAATCTATTTGGTTGTTTATGTTGGACGTTGATAGATAGATATATAAACGTGTAATGAAAGATAAAGAGTAAGAACCACATCACCACGACACAAGTTATTTATAGTGGTTCGGCTACAAGGACACCTTCCTTGCCCTACTCCACTCCCCGAGTCACCTACTCGAGAGTTCGTAAGCACTACACCAACTCCTTATGGCGGAGAAGCCTTCACAACGTCGCTTAACCTTTTCCGGTACAAAGCTAAATACCGAGTTCCTTCACACCAAGGCGAACCACACCTACACAACGTCGCCTACCCTTTATCGATTGCTAGGCTAACCACCGAGTTCTTTCACACCAGGGAGAACTAATCTATCTGCAAATAGCCTACCCTTTTTAGGTACTAGGCTAAGCACCTAGTTCCATTACTATGGAGGAACTACTACCCTTCACAACCAACACCTAAATGGGGAGATCACTCCTTTGTTGCAACATCATCAAGGGATATCACCATCGCTTGGAAATAAACAAAATACTTATGTGTATAGCGATGCACCTCATCGATTATCACGACCTGAGGCATTCTTTCCAAATGCGACTTGATTTGATTCTTCGGCATCCTTCACTAATGCCTTTGACACAACGCCTGGCACCCTTCAACAATGCCTTCGTCTTGACACCTTTAGCATTCTTCACTTAATGCTTTTGTAGAAAACTAGAAGGGGGGTTGAATAGTTTACCAATTAAAAACTTTGTTTTGAAACTTATAGAAAGATCAATTGATATTGATCTTAGATATGTTAATGAAATATGCAAGCAATATGTAAAGAGTAAATAAGGAAAGAAATGATCAAACCACAACAAGTTGTTTATAGTGGTTCGGTCTACAAGGAATCTTTTTCCTTGCCCTACTTCACTCCCCGAGTCTCACACTCGAGAGTTTAACTTCACTAGTCAACAAGCTCCTTTCTCCGGCGGAGAAACCTTTACACTTCGCACACTATTTCAGACACTAAGCTAGATGTTGAGTTCTTTCCAAGGGTACAACCACTCCCACACACAATGTATTTTGAGGACTAAAATACTAACCACTCACACTCACAAGATTATGATGGTTTAATACAACAATGAAGTATGAATCAACACAAGATCATACAACACTAAACAAACAAGACTTCCAACTTCTCGTTTGAAGCTTGAATGTGACTTGATCTTCTTTGCTACAAAAGAGATCACTAATATGATATGAAACTGAGTTAGAAAGGTTAGAGAGTAGATATGTATGAGAGTATGATAGAAAGGGATGAAAAACTACTTGGTTTGGCTTTGCTAGTTATAGCCAAAACCATGTGAGGTACCAGGACGCGGACCCTTAAAAGGGTTCCGTCCGTTATACATTTGGTGGTGCCGCCAGTCGACAGCAAGATATCAAATCTTTGCCAAAGTCAACCATATCTATGTAAGATTGTGTAAGATATGAAGAGTACAAATCCACACAAAATATCTAATGAAATCTTCCAATGATTTCCATGATGCATCACATGATGTCATGTGTTGTTTTTCTATTTTAGAAATATGCAAATACATAAGTAATGTTTAGTTTTTAAGAAACTAAAACATTCTAAAACTACTATCATACATTATGCTTAGACTCATATTAAGATATGATTAGTCACAATGTAAATGCTTAAATGATGAAGATATTGTTTGAAAAAGCTTGTTTTAATATCAATTAAACTTGACAAGCTTTAAGCTTTATACAAATTAAATTTACTTTTGTCGTTAACAAAACTTAGGTAAAGATCAAAAATATAAATAACGTTTAATGACGATATTTGTATTAACAATCTCCCCCTTTTTGTTGAGGACAAAATATAAATTTTATTTTTATAAAAGATACAAAGTTTGTGTAAGAGTTATAAAAATATTAGTTTTAGAACTTGAAAAGGAAATGATAATGCAAGTGTATGATGTTTGACTTTTTATGAAAGTCAAAGTATTCACTAGTTGATGCATGATGTTGACTTTTTTAGAAAGTCAAAAGTATCGCAGTTGACTTTTAAGAGAAGTCAAGTAATACCAATGAAGTATCATGTTTGACTTTTGAGAAAGTCAATGTATGCAGATTTGACTTTTTGAGAAAAGTCAAATATAAACAAGTTCTATATTTTCTCCCCCTTTTGTCTCAACAAAAAAGAAGAGGCTTGCGGAATGTAATGAGCGAGCCATTATCTCCCTTGATCAGCTCCTAAATTGGGTGCTTAATGGGAAGATACATGGATTGTGAAAATAAAGCTACAAAAAATGTTAGTAATAATGATCATTCACAAGCATTTCCAAACACTATGTAAAAGCACCAACAATATAGAAAACATCATTCATTAGTTAAAATTTTTCATGAATAAGAATCATGAAAAGAGAACACAATGATGTGTTTTAGTACAAGAAAAAATAATCCTAAGAAAAGAAAAACTTGAAATCTAATCTATGACCATCCTAATGAAATGGTGGATGAGAAAGAGCGTTGAAGGATGTGATTGAGGATGAACCTCATTTCCTCTTGGAAGTCATGGACCATAACCGTCCTATCCCAACGGTTTGGGCGGTTTGCTCACAAGTTGAGCAACCATGCCTAGGAGGGAAGTATGTTTGGTGAGGTTGTGGTGGTGGAATGGTAGATGTGTTGGTGTTGGTGGGAATGTTTGAGGTGGTCATGATGGAGCTAAGCAAAGCATTTACATTTGCATAGTCTCACTAAGTGAGAATCCACCATGCCTTTGAATGGTGGAGGTGTGTGGAGTTCGGCTTCAATCTCTCTCTTGTGGGATTAGCATCCCACATGCACTCTCAATGTCCTCAAGTGAGGGACATTGATGTGGGAGTGGTTATCCCCATACAAAGGACCATGGATGTCTTTGTGAATGGGGTGGAAGAGAAGAGGTTTTGGCCCTAATGGGGTGTTTGGGTCAAAAGGATGGCTAGGTGACTCATGAGCAATCCGCTCAATTGTGCCAAGGATGGCAATGGTGGTGGATGATTTGGCCTAGGAGGCAAGTCATCCAAGTCCTCCAAGAAAGGATTTGGAGAAGTTGGTGGTGTGAAAATAACTCCAAAGGAATGAGAGTTGGAGACCTTGGTGGTGAGGGGTGGTGAGGTGTTTTGGATGTTTGGATGGGTGCCGGTGGAGGTGAAGTTGGTGTTTTTGTAGGTGGTGGAGTGGTGATCACAATTGGTGACTGACTAGGTGTAGCCAAGGTTAAGCTTGTATCATCTCGGATGGGAGATGAGATTGTCAGTGGAGAAGACTCGGATGAGGAGCTAAGTTTACAAGCAACAAGGCCTCACGCTAATTCTAGCGGTCTTCTTGCAAGGTTTTGGAGATGATTTTGTCATTTTTGACTTGGTTTGTCTTTGCTAGATGATGAGTAAGAATGAAGAAGGTGTGAGGATGATCATGGTAAAACCTCTCAATTTATAGAAGTGAAAAATTATGGAGAAATGTGTTTGATTTGATGTTAAACCATTGAAGAGATGAGGTTCCTAATGATTTGGAAGTGGGTTGAATGCTAGTCATATCACCCAAGTCAAGCCATACAAAAGAGATGGAGTGAAGAAGCAAAGATTTGCAATAAATGTGTTCTAATGAGTGGAATTTCCTAACAATCAGATTACCCACGGATTTGAAGGTACCAAAAATTTGGTTCCTTCCTTTATGCCAAAAGGCTCCTTGGGTGAATTTTTCAAATTTTTGAATTTTGGTGGGAAATGGATTTCTTATATACCTAAGTGAATTATACTAGTTCTAATAAGGGTATAAACTAGTTAAGATTGACTTATAAGCAATGGATGGTAATTTGGAATGACGAAAGAATCGAAATTGTAAAGTTACACAGGAGGATCCACGCACCAAATGTTTACACCGGACCCTAAAAGGGTGCCGTCGGTCGCGCTAATGCAGTGTACGGCGGTACCATTTCATAACGAGGCGGTACCAAAAGCGTTGGTGCCGCCCTCGATCCGCTGATCGAAAAGCTTCACAGTGTATTTTTTAAGGTGTCGGGGACTTTTCCGAAACCTGAAATTTTTCTCAAAACATGTGATACTAAACATTTCTAGTTAGGAAAAGTAAATAACACATATATAAACATAGTGGAGCATATATTTTGAGCAAGCTTTTAAGTGATTTTCACATTATAGTGAAAATGGGTAAAATTTGATAGCATACTTGTGCTATCCTCCACATAAGATTGTTAGCATACATCATTGTTTCAAGTTATATTATCATCCTACAAAATAAAAACAACCAAATTGTATCAAACGTTAAAGATAATGTATTGTTCCAAACACTCCTTAAAAACCCAATTCTCATTATCCAACTTCTTGTAAATCTTGTTCATCATCCTACCAAGGCACTTGAACATCCCCTTAGTTTGCTTGAACTCTGCTGATTCATTCTCAATCTCGGAAGAGATGCATAATACTCATGAGGTGGAAGGCGAGAGTTTGGAAGACCATCCTCGGAGCTATTTGATGATGATGATGATGATGGAGTTGGAGGTTTTGCTCTCTTGCCTTTTGTCTTAGCAACTTGTTCATCACTCAAAGGCACGAAGATGTGAGGGATGAGCTCATAGTGAAGGTGCATCCCTTTTGGGCTTGGTGGAATTGGTGCAAAGTTTCTATAGAGACGGGTGAGAAGCATCCCGTATGGAAGAGCAACCGATCCTTGAGTTGGAATATCAATCATTCTCCTAGCTATGTAGTAGGCTAAATTGAATGGTTGACTGGTGGACAAGTTGTAGAGCATATGACAAAGACAAGCATTGATGTGATCCCTATTCCCTATGGTGCTAATGGCGTTGGCTCTAAGTAGTTCTTCCCATTTCTTAAATTCGGGCTTAAGTTCATTTAGCTCCATTCCATATGGATCTCGGTTCACTTCTTTTCCTTTTCGGGTAACTCGGGTTGTATCTCCCCTTGGGTTAAATAGGTGTTCACGGATGACATCCTTATTTGCTAAAGGGTTTGGTAGGGAGGAGTGCGGTCATTGATTGCATCAAGAATGGTGAGTGACCACTTATCCGAGTAGACACAAGTCCTCGGTTGGGAATTCCTAGCACTTGAGCAAAGTTGGCTAAGGTGATGGTGTAGTCATTTTGATTGATTCTAAAACTAAGACAAAATTCATCATCATCTTCATCACTAAAGCCGGTCACACTAGCATAGAATTCTAACACAAACCTAGGACAAATTGGTTCATCGATGTCAAGAAGACAATCGAATTGAATGGCGGCTAGTTCTTCACGGAGATTGGTATTTTCAAGGAAAGATGGGTGAATGGTTCTACCCTCATGGAAATACCTTGATTCTAGACCTCTAAATATTTCTACTTGTTCCTTGGTAAGTCCTTTGGTTTTGTGGTGTTTGGGAATGTAGTTAAGGGTGTGTTTGTGATCATAGAATCTTGCGGCTACCATGGTTATTCCTAAGGACAAGAATTAATATGTTAAAAGTGAGAATAAACTTTAACCTTTTTGGTTCTAGTGTGTGCCTATATGAAAACAATTTGGAGTTGCGGTTATCTCGACTCATTTTATGCACAAAAATGGTTTTAGTGGGGTGTTTGGCAAATACCATGAGATAACCCAAATGCTCCTAATTCAATGTGGCTTCATTTGAATATACCCGCGAATGCATATTAGTTATGCAATACCTTTAGTATTCAAGAGCATGCAAGTGATGAAAATTTAACGTTTCTATTTGTATTAACAATGAAAAAATTGTTTTCCTACAAGTGAGAAGCTTTTCAAAATTTTGACATGGGGTGTTTGGTTATTTGAATAAGGCCTTATATTCATTATCTATCAATTAGTGAGAAGCATGATTTGTTTATGCAATATGATAATGTAGTACCTAATTTCAATGACTAGTTATGCAATTTGCCAATTGAATTCATATTTGGTATAAAAGCATACATAAAACCCCATGTAATGATTTGTAATAGTTTTGTGCATAAATAAGAATCCTAGACTCAGAATTAAGAGATAAAATGTAGTTAGGATACTTACAATGATGTTATCTTCAGTGATTAGTGAGTGGGAAGGTGTCAATAATGAGCTTGGTTTAAAGTTTACACGTTTTGGTAAAGTGGGTTTTGAGGAAGAAGATGTTTTGTAGGTAGCAGTTTTGCTTGCAGACACTGACGGACCGACGGTACCAAATTTTTGGTTCCGTCCGTGTTGTTGTCACGCTTGGTGCCGTGGCTAATAGCTATGTTTATGTTTGGTTCCATTAACCCTAAACCAAGTCTAAGAAGATTAAAAGGTTCTCGCTTAAGAGGCTTAGTTAAGATGTCGGCAATGTTGTCTTGGGAGGATACTTTCGATTGAGATGTTTCCTTTTTGAACATTGTCGCGAAGAAAGTGATGACGGATTTCAATATGCTTTGTACGAGCATGTTGAACGGGATTCTTGCTGAGATCGATGGCTCCTTTGTTGTCGCAAAGTATCACAATGTCGTTGAGATGAATTCCGTAATCTATGAGAGCTTGCTTCATCCAAAGAGCTTGTTGACATGCTTTTTCGGCTGATACGTACATTCGGCTTCGTAGTTGAGATGGCTAAAGCCGTTTGCTTCTTTGCAAACCATGAGGTGAGACAATGTCCAACAAAAGTGCAAATACCACTTGTACTTTTTCTATCGACATAATCACCGGCATGATCCAAGTCGGCATACACTATGGTTTCTACACCCGTTCCTTTGGGATACCATAATCCTAAACACGTTGTTCCCTTAATGTATCTAAAAATCCTTTTAAGGCTTCTAAGTGTGATGCCTTTGGGTTTTCTTGAAAGCGAGCACATAGACAAACACTAAACATAATGTTGGGTCTACTAGCCGTAAGATAGAGTAGGCTACCAATCATTCCTCTATATTTAGTGTTATCTACGGATTCACCTTCTTCGTCCTTGGTGAGTTTAGTGTCCGAGGACATGGGTGTTTTAGTTGGTTTGGAATCTTCAAGACCAAATTTCTTAAGCATGTCTTTTATATATTTAGATTGGTTAAAAAATATGCCATCTTCTAGTTGTTTAATTTGAAGTCCTAGAAAGAAATTTAATTCACCCATCATACTCATTTCAAACTCGTAGTGCATGATTTTAGAGAAATCATCACATAGTTCTTGACAAGTTGATCCGAATATAATGTCATCAACGTATATTTGAACAATGATAATATGTGATTCCTTTTTCTTGGTAAAAGAGTATTATCTACTAATCCCATAGTGTATTTGTTATCAATAAGAAAAGTCTTAAGTCGGTCGTACCAAGCTTTTGGTGCTTGCTTAAGACCGTATAATGCTTTCTTGAGTTTGAAGACATGATGTGGTTTCTCAAAGTCGGTAAAACCGGAGGTTGAGCAACATACACTTCTTCGTTAATAAACCCATTAAGAAAAGCACTTTTAACATCCATTTGAAATAATTTAAAGTCATAAGCACATGCATAAGCAAGTAATATTCTAATAGATTCAAGTCTAGCTACCGGTGCATAAGTTTCATCATAATCAATCCCTCTTGTTGATTATAACCTTGTGCAACAAGCCTAGCTTTGTTTCTAGATACTACACCATTTTCATCCATTTTATTTTGAAAAACCCATTTTGTTCCAATTATAGTTTGATCTTTAGGTTTTGGAACTAATTTCCAAACATCATTTCTAACGAATTGGTTTAATTCTTCTTGCATGGCAATTACCCATGATTCATCTTTTATTGCTTCATTTATGGGTTTTGGTTCAATGGTGGATACAAAACAAAAATAATTACTTTGATTTTGGGCTTGTGACCTTAAGGTTCTTTGATTAAGTTGTCCTATGACCTTTTCTAAAGGATGACTTTTAGATTCTTTGATGTTTACAATTTCTTTATTTAATGGTTCATCTTCCTTGTTATTATTAATTATTTCTTGACTTTCTATCATTTGACTTTCAACTAAGTCATCATCTACCAAAGGTGATGTCTTAGAGGGAGGTGGACTTTCGTTGAATGTTATGTTCAACGATTCCTCGACTATCATTGTTTCTTTGTTTAGGACAATGTAAGCTTTACTAGTTTGAGAATAACCAAGAAATACACCTTCATAAGACTTTGGGTCAAACTTGGTGAGGTAATCTTAGTATTAAGAATAAAGCATTTACAACCAAAGACTCTAAAATATCCTAAAGTTGGATTTTTACCTTTATAAAGTTCATATGGTGTTTTGTTTAAGAAAGGACGTATTAAGACTCTATTTAAAATATATGTAGAAGTGTCAATGCCGTTACACCAAAACTTTTGAGGAATGTTTTGTTCATTAAGCATTGTTCTACTCATTTCTTGAATTGTTCTATTTTTACGTTCTACTACTCCATTTGATTGAGGTGTTCGTGGAGCCGAAAAGTTATGTGTTATACCATTTGTATCACAAAAGTTTCCAAATTGAGTTTTGTTGTCAAATTCACGACCATGATCCGTTCGGATCGACACAATTTTAACACCTAGTTGATTTTGAATTTTCTTGCTAAGAATTTCAAATTTATCAAAAGCTTCATTTTTGGTTTTCAAAAACAACGTCCAAATAAACCTTGAGTAATCATCTACTATGACCAAAGTGTATAAGTTGCCTCCATAGCTTCTTATAGCGGATGGACCAAACAAGTCCATATGCAATAATTCTAGACACTTAGATGTGGACACCATATTTTTAGATTTATGACTTCTATGGGTTTGTTTACCAATTTTGCAAGCGTCGCAAAAGTGTTGGTAATATTTTAGTTTTGGTAAATTCCTAACTAGCTCTTTCGAAGATAGGTTTTGTATAAGTCTCATATTAGCGTGACCTAAGCGTCTATGCCAAAAGGGATGAGCTATCATCTAACGTTGTTAGGCAAAGTTTGTCATTAGATGTTTTATCTATTTTCATGACGTATATGTTACATGAGCAACATTTTTAATAGTTAGGGAGTTATGAGCGATCGTACCTTTGCCAATGATTTTGCTTTTGAGATTGCTACCAAAAGTGACATTACCTCCGTCATACTCTTGGTATTATGAGAAGAGACTTTGTTGCCGATGTCATGTGTCGTGAGCATCCACTATCTTTTATCCATTCATCAAGTTCCAATCCAACTTTCAAGCATACCTAAGAAGCAAATAACTCAAGCATTTGGTCCCCAATATCTCATGGGTCCGTTTGGGTTAAACATACCATTTATTTGATTCATGTATGGAAACGATGGGTAAGAGTTCCATGACATGTAAACTGGAGTTTGATATGGTCTAGGAAAGTTTTGATTCCAACCGTTGTGTTGGTAGTTGGGTTGTATGTTGTGGTTGCTCTTAGGAAAGGGCGTTTGGCAAAAGGTGTTTTATATCGTTGTTGAGTAGTTTTTGATCTAAATTCATTTATAGCAAGTCCTACTCGATGTACTGGTTTTAGTTTAACACTATCCTTGGTTTTCTTTGTTACTTTGACAAATTCATTACGGTCCGTATCACAAACATTATGTCTGTTTGAAGTACCCACGGCACCATTTTGTTCAACGGACGGAACCCTTATTTTGGGTCCGTCGTCCGCGGCTGGCAGCAGTTTTGACAGTTTGTTCGTCTTTTCGGCCGTTTTGTTTTGACTCTTTGGAATTAATACTTCATTAAATCCTAGCCCATTCATGTCTCCTGGTGTTTTATGAATTTTAACTATTTCATCGGCAAGTGCGATGTTTTTGTTAAACCTTTTAAATTTAGAATTTTGTTCGATTAGAACATCTTGTGTGAGCTTTAGTTTTTCTATTTCAAGATTAAGCTCTTGACATGATTTACAATCATCGTCATTTGCTTTTCCTTTTTCAAGTCGTTTTGCTTTTTCTTTCAACTCATAAACTTCATTTTCCAAAAATTCCTTTTTGGTTTTTAAAAATTTATTTTTAGTTATGAATTTTAGACTTAGCTCACACAATTGATTATATTGTTTTTGCAAAGTGTCATCATCAATAGAAGAATAAGAAGAGTCGGAAAGTACCTCGTTTGACTCATGTGCCATTAGAGCGATCTCTTCCTTGCTTGATTCTTCATCGTCTTCACTATCACTTCAAGCACCACTTACAAAAGCTCGTTGAGTTTTGCTTTTAGGGGGCTTGGGACATTCTCTATGAGATGACTTGCATCACCACATCTAAAACACTTTCTTTCACCTTTACCCTTTTTGTCATCCCGATCTTTTCGAATGGCTTCTTTTCTTCTCGAGGTTGTCTTACAAACTTTCCTCTTCTTCTAAAGAACTTTTTTAAATCTCTAACGGCCATGGCATACTCCTCATCTTCACTACCGGAGCAAGATTCGTCATCATCACTTGATTCCTCCTTTGCTTTTAGAGCAACGGATTTGATCTTCTCCCTTCTTCCTTTGATGATCTTCGAATCTTTCTCCATCACCATTTCGTGTACTTTGAGGTTACCGATTAGCTCGTCTAGTGACATTTTTGAGAGATCTTTTGATTCTTCAATAGCGGTCACTTTAGCTCTCCATTTGGGATGGAGTGCTCTAAGAAATTTCCCGACAAAGTTCTTACTACGAAAAGATTCATCAAGTGCTTTAAGTGATGTAATAATAGTATTAAAGCGAGCAAAGCCACAATCAATGGTTTCATCTTCAGGGATAACAAATTGTTCATATTGTTGAACAAGAAGATCAATTTTGTTATCCTTGACTTGTGAATTACCTTGATGTGTAACAATCAAAGATTCCCAAATATCTTTGGCGGTTTCACACATAAAAATTCTTTCATATTCTTTTCTAGGTAAAGCATTATAAAGCATCATTTTAGCTTCATTATTTTTAGCAACTAATTTCTTTTGTTCATCAACAGAAATATCCTTTGTTGTAGAACTAAAATCCCTTTAACAATAACAAACCAAAGATCTATATCTTTTGATTTTACATATGTTTCAAAACGGTTTTTCCAATAGATAAATCCATTGGTTTCAAAGAGTGGTGGTCTTTGCATAGATTGCCCTTCTTTAAAGTTTTCATAATCCATGGATCGTTTCAAGTTTATAAAATACAAATTATTTTAGAAATTCTTGAGCAACGAGGCTCTGGTACCAATTGTAGAAAACTAGAAGGGGGGTTGAATAGTTTACCAATTAAAAACTTTGTTTTGAAACTTATTGAAAGATCAATTGATATTGATCTTAGATATGTTAATGAAATATGCAAGCAATATGTAAAGAGTAAATAAGGAAAGAAATGATCAAACCACAACAAGTTGTTTATAGTGGTTCGGTCTACAAGGACTCTTTTTCCTTGCCCTACTCCACTCCCCGAGTCTCACACTCGAGAGTTTAACTTCACTAGTCAACAAGCTCCTTTCACCGGCGGAGAAACCTTTACACTTCGCTTACACTATTTCCGACACTAAGCTAGATGTCGAGTTCTTTCCAAGGGTACAACCACTCCCACACACAATGTATTTTGAGGACTAAAATACTAACCACTCACACTCACAAGATTATGATGGTTTAATACAACAATGAAGTATGAATCAACACAAGATCATACAACACTAAACAAACAAGACTTCCAACTTCTCGCTTGAAGCTTGAATGTGACTTGATCTTCTTTGCTACAAAAGAGATCACTAATATGATATGAAACCGAGTTAGAAAGGTTAGAGAGAAGATATGTAAGAGAGTATGATAGAAAGGGATGAAACACTACTTGGTTTGGCTTTGCTATTTATAGCCAAAACCATCAGCCGGACGGCGGACCCCTTAAAAGGGTTCCGTCCGTTATACATTTTGGTGCCGCGCCATGACAAGAAGATATCAAATCTTTGCCAAAGTCAACCATATCTATGTAAGATTGTGTAAGATATGAAGAGTACAAATCTACACAAAATATCTAATGAAATCTTCCAATGATTTCCATGATGCATCACATGATGTCATATGTTGTATTTCTATTTTTAGAAATATGCAAATACATAAGTAATGTTTAGTTTTAAGAAACTAAAACATTCTAAAACTACTATCATACATAATGATTAGAGTCATATTAAGATATGATTAATCACAAATGTAAATGCTTAAATGATGAAGATATTGTTTGAAAAAGCTTGTTTTAATATCAATTAAACTTGACAAGCTTTAAGCTTTATACAAATTAAATTTACTTTTGTCGTTAACAAAACTTAGGTAAAGATAAAAAATATAAATAACGTTTAATGACGATATTTGTATTAACAGCTTTGACACGGATGATGAGCACCTTTCACTAATGCTTTCATCTTGACACTTTCGGCATTCTTCACTAATGCCTTCAACCCAACATCTATGGAGAAAGGAAGAATTATCAATAAGAGAACCTTAGTTGTCTTGATGATGACGAAGCATGACAACTCATGGACTTGAGCTTGCACGTCTTCAAGAAGTGGTGATCTCGCCTTTAAGAGGAACCTAGAAGATCACACAAAAATAAAAGACAATCTACATAGATCACTTGGATATGAGGTTAGAGGGTTAGAATACTTGGGGGAAGTATGTGTGTAAAGTGATACATAGAAAGGAAGAAATGGCTCTCTATTTATAGAGAAAATTCTCTACTGTTCCCCGGATCCCTACCACAAGGGATCCAGCTAGCACAAAGCCAGGGATCCGTGGAACGCTCCTCTTTTGCCCATGGGTATTTTTGGTTATGGGTCATGGGTCATGGGTTATGGGTTGATCCATGGTGTTCTTTCTAGATACAATGAACTTGGTTAAGTGGTATATATAAAACCATGGGTTATGGGTCAATACCATTTGCTAGTTTTACCCATTTAGTATATACTTGTTTTTACCCATTTTAGTATATACATGTTTTACCCATTTTAGTATACTTAGTTTAAGTATATGCTAACCCAATATGTAAACACTAGTTGTTGTACATATGTATCTAAATCATAAAATCACTTATACTTGTTTTAGTGTTTTATGTGAAAATGTATAAGTGTGTTAGGAAACTATTAACTCAAACTATTTACGTATTCTATTTGTTTCGTTGAAATGATTTTACGTTTGTTATCGACAAAACATTAGAAGATCGTAAAATATAAATAAAAATTTTTACGGCTTATTTGTATTAACAATCTCCCCCTTTTTGTTGATGAAAAAACATAAAATTATTTTAAGGAAAATCTAAAATTCGTAAAAGTTTGAATTTGTAGTTTTTACTTTCTTCTCCCCCTTTTTGTCAAAACAAAAAGTGTTAAAAGAAACTAACACAATTTTTATAAGAAAAGATATGTAAAAATGTAAAGAGAGCAAGTGACGGGAATGATACTCGTCTTAACTCCCCCTTGACGAGTCCATCCCTTTAAAAGGGCGTCAAGGACATGACGTAAAATAAACTAATTGTGTTTGCAATTATGTTTGCAAATGGTTCGTCTAAGTGACGAAAACGTGCTCCCCCTTGAAGATTGCAAAGTTGCAATGGGGTGTCATGAAGTATAATCCAAAATCGGATTAAGTTGCAAATGTTTTTGCAATTTCGTTTGACACAAAGCTCCCCCTAGCTTTATGGTGTCAAAGTCTTCATGTGTTATTTTGAAAATCTACAAAGTAAAGGTTAGAAAACAAGAGTATAGTGCATAATTTCCTGCAAATAAAACTCAAGTTAGTAGAAATTTGTGCTTCTGATCCACGGATCCCGCGGTTCCCTTCTTGAAGGGATCCGTCTAGGCATTATGGAGGGATCCGGACTCGTCATGACATTTTCTTCAGCAATGAGAGTGTTTCAATCAATGCTAACGAATATGTGAGGTAGTATATGAAATATCAAGCACAACACATAAGGTACATAACAACTATGGCATATAGATATTCATTCAATAAAAGACAAGAGTTGATCAACCAAATCTCTAAAACTAAGAGAATGAACTAGCTATACAAGCGCTACTAATGCTAATGAGTTATCCAAACTCTAGATTCAACTAAAAGCTTAATGATGATCAAGGACGAGATAAGTTTTCCTAAACATTCTAAGTTTGAGCTTGTGACTATGATGCTCATTGTAGTTTAGGCTTGTTGACCTCTTTGAAACGTTCAAGGAGGTGATAAAACATGAAACGTTGTTCTTCACGTAGTTCATGTATCAATCTTTCCACATGTTTACAATGATAGCAATCCTTGTCATGGTTTTGAATTTCTTGAAGTGGAAGTTCAAGTGAAGTGGGTTGAGGATCTTCAAATGAAAGAGGAATTGGTAGGGGCTCATTAAGTGATGGCTCTACAATGTTTGAGGGTGGAGGTAAAGAAGCATCAACTTCCATGTGGTCGGGTGGTTGACTTTGATGTCTTCTCATAATCCAAAATGGACTATTAGGGGGAATGAGAGAATTTGACATTGGATCAAGTGTTGATTCAATATTTTGATTTTGTTGCCCAACCTTTTCAAGTGAGTTTGTTGGTAGTGGTGGAAGGTGAGATGGCCAAGGAGGTAAGTCTTCTACATTGTGAGAATGTGGAGATGATTGTGAGGTGGCTCTAGGCACCAATGATGTTGGTTGAGTTGTGGAGGGTATGTTTGGTTTGGTAGAGTTTGGTGATGAAGTCCTAGTGGGAACTATTTTCTTGGGGATTAGTTTGATTGGTTTCCTTGGTGTAGGAGAAATCCTAGCATTAGTGGACTTAACCGGAGATGATTCGGTTGAGGAAACTTCGTGTATGATCTTAGAAAGTTTCTTGGGTGGTTCTTGAGTGGATGAGTTAGCACTAGGAGCCTTTCTCATGATGAAATGACTAAGGGAGATGGTTGCAATTGCTGATAATTGTGTTTGTGTTTGATGACTAAAGTGTTCTTAGCAATATGGCTTGTAAAGGGAAGAGCTTGGCAAGTGCATTTAAAACTTAATCCACTAATGTTCTTGGAAATGTGATGATTAACATGCACAAGGTTGTAGTTCAGAGTTTCACTGATCTAGGAACTCATTTAAGATGAGATGGAGTGTTTGAGTTAGGAAGATGAGTTGAAATGATTGTTTTAGCAATGTTTGACATAAACTGTCACCCGGATCCCACGGTTCCCTCCTTGGAGGGATCCGGCTAGGCTAATCCTAGGGATCCGGCTCTCAGCAGTTATGACAGGTTTGAAATGAGGTTTCTAGGAGCTAAAGCCTATCTCATTTTGAGTGTTTCAGTTCTCCTAAGTGTTTTAAGATGAGAGGGTACTTGAATGATCAAGGGTAATAAGTGTTATAGCAAATGATTAATTCTTATGGAAAGGAGATGGGACAAGATGACTACCAATGGATGTCCAAGGATAACACTAAGAGTTTTGGTGGTGTCAAGTCATAATAAATGATCTAGTGATCAGATTTAAGCTTGAGGTGAAATTAGAAAAATTCTTAAAAATCACAAGAATCGAAAAACTAATTTTTGTCTCACTTTGAGATAAAAATGATTAGAAACAATTTCCTAAAATTGTTTAATTTGCCCACTTAAGTGTTTTAAAAGATGAGAAACAGTTTGTGAGTATTGAAGCGGAAATATGGTGAGTTTTGATGTGTTGATAAATCAAGAGGCATTTTGACTAAGATCTTAAGTAATCCTTTAGTGAGTCTAAGCCTTTCTAATCCTTGAAGTGGTTTTAGTTGGATCTTAAAATCATATGCTTAGCTAATGTGATGTTATTTAGAAAGTTATCTTGATGCAAGGAATGTTGTATTGCTGATCTGATGTCACGGATCCCACGGTTCCCTCAAGGGAGGGATCCGGCTAGGCTAATCCTAGGGATCCGGCATCTGCAGATCAGAATCTTCACAGAAATGATGTGCAAATTTTGCACACTAATAACTCTATAAACAAAGCAATAAGAACAAGCATGTCATCACAAAACACTACTTATGAAAGCATGATAAAGTAACAATATCCTAATTACCATAAACCAAAAGTGCTAAAACGTAATCATCCAAACATAAAATAAAGGAAAAATGAGCATATTCCTATTGTCTCTTTCGTCAATCCTTTCTTTTCCTTTTTGACGGCTTAGTGAGGTTGTAAGCGAGGTTTTGAACATGCCCATCAATTGTTTAAATTCTGCGGTCTCGTTTGGAATGGTTGGAAGTTGTTCGCAGTAGTCAAAGGGTTCCAATTTGATGTTGGCTATGGGATCGACGTCTTCCTCATCTTCATCTTCTTCTTCTTCACCAGCCGAGGAGTCCGAGAGAGCTTCAGGTTTCTTTCCATTGACCATGAACCATTTAGGAGGTTGTTTGGTAAGAGGTACCATGACGTGATCGGAAAGGTAATGATCATCGTTGATAGGAGATGGTTGCAATGCACCAACATACTTACAAAGTCGTGTTAGGAGCATACCATACGGAAGTACCATGTTGGAAGCTTTGAATACCCCAGCCATTCTCCTTACCATGTAATAGGCAAGATTAAATGGCCTTTGGTGGGTAAGACAATAGATCATTTGCACAAGACATGCGTTTGGATGATCTTTGTTTCCAACTAGGCTAATGATGTTTTCCCTAAGGATTTCTTCCCATTTTCTAAACATGGGATAAGGGATCACGGTGAATGAGCTTTTTGTTACGGTTGTAACGGGATTGGTCGGTCCTAACTTTGAAGATAGTATCTCGAATGGTTTCGGGATCGTCGAGAGGAGTGTTATTGAGAGGCTTAGGATCAAGTGCAAGGTTTTGAGCGTTAATTGCCCAGTCTTGAGAGTACATACAAATTCCTTCACAAGGAATGCGAAGAATTTGAGCAAATGTGTTGAGAGGAAGAATAAAGTTTTGTTTGTTGATGATGAAGGCGATTGAGTTGCTATTGTCGGTGTT
Source organism: Chrysanthemum makinoi (assembly GCA_910596185.1). Taxonomy (NCBI): domain Eukaryota; kingdom Viridiplantae; phylum Streptophyta; class Magnoliopsida; order Asterales; family Asteraceae; genus Chrysanthemum; species Chrysanthemum makinoi. The sequence goes on along the minus strand of OU343223.1, from coordinate 138,188,477 downwards.
TCTAATGATCCTAAAGCTTTTGTAAAATTCAAAAATGAAGACCGGACAAATTTGTTCATCAATGTCAAGGAGACAATCAAAGTTGATTGTCGAGAAAACTTGACGAATGTCGGTATCTTCAAGGAAACATTCCTTGACTACACGACCTTCGTGGATAAGTCGTTTTACAAGGCTTTTGAATATTTTACGGTCGGTTTTGGTCAATCCCTTTTTACGATAGTAATGAGTAAGGTAATGGACGGTGTCATGATGATCTTGTTGAGTGGCTTTGGGCATGGTTGGTCCTAAAAATACAAATTTTCAATTAGGTAAAATTAGTTGGGATGGGTTTATGGTTTTGATTTGTATTAACAATGTTGTGAACACAATGTGATTTTGTTAAAGACCCCTTTTCATGATTAATTTGAAAAACCCTAATTAAATTAATTGATTAGAAATTAAGAAACCATAAACCCTAGGATGAGGATGATGAAAATTAGAACAAGTTAATGTAATTACTTACAATGGTGTTCTAGGAAGGAATACTTGAAAGTATGGAAGCCAATGAGGATGAATTCTGTAGCTTAGTCGTTTTTGTGTTGTGTGAATAGAGGGAAAAAGATCAGTGGTGATTTTTTGAAAGGGTATAGCTGAGTTATGTTCCACGGTTCCTCCGGATCCCTTGTATTTGGAATCCGGCTAGTACAACTAGAGGGATCCGGCTACTGTGGACAGAAAAAGGGTTGTTTGGCATTATTTTTATAACTAGCTTACAAAAAAAATAGTTTGGAAGTATTTAGATGGATGACGGGTTTTGATGAATCACATATCGAGGATTCATATGTGACAACGGCGTTAGTTTGATGAATCAAGAGGAATACTATTCCTGATGATGAAAAAGACGGAGAAGTGACGAAAGAGACTTCTTATGATGCTAGTAATTTTTAAACAAAGAAAACTATGAAATAAATTAAACTCACGTAACCTATCTAATGAAAATTAAAACACACCTCTATGCTTCTTGGTTTGGCGTAATACCAAAAAAAATATTTCATTTTTTAAAGTAATCCTTTGTACTTGGTGTACGTAAGTTGTGATTAATTTTTAGATCCTTCCTTGAACGTTGACTTCATTATTCTTTGAATAGAGATGAAGATTTTTGGAGAGATTCTAGCATGAAGATTTCTTAAAAGAAAATTGTTAGAATGATCTATCAATGTCCAACAAGATGATTTAAAAGAAGTATGACCCTTTAAAAAAAATCCTTCTTTGTAGTTTTCAAACATACACGGATTGTATCAAGTCTTTAAAGTACACCATACTTTAAGAAACTTGGTAACGAATCTCTGATACCAATTGTGGAAAACTAGAAGGGGGGGTTGAATAGTTTTACCAATTAAAAACTTCCTTTTAATTATTCAGATTGACTTATGTCAATTTATTTGGTTGTTTATGTTGGACGTTGATAGATAGATATATAAACGTGTAATGAAAGATAAAGAGTAAGAACCACATCACCACGACACAAGTTATTTATAGTGGTTCGGCTACAAGGACACCTTCCTTGCCCTACTCCACTCCCCGAGTCACCTACTCGAGAGTTCGTAAGCACTACACCAACTCCTTATGGCGGAGAAGCCTTCACAACGTCGCTTAACCTTTTTCCGGTACAAAGATAAATACCAAGTTCCTTCACACCAAGTCGAACCACACCTAACACAACTTCGCCTACCCTTTATACGGTGCTAGGCTAACCACCGAGTTCTTTCACACCAAGGAGAACTAATCCTATCACAACGTCGCCTACCCTTTATTAGGTACTAGGCTAAGCACCTAATTCCATTACTATGGAGGAGCTACTACCCTTCACAACACAACACCTAATGTCAAGGAGATCCACTCCTTGTTACAACATCATCAAGGATATCACCATCCTTGGAAATAAACAAATACTTATGTGTATAACGATGCACCTCATCGATTATACGACCTAGGAATTCTTTCCAAATGCGACTTGATTTGATTCTTCGGCATCCTTCACTAATGCCTTTGACACAATGCTTGGCACCCTTCACTAATGCCTTCGTCTTGACACCTTTAGCATTCTTCACTTAATGCTTTGACACGGATGATGAGCACCTTTCACTAATGCTTTCATCTTGAAACTTTCGGCATTCTTCACTAATGCCTTCAACCCAACACCTATGGAGAAAGGAAGAACTATCAACAAGAGAATCTTAGTTGTCTTGATGATGACGAAGCATGACAACTCATGGACTTGAGCTTGCACGTCTTCAAGAAGTGGTGATCTCGCCTTTAAGAGGAACCTAGAAGATCACACAAAAACAAAAGACAATCTACATAGATCACTTGGATATGAGGTTAGAGGGTTATAATACTGGGGGGAAGTATGTGTGTAAAGTGATAAATAGAAAGGAAGAAATGGCTCTCTATTTATAGAGAAAATTCTCTACTGTTCCTCGGATCCCTACCACAAGGGATCCGGCTAGCACAAAGCAAGGGATCCGTGGAATGCTCCTCTTTGCCCATGGGTATTTTTGGTTATGGGTCATGGGTCATGGGTTATGGGTTGATCCATGGTTTTCTTTCTAGATACAATGAACTTGGTTAAGTGGTATATATAAAACCATGGGTTATGGGTCAATACCATTTGCTAGTTTTTACCCATTTAGTATATACTTGTTTTTACCCATTTTAGTATATACTTGTTTTTACCCATTTTAGTATACTTAGTTTAAGTATATGCTAACCCAATATGTAAACATTAGTTGTTGTACATATGTATCTAAATCATAAAATCACTTATACTTGTTTTAGTGTTTTATGTGAAAACGTAAGTGTGTTAGGAAACTATTAACTCAAACTATTTACGTATTCTATTTGTTTCGTTGAAATGATTTTACGTTTGTTATCGACAAAACATTAGAAGATCGTAAAATATAAATAAACGTTTTTACGGCTTATTTGTATTAACACATTGGGTACACTGTTTCTTCTTCACAAGGATTAGTACAAGTTTAAGTAACAAATCTGGGAATTTTACTTCATGATCAAGTTTGGCATATCGGGTTTACTTCACCATGTTGTCACTGCAATAGCCGAAAGAATACATTAATTATGTGTTTACCAAAGTGTTTATTGGATGGTTGATGATAATGATGATGTTGGATATTGAACCGCTGATGAACCGCTGCATGTTCCCCTAAAAAACAGATATTCATCGAAACCAAAGTTGTCATAACTCATTCAAGCTGACATTGTTTACGGTTTTGTCTTGATTTTGTAAAATCCCGAGAAAGAATCTATTTCTCGGTTTAAATAATAGACTTGTAAAATCCCGTGACAATGGAAACATCCTGGTAATAGTAAAGTGAATTTCCGGATCTATCTTACGGTTTATTCTTGGTTTTGTAAAATCCCGCGAAAGAAACTATTTCTCGGTTTAAACCATAGAATTGAAAAATCCCGTAATGATGGAACCATCCTGGAGAAAGGAAAGTGTGTTTCGGGATCTTATTTGATGTTGATGCTACGGTTTCTACTTCGATGAATGGATAAAAGGGTGTACTTCATGAATTGGATGTGTGTTTGGATATTCGTCATGGCAGTTTGGTTATTACATGGTTTTACGGGGTTATGTGCTTTTAACCATGGTCGGGATGAAAACCATTGTCATAGTTCACTTAAATCGTCAAAGGAGGCTAGATTTAAACTTTTAACAAGAAAATGTGACAACGGCGTTAATTCATTATTATTTATTTGAGGCTGAAGTGAAATATCACGGGCGAGTGTACTTAGTATCTGAAGGTATCGGGGATGGTTGGATGAAGATTCTTCAAGATTCTTGTTCGAGCTTATTATCAGAAACGAAGACTTGGAAATCTAGTTATTGTTGGGTGACTTTTTCCTTTTCTTTTACCACTTGGGGGAATCGGGCTCTTACCACCACAAAATAACTATCACTTTAAGGAGTTACGTTGTAGTGCTCAGTGTCACATTCAATTGTGGATTTTCAAGAGGTGATGTACGTCTTATACTTGATGGTTGGTTGGTTTGTTAGGAATTAGAAAATTCAGTTATTAAAGTGTCGGTCACCTCAAGTATATGTATTGTTAGAAAGCTCGTAGTCGTAGTCAAGTTATGTTAATAAGTAGTTAGTTAAGTAACACCGTGGAGGACGGACGGGTCTTTACCCACTGTATGCCTGATCCACAGCCCTTAGGAGGCATTTATTGTAAGACACTATAAATACCCTCTACCTCCCAAGGTAGAGGGTTGGAGCTTCAATACCATTTTTTCTTTGTTTCACATAGTTCCCAACTCTCTTCCCTTTCTCTCTCTAGAACTTTCTCTCTCTAAAACATTGTATACGCCCCGTATGGATTTGGTTTGATGTGTTTGTGAAATCCTATATCTTACAATTGGTATCAAGAGCCATGGTTTGATCACTCATCTTTCATGCTCTTTGTTTTGGTGGATTTCATAAGGTTTTTGGGGTTATAAGTGTTTAGGAGAGTTTGAATCATTTGGTCAATTTCTAGTGTTAAAGTTTGAATTTTTATTGTACTTTTGTGTTTAGGATCATCATATGTGTTTAGGTTTTGAATTGGAAGGCTTGAATCATTGTGGTTTAGCTGTTTTTGATGGATAAAGTGGTGGTTTTTAAATATTGTACGAAGCGAGTTGAGCCACGGTATTGAGTTTCTTGGAAGCGAGTTGCTTTGTTATTGGAAGCGAGTTGGTTTAATCGACTTGGCTATTAAGCGAGTTGTATTAGCAGCGAGTTGCTATATGCGACTTGTCTATTAAGCGAGTAGATTCTTTAAGCGACTTGAGTTTTAAAGCGACTTGGATATTAAGCGAGTTGTATTGTCAGCGAGTTGGTTTAAGCGACTTAGTGGTTAAGCGAGTTGTCTCTGTATGCGACTTGGCTATTTAGCGAGTTGATTCTTTAAGCAACTTGAGTTTTAAGCGACTTGTCTTTTAAGCGAGTTGTCTGTTTATCGAGTTGATACCAAAGCGAGTTGACTGTTTAGCTACTTGTCTATTGAGACTTGTCACTTCCTCATGCTACATTTTTACGGTTGTTCTTTTGGTTTAGTAAAATCCCGTGAAAGAATCAATTTCCCGGTTTAATCAAAGAATAGTAAAATCCCGTAGAACTTGTAATCATGTCTAACAACGTACCTACTATCGCTTCTACTGTAGCTGAGGACGTTCAAGCAGCAGGATCAGATACTCGTCCACCTATGCTTGACAGAACTGATTATGACTCATGGGCACAACGAATTAGGTTGTATTGTTTGGGAAAGGAAAATGGAGTTAACATTCTCAAGTCAATTGATGAAGGACCTTATCAAATCGAGACTACCAGAGATGTTCTTGAAACTGCTGCAGATGGTACAGTGACCTTAGGATTGGACAGACCAAAGACGTATGATGAGCTCAGTGATAAGGAGAAGAAGAGATATGATGCTGATATCAGGGCTTCAAACATTATACTTCAGGGTCTTCCAAAAGTCATCTAAAAGTTAATCAATCACAACACTGAAGACAAGGCAGTTTGGGATAATGTCAAGATGCTTCTCTCAGGTTCTGAATTGACTAAGGAAGACAGAGAATCACAACTGTATGATGAATTTGAGCATTTTAAGATGAAACCAGAAGAAAGTGTCTATGAATATTACGTGAGATTCCACAAGCTTGTGAATGACATGAGTAATATCAAAATGACCATGCCAAATATTCAGCTAAACTCAAAGTTTGTGAACAAAATGAATCCCGAATGGCACAAATTCGTCACCTCTGTGAAGCTAACCAAAGGATTAAAAAATACCAACTATGAGCAACTGTATGCCTTCCTACTTCAGAATGAGAGACATGCTATGTTTGAACGAATGATTCTTGAACAGTTCAAAACTAAACAGGGAGAAACAAGTTCTTCAAATGAGTCAACGGCCTTTTACACAAATGTTGGAATTACCACCAAAGCTTCTCAAGTCATACCTACGGGTAATGGTAACTACAAGCTCATTCCTGATCCAGCATATAAGCCTCCAGACTCAAACACAATCATGGAAAACTTCATCAATCAACTGTCTCTCATGGTTAGTCAAAATCTGAATACCACTCCTCACACCAACAATAACCTAAGAACAGCATCCAACCCACACAATCAAGCTACTGTCAGAGACGGAAAGGTTATGGTGCAACCAGTTCAAGGAAGAAAGTATGAACAGGGAAGAGGTGGAGTAGGTGGAGGGTATGTGGCTAATCAGAATCTTGGAAGAAATGCCAATCAGGGACAAGTAAAGCTAATCAAGTGCTACAACTGTGGTGGTGATGGACATATTGCAAGGAACTGCACATCTCCAAAACGCCCTCCAAATGCAGAATACTTCAGAGACAAGATGTTGCTTATGCAAGCTCAGGAAAATGGTGTTGTTTTGGATGAAGAGGAGCTGTTATTTCTTGCAGAGGGGAATGCTAAGACATATGATGCAGATGTGGATGAGCAGCCAATTCAGGAAATAGGTCACAATCATCAAAATGCCTTTCAAGTTGCCGATTGTGATGCATATGACTCTGATGTCGATGATGAACCTACTGCCCATACAATATTCATGGCTAGCATTTCTCCAATGGTATCTCCAATTGTCTCATCATCAAAGCAAGCTGGTCCATCCAAAGAATCAATCATCTCAGAGGTATTAAAATTATATGATGAAGTTGATGAGCAAAAGATACATGACAAAGTGCAATCACATGAAACTTGTGAAACAGATATTGTTAATATGAGTAATAGTAATATTGTCCCATATGATCAATATGTGATCCAAAGTGAAAGTGTGATTGAACCAAGCGATGCATCTTCTGCAGTCAACAATAACTATGTTTTTTATGAATACACTACAGTGCCCCTGATGATTCTATTGTCTCTGAACTGAATGCCTATAAAGAACAAGTTGCCATTTATGAACAACGCGCTAAGTTTGAGTTAACCACTCATGAGCAGGAAATGGATGACCAAATGTGTACAATTATTAGAAAAAGTAACTTTAGGGAAGAAATACTAAAACAGGAGCTAGACTCCTTAAAAGAAAAGCTTAATAAAAAGGCTAAGCAAAAACAAGAACTTCAAGAAAATGTGAAAGTGCTTAAGCAGGAATTTAATGCTAAGGAATCAAAACTTTTAAATGAATTTTCCAACCTAAAAACTTTGAAAAATAAACTTGAAAACAAATTGTACGTACAAGGAAACACCATTCAGACTGCTCACATGATCACTAAGCATAGAGTTCTAGGTGACAAACATAGTGTTGTATTAGTTGATGAAACAAACCCTGAGGCTTGTAAGAAAGCTAGAGAAGCACAAGAAGGTAATTTATGATGGCAATGAAATCCTTAAGCCTAGACAGAAACCTAGTTGCGCTGAGAATACTAAGGAAGATAAGCAGTTAGAAGAAGTCACTAGAAAGAAATTGGATGAAAAACTTAAGAGCCCTTCATGCATAGAAAAGAAAATAAGTTATAAAACACCCAACTATGCTAAGGAAAATTGGATTGCATTTAACAAGTTTAGACCTCAAACACAGCTGACCCCTGAACAAGTGTTCTGGAAAAAGGATATGGACATGAAAAAAGCTGATGAGTTTGTTGAACAGAATCCTCCATGTAGGAGAATGCTTCCTGTCACTGTATATCCCCCCAATACACCAATGCATTTAGTTCCTAGATCTATTCCCACTAAGAGCAAGACCTTAATCAGTCAGTATGTTATTTATCAATTATTTGTTGATTTTGAGAAGACATGTAAGAAAAGGATCACACCTACTGGGATAACTGAAGGGGAGAGGGGTTTTGAGCAAACTAAAGAATGCTATTTAACTGAGATCATGCCTTTCTTTAAACAATTAAAAGGTCAATTTGAGAGTTTTAAAAAGGGGATGGATTCAGATATTAAAGAAATGGAAAAGGAATTTGATGCAATGATAGTTGAGGTCAATGACTATGAGCGAGAATTAAAATATATTAAGATTGAGAGGAAGAACTTGCATACCTTAAATGAGAATCTGATTTCTGAATGTATCACTCAAGATGTGTTTTACACTGCCACGAATTGCTCAATTAATGCATCTCAATTTCATGAATTATCTGTTGCTCTGAAAGTCTCCCATGATCATTATGAAAGTCTCCCATGATCGTGTCATTGAGCTTGAGAAAACTAACTCTAAATTACATGAGAAAGTTGAATGGGATGATCATGATAACCTGGTGAAACAGTTTTCTAAATTGGAAGTTGAGCATCTTGCTTTGCAATTAAAATATCAACATCTAAAAGAAAATGTTAAAACCTCAAATATCAAGACATCCTTGGATGCTCCTGAATTTGATGCAGTTTTTTGAAATCGGCAAACGTGATGAACATATTCGAGCTCATTGTAACACGATCAGAAAAATGAGAACCCAAATTTCACAATTAAAGGGTGAGAAGAAAAATGTGACTGGCTCCCAAATGCCTCCTCCTTTAGATTCTCAGTGTTCTCAAACTTTTCATCTTCAAAACTTGGTTAATGTTTTACAAAAGGAAAATGAGAGTTTTCTAGAAGAAAATGAAAAGGTGAAACAACACTTTAAAGAGTTATATGATTCAATGAAAGTCACTCGTGACAAGAGCAACGAAATAATAACGTCTTTACAAAAGGAAATTGAGAATCTGAGGAGTCAGGTAAAAGGGAAAATGCCACTTGTCTTTAATGAGAATGTTGCATCAAAGTCATCTGCAGACTCTAAATATACTATGACGGTTAAATACATTCCTCCTCATCTTAGAAATAACGAACTTGTGTTTGATAACTATTTCGCTTACCTTAAGGATAGTCTAGAATGTCTCCGAGAGATTGTAGAAGATGATTTCATAAATAAGCCACTTGATAGAGAAATTAGGTTTGCTTGCACTCAGGCCAAACGATCTCAGGAGCTGTTAGAATGTTTAAGAGCAACGTGTCCTAAATCCTTTTGTGAAGACATTGGAAACCCACAAGAAGGAAATTTAGTAACATAGGTTATCGGTGGATACCTACTGGCCGCAAATTCAATCTTAATGAGATGTGCCCTAAATTATCTAGATCAATGCCCATTAGGAAATGGATGCCTACTGGTAGAACTATTACTTTAAGAAGTGAACATACTTTGAATAGGTCAAATACGAACACTAGCACTGCATCTATCCCTGATGATTCCATTGTTTCTACTTCTGATGTGGGTGTTCCAATCACTGTTACTAACCAAATGGAACCCATTCTTGCATGGGGATCCCAATTATCCAGTTATCCATTCTTGTCTGTGTTTAATTGCAGATCGTTCAAATCGTTCTGTGGTACCTGGACTCAGGCTGTTCCTAGCATATGACTGGAGACTGGTCACGGCTCATGAACTTTATGAGTAAATTCATCGGGACTGTTAGATTCGGGAATGATCATTTCGGTGCAATTATGGGTTATGGAGACTATGTTGTTGGTGATAGTGTAATCTCCAGGGTATATTACGTTGAAGGTCTTGGTCATAACTTATTCTCTGTCGGTCAATTCTGTGATTCTGATCTAGAAGTGGCCTTCAGAAAACATACTTGTTTCGTTAGAGAACTTGATGGTAGAGAACTTTTAAGAGGAACACGTGGTTCAAATCTATACACCATCTCTATCGAAGATATGATGAATCCAATCTGCTTGTTGTCAAAGGCTTCGAAAACAAAGTCATGGTTATGGCATCGTCGTCTAAATCACCTGAACTTTGGCACCATAAATGATCTCTCCAGAAAGGACTTAGTAATAGGCTTACCTAGAATAAAGTACGAAAAGGATCATCTTTGTTCAGCATGCCAATTGGGAAAAAGCAAGAAGTATGCCCACAAACCCAAACCTACAAACTCAGTTATGGAAGTTCTTCATACCATTCACATGGATTTATGTGGACCCATGAGAGTGCAGAATATTTACGGGAAGAAATATGTGTTAGTTGGGGTTGATGATTACTCTCGATTTACTTGGGTTAAGTTCTTAAGGACAAAGGATGAAACTCCAGATATCATCATCAAACTTATCAAACAGCTGCATGTTCGACTTAACAAAACTGTCAGAATCATTCGAACAGACAATGGAACTGAGTTTGTTAGCAAAGAACTTAGTGAGTTTTATGAAAGTGTTGGAATCAGTCATCAAAGAAGTGTTCCATGAACTCCTCAACAGAACGGTGTAGTTGAAAGATGAAATCGAACTCTTGTGGAAGCCGCTAGAACAATGCTGATTTACTCAAAGGTTCCAATGTTTCTCTGGGCTGAAGCCATTGCCACTGCATGCTACACTCAAAATCGATCCCTAATGCACACTTCTCATGGAAAAACTCCATATGAACTTGTCCACCATCGAAAACCTAATCTTTCATTCCTTCGTGTGTTTGGTGCATTGTGTTATCCAACTAATGAGGGTCAAGACTTAGGCAAACTTAATGCTAAAGCGTACATTGGAGTATTTGTAGGATATGCACCAAGCAGAAAAGGATACCGAATCTACAACAAAAGAACCCGAAATATCATGGAAACAATTCACGTTACATTCGATGAGCTGATCGGTCAAATGGCTCCAGGACAACCCAGTTCTGGACCCGCATCACAACCTTCATCGAGTAGTCCCATCAGTTCTACTCTTGTACACGATTTTTCGCCAGCAACTCCTTATGTACCTCCTTCAGAAGATGATTTGAAGAAATTGTTTGATCCAATGTTTGATGAACACTATGAGCCAATTTCTAATGATCTGTCAAATCCATCAACAGAGGTTGCTCCTATCCCTATCAATGAAGTTAACCCGGTTTCTATGTCATTAAGTCAAGAAGCGTCTGCTGCCGATCACTCTGTCTCATCAACAAATCATCAATCATCAAGTGTACATCATGGAATTATTTCAGGCACCGATGATGAAGATAATCCATTTGCTTCTCTCGAAGACGCCCCCTTTGAGAACATATTTGCTCTGGAACCATCATCAGAACCATCTTCATCGGAGAAAACGACTCGCTACTTCAGTTCCTCAACAACAACCACACGAACACCTTAGAAAATGGACACATGATCATCCATTGGACAACATCATTGGAAATCCCTCTCGTCCAGTATCCACACGTAAACAACTTGCAACTGATGTCTTATGCTGCTTCTTCAACTCTGTACTATCCAAGGTCGAACCAAAAGACGTTAAAACTGCAATGAATGAAGACAGCTGGTTCAATGCCATGCAAGAAGAAATTCATGAGTTTGATCGACTAGATATATGGGAATTAGTACCTGCTCCTGACTGTGCTATGATCATTGCTCTAAAGTGGATCTTCAAAGTAAAACAAGGCTAGATTGGTTGCAAAAGGATACCGTCAAGAGGAAGGTATTAACTTTGAAGAATCATTTGCTCCAGTTGCACGCATCGAGGCAATCAGAATCTTCCTGGCTAATGCTGCAAGTAAGAATATGATAGTCTATCAGATGGATGTAAAGACGGCTTTTCTTAACGGAGATCTTAAAGAAGTCGTATTCGTCAGCCAACAGGAAGGTTTTGTGAATCCAGAGCATCCTACTCATGTCTATCACTTGAAGAAGGCTCTTTACGGCTTGAAGCAAGCTCCAAGGGCATGGTATGATACGCTATCAAAGTTTCTTCTATCTACTGGATTCAGCAAAGGAGCAGTTGATCCGACATTGTTCACCAGAAAGTCAGGAAAACATTTAATTCACGTTCAAATCTATGTTGATGATATTATTTTTGCCTCGACTGACCCCAATGAATGTGACCGTTTTTCTAAGGAGATGGGCTCCAAATTTCAAATGTCAATGATGGGACAAATGTCATTTTTCTTGGGATTACAAATTTCACAAAGTCCCGGAGGCATTTTTATCAATCAATCTAAATATGCAAATGAAATTTTAAAGAAATTTGGATTTGACACTTGTGACACCGTTGACACTCCCATGGTGGAACGTACCAAACTGGATGAGGACCACTCAGGGATCATGGTAGATCAACCGAAATATCGAAGTATGATTGGATCTCTGATGTACCTCACAGCCAGTAGACCTGATATTCTGTTTGCTGTATGCATGTGTGCTAGGTACCAGGTTAAGCCTACCAAAAAGCACTTTGAAGCGGTTAAACGGGTCTTTCGGTATCTCCAAGGAACCATCAACATGGGACTTTGGTACCCGAAGGACACCGGTATGTCACTAACAACCTATGCAGATGCTGACCATGCAGGATGTCAAGATACACGTCGAAGTACGTCTGGAGGTGCTCAGTTTTTGGGTGATAAGCTTGTGAGCTGGTCTTCAAAGAAACAAATGAGTACTTCTACATCCTCTACAGAGGCTGAATACATAGCCATGTCATCTTGTTGTGCTCAAATCCTATGGATGAGATCCCAATTATCTGACTATGGCTTTGACTTCCACAAAATCCCTCATTGTGATAACAAAGTGCCATTGCTCTCTTGCAACAACGTTCAACATTCAAGAGAAAAGCACATTGACATTCGACATCATTTCATTCGGGAACAAGTGGAAAAAGGTGTGGTAGAACTCTATTTTGTGAGGACTGAATACCAGTTAGCAGAAATCTTCACCAAAGCTCTTCCTAGAGAACGTTTTGAGTTTATCCTTCCACGACTTGGTCTAAAGAGTCTTCAACCAGAAACACTCAAACGCCTTCAAGGGGAAGACGAGGAGTAAACGGTTTTCTTCATCTATCTCTTGTATATATTTTTTTCAGAAAGCAAAATACAAAATTTCAAAACCCCCAAAAGAAAATAGAAAAATATAAAATTTTCAAAATCCATAAAAATTAGAAAATCTTGAAAAATCCCAAAAATATTGTCATTTTGTTATGTTTTTCTTTATTCGATATCATCTACGGACTTTGTGTTGACATTCAAAGAATGTCACGGGTTTTTAGATGTTCTTCGAATGTACATAATTTGCTTAAAAATATGAGGCGGAGAAAAATGGTGGTTTATTGTCATTTCAGGCAGTAACCCGTTTTTAAAGGAAAAGAACAGAGTCATGCTTAATCTTATTTTTCAAATATCATGCTCTGATTCTTAAAACAAATGTTTGTCATCAAAAAGACAAATGTTTTCTTTCCAAATATTTTTCCGTCTAATGATTCTTCTGAAAAATATTTGTCATCTAATGAAAACAAAATTGCTTTAAAAATACCTCGTACTCTATTTTTGAAAATCATCCGTGCTTATCTTTGTCAAACTCTCTTACACTCAATTAACAACTCATGTCATTGATTGAAGGGGAGAATGATTTCAATTCAATCAAAAAGGTTATTTTTCAAACAATTAGAACGTAAAAGAGCAAGGTCTATTTTTGGAAAATCAAAAAGAACAATGTTTTATACAATTGATTCAAGACCTTGACTAATGTTATGTTTTCAAAAGATTTTTTTTCATAATTTAATCCGTGGAGTTTAAAGTCTCAGATTTGATCCTCATCGGTTAAATGTTTTCATAAGCAAGTCACAATTCTTCTCAAAAGCTTTCAAAAATAATTTAAATCTATAAAGATCACAAATCTCAAATGATTTGAAAATTGTGATCAGGGGAGAATTTGTGATTTAAATTGGATTTAAACTGATAATTCGATAATTGGTTTTATAAGTGTTTAGCAAACTCTCCTCCATTCATGTGCCAAACGATTTCAAATTTTCCATGCACATGTTAAGGGGGAGCATCTATTTTAAACCAAAAAGGATTGAAACGTGATTAATTTGTTCCAAAGTGCAGGTTTTCCCTAATATGTGCAAAACTCTTTCAAATCTCGATGCACATATTGAGGGGAGGAAATGTTTTTGAAAACCACATCCTTTCCTAAAATATTCTTAACAAAGTAAGAAAACTACTAATTTTGATCGGGAAAGTGATGTTGATATCTTTTGGAAATTGTTGATCAAAGAATCGAATCTTTCTTTCTTTTAATCTGAGATTTTCAAGTCCTCCTGACTCCATGTGCCAAAACTATTTAAAATTATGATGCACATGTTGAGGGGGAGCTGTTTCTAAAATATCAAAAATGATTCAGGTACAAAATGCTTTGATAATATATCTCAAGTACCTGGATTGATTTTCAAATGGTTTTCAATTGGTTCCAATGGTTGATGAACAATACCAAAAAGACCGACCAAATTTACTTTATGTATGGTGATATAAGGATGGTTAGGTTAGGTATTCATTCCCACGATCCCGCCAGAGCCGGAGGGATCTACCCAGAGACAACCCACTAGATAGTGTAGAAGTCCTTAGGTATGATTAAAAAAAGGAGAAAATGAGAATATGGGAAGAGTGCGGACTGAGATAGAGCTAGAAATGGAATAAACCCAACAAGGTTCTAGTCATGAAGTCTCGGTAAGCACTGAAGGGGTTGAAGAATGAAAAAGAAATGAATAAGAAAAGGGTGAAAAGAAATAGCCCTCAATTATTTCAACCTTAGGGCACAAACTGGGTTCAATTCATATGCTACTGGTGTTTACCAAGGTAACACTGGTATTGAAGACAAGACGTCATGGACGCAGTGACACACTGCACTACATCTTCCCAAGCCACTCAAGTTCCTCTTAAAAGGGCTTGTTTCATTCTCACAGGGGAACCTACATTATCTATCGACTTTCTCTTAGAGATGGTTGATATTGAAGAAGGAGACTCTCTCCCTAGTCTCCGGCATAGGAACCAAATGTGCACAATTGAGTCTAGAGCCACGAGATCATCAATAAATCTCATTAAGGACACGATCAATGAAGACTCTCTGTTTCACACAATGTGGAAAGAGAGAATATATTTTAAGAGTCTTATGCATTATCCTTGTGGTATTGCCAGAACATCTGAGTGATATGCAAACATATTCACAATGAAGATGGAAAGCCTTCTAGAGCCAACATCAAACAAGCTCTTGGTAGGTGGCATGTGAGATCTAGCCAATAGATCAACCATGTGACAACTGAACATAAACAATAGGGCGACTCAAAATTATGAATCAACCTTGGTTCAGGTTATGGATTGACGAATACCTTTGAAAAACCAGTCGTTGTGCTTAAAATTCTTTTCTCTAGCACATCGACTGTGTATTAATATTTCAAAAATAAAAGGTGTTTACGATTGATAATTGATTTTCTTTAAAACCTTCGTTGTATTGCAAAAACACTTTTTTTAGCAGTACACGATTGTTTTTCAAATCTCTTTTCATCAATCAGTGAATCTCAAATTCGCTGGTTCACTCACTCCGTGTTGTCTTCTTTGAGACGTTCCGGTTTGAGAACAGCTAGAGCAGCTGCGAAACCCTGTCAAGGAGATTCTTCGGAATTATACCTGATCACAGGCAGTACTTGTACTGATCAACGGGGAACCATGGGCCGTGTACCTCAATTCAAGGAAAGTGATCAAAGACACTTTCGTGCACTTTATTGCTAACTGTTGTATGCAGGTACGCCCGACGTTTGCAGTTGATCAGAATGGAGAGGTCAATCCATAGCCGCATGCTCACACAACACATTCATTTCAAAAGAAATCATGATAAGTGCATCAACGAATCTGATATTATCACTCCATGCTTCTGCTACGCTGCTGCAAATATCATGAATCAACTAAAGCTTCCGCTACTCTAATGAGAAGAAATCATGATCCAGAATATGAGCATGTCGGTCCACTGTCACAACGTCACATAATGTCAACACCACAATGGAAGAGTAAGAGATTTATGCAAGCTGATGATCTCAAAGCTGGCTCAAAACTCATCATCACGTGGATCAGTTAAAGACCTCCACTTGAATTATTCAAACATGGATAACATGAAGAATCAAATACTACGAGCTACAGAGCAAAGAACTTAAACAAGAATTCAAGAACAATCTTATTGTAATATCTGTTTGTATTCTGTGTAAATTAAGGTGACCTCCCTTAGGGGGTGATTGTTAGGAATTAGAAAATTCAGTCATTAAAGTGTCGGTCACCTCAAGTATATGTATTCGTTAGAAAGCTCGTAGTCATAGTCAAGTTTTGTTAATAAGTAGTTAGTTAAGTAACACCGTGGAGGACGGACGGGTCTTTACCCACTGTATGCCTGATCCACAGCCCGTAGGAGGCGTTTATTGTAAGACACTATAAATACCCTCTACCTCCCAAGGTAGAGGGTTGGAGCTTCAATACCATTTTTTCTTTGTTTCACATAGTTCCCAACTTTCTTCCCTTTCTCTCTCTAGAACTTTCTCTCTCTAAAACATTGTATACGCCCCATATGGATTTGGTTTGATGTGTTTGTGAAATCCTATATCTTACATGGTTGAAGAGTATAGAGTATTTAGAGAGTACTTAGAGATTCCAATGGAAATCGGCACCGCTCTTTGTTACATATGTGCAAGTTTAAGTCACGAGTTCGGGTTAGTTTACTTCAGGGTCAAATTCATCATATTGGATTTCCTCCATCAGCTGTCACGACAAAGAGCCTACTGAATGATAATGGGATTGATAACAAGTTTGCCAAGAGAGATTGAAAAGAGAGAAATAATGACGTTTTAACACAACAGTTCAAGCCTCGTACTCTAAAGAAAAGAAAAGTGTACGTCTCAGTGCGCTTTATCTTTAAGAAGAAGAGAAATCTTCTTATGACGTTTGAACACAACAGTTAAAGCCTTGTACTCTAAAGAAAAGAAAAGTGTACGTCTCAGTGCGCTTTATCTTTAAGAAGAAGAGAAATCTTCTTATGACATTTGAACACATCAGTTCAAGCCTCGTACTCTAAAGAAAAGAAAAGTGTACGCGTCAGTGCGCTTTATCTTCTGAAGAAGAGAAATCTTCTTATTTATGACCATTCTCGTCAACATGCTTCATATTTTTTCCATGCGCGTTCAGTTATCAAGTGAATCGGACTACTGTTGATTGTTTTTTATTCCACTTTCAATTATAATGACGATGGCTTACATCATATGCTAATTTAGAGGGGGAAAAGTGTGAATAGACTACATTTGTTGAAGATATTCGCTAGTTTAATCAAGAATGGCAACTCCGTATGCAATTCTTGAGGGGGAGAAGAAGTGTGATAATTCTGCATGTTAAGAATAAATGGTCAAACGGCTCCAAACTCATGTAAGAACCGAGCTTCTTCTTATCGGGTCATCTTCACATGGAGTTTTCTTCTAAGAGCAGTTGGTTGACATCTTCTCACGGACTGATGAATTTATCGACAAAGTGCTTCCGGTTGATGCTTCACTTACACATCAACATGATGATTCTGAACAATCTCTCTCGTTTTGTTTGATGTGATTGGTAGTTTGGTGTTACCATTTAGTGTGTTCGTTGGTGGGTCGATTGTTTGATTTCCTTGATGAACATCTTTCTGTTCTTGTTTGATTGGGAGGATTTCAGTTAAGGGATTTGCAAGATGTAAGTTAATTGGGATGCTTTTGGTGTGATGAAGATGTTAACTATCTATTCCCCAACTGGATAATCTTGAAGAAGGTCGAAGTCTACAAATTGCATTCTACACTTTTCGATGCATGTTAGAAGACTAAAGACGAGTTGCATTTGATTATCCAAAGACTTCTTCTTAATTCAAGGCATTTATCAAACAGATTGTCGGTTTAGGGGAGAGCACTAATTGGGGGAGGGTAAAATATCTATTTAATCCCCAATTATACTTGCTCACATTTTACTTCAGCAAGTTGATTCCCACAAGATTTAATATGTTCTTCTCAACAGATTTCTAGTATACGGGCTTACAATGTGTTGCTGATTCTGAAGTATCAAAACCAGCAAGGGGGAAGGAGACAAATATCTAAATGCGAGTAAACATTGATGAACTTAATACTTCTAAGTGATTGAAGATATCCCGGGGAGACTAATGTCATTACCGCAGAGAAACTCAAGGCTTGACTCATGGCATTTAGTGTTCTTATTCCAACTATGTGGGGGAAGAGATGGAAGAGTTAGTTTTTGGGGATAAAAGAGGTACACAAGTATGACATATTTAGGGGAGATAAATGTGTAACATGAGGGAGGTGTTATCGTTATCTCTTTGGGAATGTGTGTACTTCGGGTTCTTGAGCTTCATACACGATCATCAGGGAAGAAAAATGTGAACATTGGAGAGGTGTTTTCATTCCCCTCATGATGTGTATTCGGGAGAGCTCTTGGGTATTAGTGTACTTCAGGTTCTTGAGTTTCATACATGATTATCAGGAAGAAAAATGTGAACATGGGGAGGTGTTTTCATTCCCCTCATGATGTGTATTCGGGAGAGTTCTTGAGCATTATACAAAGAGGCTGACTGCATCAATTCAACTACTTGATGGAACTGTTCTCTTGACACCTTTTGAAATGGATCGCTTCAGACTTCAGTGGTAAAGAAATTTGAGAAGAGCCATTCAAGCGTGGGATGATACGTTGCTACTCTTGTTTATGATATAACCCAAAACGAAGAATCACAAAGATCATTCTTAAAAGGAGCAGCAAGATCAATGATAATGGTGTGCTTCCTTGTGCACCTGGCTAAAGCAAGCTTGAAATAGGGCTTTGAATCTTCGGTTTGGGGGGAAGCTGCCAAAGTCTCTCTTTCTCAAAGGCTCGGGTTCTATCGTCTATTTTGGAGCCTCGGAAGCTTTGGTAGTGGAAGTTTAAGAGATGACGAATTCTATCTTCTACGACGTGTTGCTCGATATCCTTATCTTGGTACTCGTATCATCATCTTCTTAAACTATATCATCTTCTCTATCATTGTAAATATTTATCAAAAATAAAATACAAACATATAAAACCATCAAAAAGAAAATAGAAAAATATAAAACCAACAAAAACCCATAAAAATCAGAAAATTTGAAAATGACCAAAAATATTGTTTTTCTAAGACATGTCTTCTGGTATCGATAACATCTGCGGTCTTAGAAATGTCATTCAATAATGGCACGGGACCATAGATGAAGTTCGAACAGAAGGTGTAAATATTCTTTTCAAAACATGTCTAAAATTATGGCTTGCAGTTATTTCAGACTGTAACCCGTGCTTAAACTATGGTTTGCTATTATTTCAGATAGCAACCCGCTCTTTAAAAGAAGGAAAGTGCTGCGCTAAACCAATTTTCAAATATTTCGTGCACTTATCCAAAAACGAACTGAGGAAAGTATGTCAAAGGACTGCTGTTCCTACTCAAATATTTTTCCTTCTAAAATTCTTCAGAAAAATATTTGTTTTAACAAAATTGTGGTAAATGAGTTGCTTGTAAATCAATCAGATACAAAGTTTTCGTATAAATTGAAAACTCAATCAATGACTTCAGCGCTTTTAAACTTTTCAGAAAATTAGTCATTGATTGAGGGGGAGAATGTTTTCAAATCTATATCATCTAACGAGCTTATCTAATTATCCTATATACTTAAATGTAAAACATGTTAACCTACGTCGAAGGACTAGGTGCCTAGGATATGATTGTTAGGATTAGATGATTAAGAGTTTGATAAACACATTATTCCCATGCTTTATATGAACTGATTGATATGTTGAATTGACTTTTATTAGTCAATTGCTGTTTGGGTGTTGTCGACCACCATATATGTCTATCTCAGATTCACTAATGTATGCAGATAACATGGTTTAAAAGAATGTTCCCGATCCGGATCCCACAAATGAAGATGATTGGATGCCGAAAGGAAAGGGCAACTATTTCTTAGGTCAACAAAAGAAGAAACGGAGCTTAATTTGACTTCTATGGAGAGTTGGCATGAAAAAATGCAACGTAAGAGGTCTCACTGCATCAGCAGACGGTTTTCTTCCAACCTTCAGCAACAACAACAAAAGCAGCTCAACCACCTAACGTATCTTTGTGTAGGATGATAGTGATGATAACATTTTTTTAAAAAACAATTTTTGAATAATATTGTTTTGAAAATGGAAAAATATTGTTTTGAAAATAAATTGGACTCAAATCTTGGAAATCACCGGACTTCATTTTATCAAAACTTAAGTCACTCAATCAACGACTACGGTCATCGATTGAGGGAGAGAGTGATTTCAAACTAAATATTTTCAAACGATATTTCATCTATCAAGTCCGGTTTGTACAACATAAATTGGTTATCTAAAGATTTAATGTCATGTCATGGTATGTTTTTCTTTAAAACACAAAGATCTTTCAAAATGAATTTTTTTTCTGTTCTTGTTTGATTGTGAAATTGTTTTGTTTTACTTAAAGATCTCTTAAAAATATCATACCTGACACTAACAATCTTTAATGTCTTAAATTGGTCCATTTTAGTCATTTTTCAAAATTAAATCAAGCCACGTCTTTCCCCAAAATTTTCCAAATGATTTAAATCAATCGGAATCCAAAATCTCAATTGGTTTGAAATTTTTGATCGGGGGAGAGATCGTGATTTAAATCTCAAATCGGTTTTAAAGGGTAATTGTTTCAAAGCACTCCTTCCTTCATGTTCCAAACGATTTTGAAATACATTATGCACATGATTGTGGAGGAGCATTTAACCATAAACCAGAAGAGCTTTTAAATCAGGCACATTTTCTCCCATGTTTTCTAAACCTTATTAAATCACTTGGGATCCAAAATCTCAAAGGGTTTGATATTTTTTATCGGGGGAGAATTTGTGATTTAATAATGAAATTTGATAAAAGGTGATCGTTTTGATTTAAATGTGCATACTGCTCTCCCATATGTACTAAATGCTTTCGAATCTCGAAGCACATATTAAGGGGGGAGCATTTCAAAAAGAAAATAAACTTTCAAGGTACAAAGATTTCTATGTTTCCACATAAAGTACCTTGATTGATTTTCTAATGGTTTCTTAATGGCTTTTGTGATCGTGGATGTACTTCAAAAGAACTCTTTCCTCTATGTGATAAAATGATTTCAAATATCCGGGGAGAATTTACCAAAGAAATTCAAATGGCCTTTTCTACGGAAATTGTGATCAAGAATACATTTCAAAGAACTCTTGCCTCCATGTGCTAAACAATTTCAAGATAATATGCACATGTTGAGGGGGAGCATTTCTAAATGATCAAAACAGTTAAGGTACAAAATGTTTTGATATTATATCACAAGTACCTTGACTGATTTTCCAAATGATTTTTCAATTGGTTTAGAGAAGGAATGAACTGTACCAAAAGACCGACCATTTTACTTTATGCATGGTGTTATAAGGATGGTTAGGTTAGGTATTCGTTCCCACGATCCCGCCAGAGCCAGAGGGATCTACCCAGGGACAATCCACTAGATAGTGTAGAGTCCTTAGGTATGATGGAAAAAGGAGAAAAATGAGAATATGGGAAGAGTGCGGACTGAGATAGAGCTAGAACTGGAATAAACCCAACAAGGTTCTAGTAATAAAGTCTCGGTAAGCACTGAAGGGGTTGAAGAATTAAAAAGAATTGAATGTGAAAAAGGGTGAAAAGAAATAGCCCTCCATTAATTCAACCTTAGGGCAGAAACCGGGTTTCAATACATATGCTACTGGTGTCTACTAAGGTAACACTGGTATTGAAGACAAGACGTCATGGACCCAGTGACGCAGTGCACCTAACTTCCCAAGCTACTCAAGTTCCTCTTAAAAGGACTTATTTCATTCTCACGTGGAACCTACATAATCTATCGACTTTCTATTAGAGATTGTTGATATTGAAGAAGGAGACCCTCTCCCTAGTCTCTGACATAGGAACCAAATGTGCACTATTGAGTCTAGAGCCAAGAGATCATCCACTATATCTCATTAGGGCACAAAATTAATGAAGACTTACTGTTTCACACAATGTGGAAAGTAAGTATATATTAAGAGTCCTACACATTATCCTTGTGGTATTGCCAGAACATCCGAGTGATATGTAAAAGTATTCACGATGAAGATGGAAATCCTTCTAGAGCCAACATCAAACAAGCTCTTGGTGGAAGTCATCACAGAGGTATGTAACCTAACTTAACCCAGGAGATCTCATCTTGTCCACCTCAATACTTTCATGACATAATCACCATGACTGATTCTCACACCGGAGGCGGTTTCCGGGCTTCCTCGCTCCGCTCTAACGTAGTGTCTTCTATTTCTTATTTTCAGGTTATCTTGCACTCGTCATCACCACCATCACCCCTAACTCCACCAATCACCATTGACGGCCTGGTATGTGCATCTTTTGTACAATCAAGGCGCCATCCGTGGGACCCGCAACATAAGTCCCGCTTTCCGAGTCAAATAACTGCCCGTAAATAACAGTCAAATTCAACCGTAATTCCCTACATCCTTGTTACCACATGGTAACACGACTGAAATCTCCACTTTTATCTCTAATCACGAGATTTTCCACCAACCACAAACTTTACGTTTACCATTTCAATAGCCTTCGTAAGAGCCTCTGTTACAGACTTCGCAGCAGCCTCTATTTGGGTTCGTTTTTTAGAGAAGGTTCAATAACCTTCGTAGGAGCCTCTGTTCGGGTTCATTTTGAGAAGAAGGTTTAAAGTCAATAGCCTTCGTAAGTGCCTCCATTCTATTGCACTGAGTGAAAAGCGTGCAAACCTCTTGGGTTCGCGTTTTATGGAGAAGGTTCAGACTCAACAACCTTCGTAGGAGCCTCTGTTCGGGTTCATTTTGAAAAGAAGGTTTAAAGTCAATAGTTTTCTCGTAAGAGCCTCCGCTGCAGCTCTGAGCAACCTCTCGATGGTCTGTTGGAGAGAAGGTTCAATAACCTTCGTAGGAGCTTTTGTTCGGGTTCATTTTGAGAAAAAAGTCTCTGTTGTAGTCTTCGTCACGGGTTTTCCTAAGAAGAAGGTTTGAAATCACCAGCCCTCTGTTTCGGTCTCTATGGCAACCTCTGTTGTAACCTTCGTACGGATTCATTTAAGGAATTGGGGAACATAATGTTACACTCAAGAAGGGCCAGAACCTTCCTTCGCAAAATGTTTACCACATGGTCAACAGAGACCGTACACTAATGACGGAGGATACCCTTTGTCAATCTGGTATGTTTTCTACAAAACTAATACGCTATATTACCTCTATTTTACTACTATTATCATATATTTTGAGATGACGGAGCCTCACATATGTTGACATAAGTCTCTGTCAATATGACTACAGAGCATCACATAGGCTGACATAAGCCTCTGTCGACACAACTACAAAGCATAGCCTCTGATTCATAGGTGTCTCCTTCGACACAATTACAAAGCTTCGGCTCTGTTCACATAATATATAGGTGTCTCTGTCGAGACGATTACAGAGCATAGCCTCTGTTCACATGATTTATTTATATATGTAGACACAATTACAGAGCCTCGACTCTGCTAATATAATTACATAACCTCATAGATGTAAAACTTATTTTACTTTGTTTTCAGTCAATGTATTTGCATTCTTCTCACTTGGGGAAAGAAGCATTAATGTTAGGCGTCTAGTATTCATTTCTTAAAATGATGTAATCCTCCCTACCCACTTAATGATATAACACATTTCCCTCAAATCTCTTGTTTCGTTCAATACAACAAATATTTGTCCACCAAGTCGTTTTATAAGTTTCAATGTCGAAAGGATGTACAAAGACTAACAATACGTCTTGCTCATATGCTTAACATCCATCTCAACTTCACATTAACTTTCCTACGTGGTCTTAAGGTATTCCAAGCCTTTTGCTACCCAAAGGATTAAGATGGAGTGGTCGTGAACCCTCTGTCAAGAATTAAATTATATGATTGCTATATTCTTAGTGAAGTAATTACACAATGAGGCTATGCATCTACCATACGCCTTAGGTTGTAAAAATTTTACGTGCAAATGAAACGTAAAGAGAAGAATCAAAGTTAGAAAAATATAGGCCCTAGTGGCCGTCATGTAGATATTCAATTATGACAAGTATAACTAGTCCAACAGGTCGCAACCTAGATAACAGAAAGTAAACTGTCCAAGGACTACTACTTTATTTCAATGAAACTCATAAGCTTCATATACATACAAAATATACGACCTTCGAGGTCTATATTACTTAACGATTAATCCCTGTTCGATTTATCACAAGGAAGTATTTCTTTTAAGTCGAAAGCATTACATTCGAAATGTACGCATCACTTTCGACCGAGGGGCTTGATGATATACCCTCCATCTAATTTGAAGGTCTCCCTCATACTCACTGAGCTACATTCGACATACTTGGCAAACCTCTAAAAATCTTCTTTGGCGTAAAACCATTCATCTATGATATGGTTACCAGTTGGGAATCCGCAAATCGAAGTCCTAAGCCCTTCGGGGTATGCTCTTCGAAGATATTAATGCAAAGGTTTCATAAGTCCAAGTCAAAACCCACGTTCACGACCCTATCAAGGCTTTCCCGGCAAGATAGGGATCGTGACCAAGCGGTTACCTAAAATCATGGAACACCCCCATCGTCCTCGCATCAGGTGCAGGAGCCTGCTAGAGCCTAACATGTGCGATAATATGCCATTATGGCATGCATTACAAAACAAAGCCAAGTTTGTACGCAAACCTTGGTACCTTTTGACAACGCAGCGTATGTACAAATCGGTTCCGATAAAACTCGCTTATAACTAAAAGCGAAATTTATATGGAAAAACCTAATACACATGCTCCTTATATAGTAAAGGGTTTCTGGACTACTTAAGTCTAATCCCATGCCTCCTACGAAGTCATAACATTAGACTGGGGGGCTTAATGCGGTATCTACCACGATAGAGTCAAATGTGGACTATTGAAAACAAGTATAGCTACTTTTATATTTGATTTGACAATACAAAAGTAGTAGAAATTGTTACCAAGTCTTTTTTAGCAAAGCAATAATAAGTCTAAAGCCATGCACTCTTCGCATGCATAACATTAGAATGGGGGGCTTGATGACGTACCCTCTGCTCTGCTAACGAGCGTTACCGTCACTCTGGTACTTAGCTTACCATTTGTACAAAGGGTATGATGTACCCTCCTAAAGGACGAAGCCTATGCCTTCGACCTACACCCGAAGCACTCATAGTGTCTAACCTCTATCGAGGTTCGAAGCCTCACCTCTATCATGGTTCGGAGCCACCTCCGTCAAGGCCTCCGTCACAGTTCGGAGCCTGGCCTCCATCAAAGTTCGAGCCGCCTCCGCCACAGCTCAAGCCCTGTCGAGCCCCTCCGTCATTGTCGAAGCCCGGTTCGGAGCCCCCTCCGACAAGGGTCGAAGCCTAAAGGTCATAGCCTCTCTACCTATGAACGTGGGTATGATCGAGCTGGTCAAACAGAATTGGTCAAATACGATTTGGTCAAACAGAACTGGTCAACAACCATGATCTTAGCCATAATCTTAGCCATGACCATCTGTAACTGCCGTGACCTCTCCAACTGCCTCCACACACCCTCTGTAACTGCTCCATCATCTTATTATGCCTATAAATAAGGAAGTCATCACAGAGGTATGTAACCTAACTTAACCCGTGAGATCTCATCTTTCCACCTCAATACTTTCATGACATAATCACCATGGTCGATCTCACACCGGAGGCGGTTCATGGGCTTCCCCAGCCTCCGCCTAACGTAGTGTCTTCTATTTCTTATTTTCAGGTTATCTTGCACTCGGCATCACCACCATCACCCCTAACTCCGTCAATCACCATTGATGGCCTGGTATGTGCATCTTTTTGTACAATCAGTGGGTGACATGTGAGATCTTTCCAAAAGATCAAACTTGTGACAACTGGATAGAAACGATGGGGCGATTCATTCTTGAATCAACCTTGGTCCAGGAAATGAATTGACGAATACTTTTGGAAAAACCGTTTAATGTGCAAATCTTCTTTTCTCTAGCACATCGGATGTGTATTCATGTTTTCAAACACAAAAAGTATCTCTGATTGAAAAAATACTTTTGGAAAAACCGTTCGATGTGCAAATCTTGTTTTCTCTAGCACATCGAATGTGTATTCTTTTCAAAAAGTATTTTTGATTGAAAATTGATCTTTCTCATAAAACCTTCGTCGTATTGCAAAACTCTTTCTTCTTAAGCAATACGCGATCGCTTTTCAAGTCAATTTTTCATCAATCGCGAATCTCAATTACCGGGTTCACTCAATTCCGGTTGTCTTTGAGACGCTCCGGTTTGAGAACAACTAGAGCAAAGAAATGTAAACCCCGCAAGGAGATTCTTCGAATTATACCCCTGATCACAAGCAAGTACTTGTACTGATCAACGGGAACCGTGGGTCGTACTCAATTCAACGAAAGTGATCAAAGACACTTTCGTGTGTGTTTTATTGCTAACTCGTTGTTTGCGTGTACATTTGGACGGTTGCGGTGTTCATCGTAATTGAGAAGTCAATCCAAAGCCGCATGCTCACAACATCCACACTTAATTGAAGAAATCATGACTAGTGCATATCTACATAACCTGGCTCTGATATATTTTATACTATGCTTTGCTACACCTGTGAAAATATCATGAACCAGTAAAGCTTTCGCTACTCTGATGGAAAGATGTCATGATCCAGAAAGTGTGAGTATGTCGGTTCGAAAGTCACAACTTCACATGATGGTAACACAACAAAGGGTGATCCAGAGATTTACTGTGGCTGATGATCTCAAAGACAGCTCGAAGATCATCAAAATATGGATCAGTTATAGGCCTCCACTTATAGTACAAAGCAGTCGGACTTTGAAGAATCGCTACTAAAGCACAAAGATTGCGGAAATTGAAGAATTGAAGTCTACGAGCTCAGAACTAAAGACAAAGATAGAATGCTAGGATGCAAAATGTATTTCATGGAGTGACCTCCCTTAGGGGGAGATTGTTAGGAATTGGAAATTCCATGTGAAAGTGTTGGTCACCCCAATTATGGTCTAGCATATGTTAGCTCGTATACTTGTAGTTATTTACGTTGGTTAGTAGTTAATTAATTAGTTAGTAGCGTAGATTAGTTTAGTGTAACACCGTGGAGGAAGGACGGGTCTTTACCGACTGTATGCCTGATCCACAGCCCGTCAGGAGGGCGTTTAGTTTGTAACTATAAATACCCTTCCCACTAAGGGAAGGGCGGTGCTTCTCATTAATCTAACCTTGCATTTGTTTTATTTCTCTCTCTAGAACACCCTCTCTACTCTCTTCCTCTCTAAAAAATGGCTCACTTGTTTAATCACAATCCTAGACCACCCGAATCATCTAAACAACATAAATATACGATCCTACAAATGGTACCATATCCAGGTTAGGTTGTGTGTGGTGATTCTCGTGTTCGATTCATGGTTTTATGCAGTTTCTCATGCGATTCCTTGATGCGGTTTGTATAACTTGTGTGATGCGTTTTGTTGTTGCTTGAGTCAAATACAAATGGGTTTGATGTTGTGTTAATCTTGTGGTGCCTGTTATTTGTTTGTACGATTGTTTAATGTGTCAAAACTGTTTAAATATTTACAAAACTGTTATTGGTTTAAATATTTACAAAACTGTTTAATGTGTCAAAACTGTTTGAATCTTGTGCTGCAAAACTGTTATTGGTTTGTACTATTGTATTTTAATTAGTTATTCTTATGCATGAGTCAACTACATGCAAGTCATGCATAGTTTTAGGAAGCCAGTAGCCCATTATATGCATTTTATACCCATGTTCTCTTTTATTTCCTTAAGTTTATGTAGACACTATTTATTTATTTTTTAAGTCTTACCCGCTTAAAGGTATTATCAATTCGATTCTCTTAATTTTTCTATTTTTAGGATTGACCATCTCAAATCGGTCTTTTAACACATTTCTACCCACTAACTTTTGATTGATTAAAATCAAAAAAAGTTGGAGTACTTATTTTAGGACATCCTGTTAGGAATTGCAATTTCCATGTGAAAGTGTTGGTCACCCCAATTATGGTCTAGCATATATTAGCTCGTAGACTTGTAGTTATTTACGTTGGTTAGTAGTTAATTAATTAGTTAGTAGCGTAGATTAGTTTAGTGTAACACCGTGGAGGAAGGACGGGTCTTTACCCACTGTATGGCTGATCCACAGCCCGTCAGGAGGGCGTTTAGTTTGTAACTATAAATACCCTTCCCACTAAGGGAAGGGTGGTGCTTCTCATTAATCTAACCTTGCGTTTGTTTTATTTCTCTCTCTAGAACACCCTCTCTACTCTCTTCCTCTCTGTAAAATGGCTCACTTGTTTAATCACAATCCTACACCACCCGAATCATCTAAACAACATAAATATACGATCCTACACATCCCAAAATAAAAAGGTGAACACTTAATTTGGAAAGAAGGGAGTATATCTTTTGCTAGACGCATGATCTATTTTGGTCAAAGAAATGCTAAAATTAAAAGTCCTAGGTGTTATATAAGGTAATACTCTCCGTTTGAAAATAATTGTTCACCAACAAAAAATATACAAATTGTATGTCTATTTTTATGTGTAAACATGCACCGCATCATTTTGTTGATTAAAACAAGAGGAGAGTTATTTTACATAACAAACTTTTCTTACATACCAAGGGACTCATCTACACCATCCATATAAAAAGAAATCAATAGCTGAGATTAAAAGCATTTTATTATTTCACCTATTTTTTATAATTTAAATATCTCTTAAACCGTTAATCGTTAAGCAAAAATAATTACACCATCGCGACGAGCATTTAATTATCTTTCTATAGACAGGTACTTTGATATACTTTCAAAAAAAGAAAAAATCGCTTTTTTCGGCTTCTTTTTTCGTCTTTTTTTGGTTTTTCTTCGAAACTGGAATTTGCATGAAATATCATATATGATTTAACACTAATTTGACGATCACATGTGATATTAGTGTTAAATCACATATGATATGTAATATCATATGTGATACTAGTGTTAAATCATATATGATAAATGACATATGATATACATATCATATATGATTTAACACTAATATCACATGTGGTATTCAAATTAGTGTTAAATCATATATGATTTTTTCATGTAAATTTTAGTAACGTAAAAAAGCTTAAAAAAACGTGAAAAACACGAAAATTTTTTTTTGTTGAAAGTATATCAAAGTGCCTATCTATAAAAAGATAATTAAATGCTCGTCGTAATGGTATATTTTTTTTTCGCTTGACGATTAACGGTTTGAAAGATATTTATATTTGAAAAAAAATGATGAAAGTGAGTTTTTTTAATTGTTGGGATTAATCTCATTCATTAAATCTAATAAAAATGGAGGGTGGAGATTGATCCCTTGGTATGTAAAAGATCTTTTGTCCACAAATGATCTTAAATCTTAAAACAAATGGGCATAATTTTTCGCAAGACAATAAAATACTAAAACACATGTTTAGAAATCAAATTATTTATACCGGCACATCAATTATTTATAGAACCTCAATGTATCACATATTCATATGAAGTAGACTAGGGCTATGTTTGACACAGAGCTTATGGGAGTTTATAGGGTCTTGAGTCTTTAAAATAAATCGGCTTATAAAATAAGTCTTGTTTGTTATACATACTTATGGAGACTTATAGCTTATCAAAAAAGTTAAAAGCCTCTATAAGCCCAAGCCCATGGCATATGGCTAGTTGGCATATGGCTAGTTAAGTTACTTAAATACCTTTAAAAGATAATGAATTATGACGTAAAAGCTGAAAATATATGTGAATTTAGTTTGATGTCGTTTTATCCGATTTTATATTAATAAGTTTCAGCTTTAACTAATTCGTCAAACAACTTTATAAAAATATAAGCTTCAGCTTTCGGCTTATAATATAAGCCCCAACCCCAACCTCAACCTCAGCCCCAACCCCAACCCATTGCGCGAACCATACCCTAGATGATGGAATCCATTTCGCACACATTGAGTTTTCGACTTTGTTTGCTAACAATTCACACATGGAAATCAATGTGTTAAAATATGCATCCTGCCGATTATTATTTTAAAAAAAACGATGAATATGACAAGTTAAAAAGCATGAAAAAGACATTGTACCTAAGAAAACACATGTGGAGATGATGAAAAGCTAGCTAAAAAAAAGAATATTTGATCCATTTTGGTTAGATTTCGAATTTGATCACTAAAGCTATACTTTTGTTCAATGATTGAGCTTTACACTTTTTGGTATAAGTTCATAAAAACTTGGCTTCTAAAAATCGAGAAATTGTACTTATGTAGGTAAGATGTAAGATGATAGCAAGCATGGTCTTGGAAGGGTCCAAGGAGCTCGACAACAATTGATCTAGGAAAATGACTAACAGTGTCTGTTGGTCCTATATTGGTTTTAGATTTTCGACAAAAACATCACAGTCGTTAAATTTGGTGCAAAATATCTCCAACAAAAACAACAAACTTGAATTTTTCTGAAAAAGTTTCCTACTATATACGTAGTTGTTTTTGTTATTAAGTAACTATCTTTGGTATAAACATATATATCTTTTTGAAATTACTCTTTTTTTTTTACATCAAAACAGTGTAAATATGTTGTGCTTGAAATGGTGTTTCATATTGATAGGTATGAAAAGTGGTGAAAGTGGCCCAATGTTTCAGCACTGATTCAAAATTAAAACTTTAAACTATGGTTTCATGTTCAGGAAACTGGATTTTTCTATATATATATAAAGCTCCAATTTGTGACTGAACCGGTTCTAATTCAGATCCAGTCTGAATAGGGAACTGTACTCGTGCACAACAAATGTGCATTGGTTGCCATCTTAGTGTACAACACGTAACTAACAAGTAACTAGAGCGAACGATAAGCAGACAAAAGATACTAAGAGTTACTTATGAATAGTTTACAGATACATAAATTCTATCAAGTTTAAATGCGATGACAAGTAACTAGAGCGTAATAAAACTGGCGTATAGCCCATTCCCTATCGTTTAAGCATTATCAACATTGCCATTGTGCATACTGGATGAGTCCATTACAGCCATGTTCATTTCTGCTTTCTCTTTTCTAGCAGCCAACATTCGTTTTGTGGATTTATAGTAAGTTGCATATAGTATGAGTTGTAGAATGCCAAGAAGTGCTCCGATCCCGTTAGGTACCTAATAAAGAATCATTCAAAACATGTAAGTTAAGACTAGAGACATACGAGTAATAATTTAGTATTAGGAATCACAAAGCTATTTTCTTGGTAAATAGGATAGAATAATATGTTGTATGCTTTTGGATAAACTTTGGATGACTTCACAGAGTAAAAGTCATCTGAAAGATAATTAAAGTTATACGCCTAGAAATGAATTAAAATCGTGATGAAAATTTTAACCCCAGTAATTAAACATAAAAAAAACACTACCAGAACAAAAATGTACGCGTGAAAAGAAGTTACTAACCGCGATGAAGGGGTCAAATGGAAAAAAGGCGTACAAACACCAAAATAGCCCGTTAAAGAAGCAGAACAATGAGAGCAGAAAGGGCATATACTCAACACTTTTAGTTGTGATCACTA
Source organism: Chrysanthemum makinoi (assembly GCA_910596185.1). Taxonomy (NCBI): domain Eukaryota; kingdom Viridiplantae; phylum Streptophyta; class Magnoliopsida; order Asterales; family Asteraceae; genus Chrysanthemum; species Chrysanthemum makinoi. The sequence continues at coordinate 138,157,008 of OU343223.1, read as the reverse complement.
GTTTCTGCAGAATATGCACCGCAAAGCCAATTAGCCCATAACAATGTAACACAAACTGACAATAAATTGCAAGGGTTATCTATCATTATGTGTTTTAAATTCCATAAACAAAACAACAAGAATGATTTCAATAACCATTCCATTTCTTAAAAATAGGGGAGTGCAGAATCGGGGTTTCACTCACGAAAACTGAAACCGAACCGAACCCAAAAAAAAGAACCGAAGTTGTAACCGAACCGACTTTGCCAAAACCGAACAGAATCGAAATAAATATTCGGTTTTCGGCTTGGATATGATTTTGGCAAAATAAAAACCGAACCGAACCAAAAACCGAGTTTACATATAGATAGATACTTTTTTATATAATTATATAAAAAAAACATTAAACAAGTAGGGTTGGATTGCAACCCTTGCCTCGATCGAGGACTGATCCTCACTCCTACAGGCCGAGGTCCTTTCACTTTAAGCCCAGGCGACCTCTCTACTCCTGGTAGGGTAAAGCCTTTACATTAACTCCTCCCCATACACGAAAGCGGTATGGTTCCATTAACCCGTTGGACATTAAGATTGGGTAAGCTTTTTTTTTTTATATAAAAAAAACATTAAAAATCTTTCATAGATAATATAAACAAATTTTGAGCTTGAAACCTTTTTTTTTTTTTTTTTTTTTTTTTTTTCAAAAATCTAATTAAACAAATAAATAATTAAAAATTAAGTAATTCGAGTTATTCGGTTTAGCTTTTGGACATTCGGTTCGGTTTAATCCAATTTGAATTCAGTTTGGTTTGGTTTTACCCAAAAAAAGATATTTAACCGAACTAACTGAACCAAATAAAACAAACAACCCGATAACCAACCCATGAACACCCCTACTTAAAAATCTGAAAAACAAACAGACCCTAATATACATAATACAACATAATATATTGACAGTTTACAGATTAGTTTTAAGATAGTAACGTTCATATAGTCTTTATATTGTACTTGCTAATAGGACTATGGGAGTATGCAAAATTTGTTGTCACTTTTGACATGATAGTATTTCTCAGGTTATAACCATACAATATACGTGAGTCGTGACGTACCATGATAGATAATGGTGAAGCATACATAAGGATATTAGCAGTTACACTTATAGTCCCAACAACAGCTGATCGTTTTTGTGTAGTGTGCATCAAAGTTAGCACAAAAAGGACGAGAGCGCCAAAGGCTATAACCTCAACTAGCCAAACCAAGGCTACCCTTATTCTCTTTCTCGGGTCACAGTACAAGAGAAAAAGGACCAAGTAGACGGCCTCAATCACGGCCCCAGATCCATTGGTAGTGACCACGAGCAAGCTATTTGGGTGAACAAATGGCATTCCGTATAATACCCATAATCCACAGTTGAAAAATGAAGCTAAATATGGTACCGGTGAATACTGTTCTACACTTCCTTTTTTCCAAATAGTGTAAAACGTTGGTCTGAAAAACCGAAATATTCAATTGAAGTTAGAACAATTTTCATATATTCCGATACAGAATCGAAATATTTGCTAGTTGATAAAATCTTACACAGTTGACAAAAACAATGTGACTGAAGCGATGTTTCCTGTCATTGAACAAACAAAATCCCTAATTAGTATACCGAACGAAACAAACTTACACAAAAGATATGCTTTAAACTTATTGATATTATTAGCTAGGTTCGACCTAAAAATTCTAGACTAGGTTCATAACTAAAAGTTCTAAGACTATGCTTTATTGCATTTGAAGATCGTAGTACCTAAGATACCAAGTGTTGTACGAAGAGCTTCTTCAAAACCCATGATCTAGACTGAACTATGTAAGTTACTGGTTCTGCATGTGTTTTTTTCCCTTTCACAAATTTATACTAGATCATATGCTTCTATGAAATGACATAACTAACCTTTTATGCTTTTCACTTTAACAAAAGACACGTACAACTATACTCTTCGAGTCAATTCATCTTTGGTTAATGGTAACAAAAAGAAATACTCTTTCCATTCCAAAATAATTGTTCTCATTTGACTTTTTAAAGTATTAATTTCTCAACTTTAATTTTTAATATTTTTATATGTGTTATATAATACTTAATGAAAATTATACGAATGAGAAAACATTTAAAAACTAATCCATTAATATATTTTGAATAAGTTATTATATAACACAAACAAAAATATTTAGGGTAAAAGCCAAAAATACTATATGTACTTCTCGTGAAAACTCATTATGCTTTCTCAACTTTTTTTATTGTCATTATACTTAACGTTGTTTCCATTTTCGACTCATTATGCATAATTACTTCTTTATGTATAATGACAATAAAAAAGTTGAGGAAAGATAATGAGTTTTCACGTATAAATAAAGATAATTGGTGACACTCTACATTATAACTAAAGTTTGATCACTTTTATGTGGTATTGCGTAATCCACATTTTGTCTTATACATGTTTTACAATGGCATCGTCATGTTCTGTTTTCTTCTAGGATTCCGACCATGGCGATACGACACCTTGTGCTTGTAGGTGAATTAATGCTTTTCAATGGATTCTCCTCGAGTATGTTTACTTTCACCTGCGTTGCATACCTAGTAAGCAAAAGTACAAAGTTTCGGAGGTCAGAACGCACGTTTTGTCAAGTGTCCGGTTGAAGCGGTGATTTTAGTATGGGTCGATATGAGTAAGTCGACCAGCTAGCAAAGTTGCCTTTTATACATTTTATTCTATCTAAAGAAGGGAACAAGAGGATAAAATGAGGTTGTATACGTTACGAGAAGGTCAACTTTTAACCCGTTCAACAAGTGCCTATACAACAGACAACCAATTAAAATGAAAATGGTTATGTATAATGACAATATTTGAAGTACATAGAGCATAATGAGTTTTTGGGGAAAGTACGTTAAGCATTTATAGCTTTTACCCAAATATTTAAGATTAAAGTTTTAAAAAAAAAAAACCCCTCAAAAAATCAAAAAAGGACAATTATTTTTGGACGGAGGTAGTAGATAATAGTGATACACTGCGATAGAAAATTTCGTTTTTCATTTGATTTTGTCTTTTCCACTCTCCACTCTTTAAAGTTTAATACACAACAAAATTCATGAATGAATTAGTATGTATTTAGAAAAGCACGTATATATATATATTTTTGGGACTGACGGATTTGTATACAACCATCGAATGTGTCGACGTGAATTTACCCGCTGTATAGCATATGTCTCATGCCACGTTATCATAATGAACATCTTTTGTTTTATGTTTATTTGTATCTAGTTGTGACCAGACAATTTTAAAAAGTTTTCAACTGATTTCATAGCTAAAATTCTTATTGTTGAAATAAGTAACTCAACCTGAAAGTGTAAGTTGAGGGACTAAAGTTTGATATTTCAGTTTAAGTGGCTTTTATCTTTTGGCTGAGTTTGACTAAAGATGGATAGCTAAAGGATTGAAGTTGACAAGGCTGGAAAGATTAAAGAGAAATGCTATATAGGCTCATAACAAGCTAGGGTTTCTTTTAATTCACCCGATTATTTTCACACAGTTTCTCTCTATTTTTATAAACCAAAGTGATATGTTGATCTTTGTTGTTCTCTTTTATTGTGAGTTGAGTGTTTGTAATAGAACTATTGGCAAGTTAGTCAATAGGCTTGCACTAGTTTGTGGTTCTGATTTAGATCAGTTTCTTTCTGATCTTATACTTTGGTTCATAAAAAAAGTTGGTCTTTATATGAGATTCAAGACTTGTTTTCTGGTTTATTCACATTTTTTTACATGGTATCAGAGACAGGTTCTCTTATCTTTCTCTAAAAACGGTTTCTTGGAAATTAGGGGTTTTTGAAAAAAATTGGGGTTTTCTAAAATTAATCGGTTTCTATCAATTAACCTTGGTTATTTGATAGGTATTGAGTCTAGTTGTTCAGATCTAAATTTTTTTTGCAAAATGCCCAATTTTTGAAAAATTATGGTTTGTGTAATTTTGGGGATTTGATCTCTGGATATGTTTGTTGGTTGATTAAGTGGTTTTGATTGACTGATTGGTGGTTATTGGTTAATCTTGAGGTGGTTTTGGCTTTTTCCCTAATTCTTGAAATTGGGGTTTGGTTGGTGATTAATTATGTGTTAATTGAGATTTGGTGGGTTGTGTTCTTGACTAAGTGAATCAAGAACATAGCCTGGGTATTAATTCCACTACATCTTGGAAATATTTTGTGCACTGTAACACCTCTTACGCCCTTTATTTTTCATTCTTGTTAATTTTCTAGCATTTTAGACTGTTGGAAGATAGGATTGGGTAAGATTGAAAGTTGTGGATTGATTGTGTCGATTAATTGCTATCTGTATGTGTTTGTTGTGTTTTTTTTACTGTTCTTGATTGCTTGTGTGCGCCCTTGACCTACCACCTTGAGTGGCAAGGAAAGCCTGAGAACTACTTTATCTACCCTTTTTTTGTATGTTTGGTTCTTTGTGTTTTTGTTATTGTCATGATGGTTAATTCTGATAAAGAACAATCTGTGCATGATTCCGAAGAAGAAGAAAATGAACCCATTACCCTAATAAATAAACTTGACCTTAGTGACCCATTGCATTTACACCCTAATGACTCTGCCTCCATGACTGTTAAAGGGACTGAAAGTTATAATGTATGGTCTTGTGCCATGTTGTTGGCTTTAGAAAGAAATAATAAAACTGTATTTATAGATGGTACTTGTAAAAGGTCTAATGTGGATGAGGTTTTGGGTAGACAATGGGATAGGGTTAATTCTGTTGTTCTTGGGTGGATTTTAAATTCTATATAAGAAGAATTGTTTTTGGGTCAATTTTTTTTAAAAAGGGCTTCTAATGTATGGACCGAGTTACAAGAAACTTTTGATAGAGTTGATGGATCAGTTACTTTTAACTTACACCATAAAATCAATTCTCTTTCTCAAAATGGTAGCTTTATTGCTGAGTATTTTAATAGGCCGTCGACTCTGTGGAAACAGTTTCATGCATTTGTTAAACTGCCTAGGTGCACATGTCATGCATCTGATGATTAAAAAACATAAATAGTTAATGAACTTGATGTAATTCTTAATGGGGTTAGATGAGTCTTAAATGAAAATAAGAAGTAACATTTTATCTAGAGATCCTCTACCTGATGTTAAAACATGATGTTAAAGGGGCTTTTGCCATCATTTCTAGTGAGGAGTCTCACGGATCTGTGGTCACTGGTTCAGTTGGTGGGACCTCACAAATGTCTCAGTCATATATGTTTAACTCCAGTGTGCCCAATAGAGGGAACACTCAGAGGCCCTCAACCTCTGGTAGTTCTTTCAAACCTAACAATGGCCCTAGAACTAATGATAATAGGAGGACTGCTGGTGATCCTACCTTTGTTTGTGTGCATTGTAAGTTTAATGGTCATACAACTGATAGATGTTTTAAACTCATTGGATATCCTTCTAATTTTGGAAAGAGTAAAAAAAAATTAATAATCAGGATACTCAAAATTTTAACAAAAGATTTGATAATAATAATAATTTTGTTGGTTCTAGCTCCACTTCTACATTTTCTGATGAACATATTTCAAAACTCATATCTTTGATCAAAGAAAACTCTGTTAGTATTGATTGAAAAGGAAAAGGTGTGCATGCCAATATGGCAGGTATAACTTTTAGCAAAAGTAATTTTTTAATCCAAACTTTAATAGATTCTTTTGTAACAATAGTAAAATGAGGTCTGCACTTGTTGCAGCAGGTATTATTGTTGATTCTGGTGCAAATTAGCATCTAACATATACTGATAAATATCTGGTGAAGGTTATTGATATTTACAAACTTGTAATTAAGGTTTCACATCCTAATGGAACTGAAGCCTTAATTACCAAGGTTGAAAATATGATTCTCACCAAACATTTAACTCTATATGATGTGTTGGTTGTAACAGAATATTGTGTCAGTTTAATGTATGTTCATAAAGTAGCTAGAGACAACAAATTTGTTATTGCTTTTGATGAAACAAAGTCTTATGTTTTACCTCAGGATTTGAGGGGAATGAATGTTCTGGGGATTGGTAAATAGATGGATGGCTTGTATTACTTTGATGGAAATCAAGGTATTGACTTAGATGTTAAAAACTTTGAGTGTTTGTAATTTGCCTAAGAAAATTTGGCACTGCAGGCTTGGTCATCCTTTTGATCAAGTTTTAGCAGTGCTTAAAGATGAAATCAGTTTTCAAAATAATAATGATAATGAGCCTTGTGACATTTGTCAAAAGGCTAAAAAACTAGAGAACCTTTTCCTCTACGTGAGCATAAAACTGTTATTCTTGGTGAACTTGTTCATTTGGATCTTTAGGGTCCTTATAAAATTAAAAGTGAAAAAGGTCACAGATAATTTTTTAACTGTTGTTGATGATTTCACTAGGGCTTTTTGGGTTTACTTACTTAAGGATAAGCATGAGGTGTTTGATTGTATTCAAGTTTTCTATAATCTGGTTAAAACTCAATTTGATAAATGTGTTAAACTTTTAGAAGTGATAATGACACTGAGTTTGTGAATAATCAGTTTAATAAGTTTTATGGCGATAAAGGCATTATACACCAGAAATCTTGTGCTTATACTCCTCAACAAAATGGGATTGTTAAGAGGAAACATATGCATCTTTTGAATGTTGCCGGATTCCTTATGTTTCAGCGGGGATTACCTTTAAACTTATGGTCTGAATGCATTTTAACTGCCACTTATCGGATTAACAGATTGTCTTCTTCAGTGCTGAGTGGAAAGTCTCCTTACAATCTTGTCTTTAATGAAAAACATGGTCTTAACCATTTAAGGGCTTTTGGGTGTCTTTGCTTTGCCACTGTTCTTACCGGCAATGATAAGTTCAATAGTAGAGCAGAAAAATGTGTTCTTGTTGGATATGTAAACTTTCAAAAAGGTTATAAACTTTACAATCTTGAAAAGAAATAGTTTATCTTTTCTAGGGATGTTAATTTTTTTGAAAATGTGTTTCCTTTTAACGTAAAAAATACTTATGTTGCTCCTGACCCTCTCAGTCAGGGTTTAAATAATGCTAACTTCTTTGATGAAGTTACATGTGATAATCCTGGCACACCTAATGATGATCATAATAAAACTAATACCCCTTTGGGTAATAATAATCAAAATGATCACCATTTGGGTGAAGGTAGCAACTCTTTACATCTAGGCAGTCCAACTATTGACCATATAGATAGTGATCTGGGGCATTCTCTTGGTTCCAATGGGTCTACCAGTGTAAATGAGATGGCTGCAACACCAAATGGTGTGACTATTTCTGAAGTTGACTGTTGTCCCTTTCCTGAACAAGCAGCAGAAACACCTTTTCAAAATAATGGCCAGCCTTCCTCAAGAAGGACTGATAAAACTTCTGTTTTTCCTAATAACTATAATGAATATGTTGTTGATTCCAAATTTAAAAATTTTGTGAGTTGTTCAAAACTAAGTTATGGAAACTTCTGTTTTGTTTATGAGTTAAATAAGTCTATTGAACCTAAAAATTATAGACAAGCTTGTAAGGATTAGCATTGGAGAGATGCAATGAATAAGGAAACGCATGCCCTTTACAATAATGACACCTTCGAAATCTGTGAGTTGCCAAAGGGTAGAAAAGCCATAGGTAACAAATGGGTCTTTAAAATTAAGTATAAGTCAACAAGGGAAATAGAAAGATATAAAAAAGGAATGTGTTGACTTTGATGAGACCTTTTCTCCTGTTGTGAAAATTGTTACTGTTAGGTGCATTATCAATCTTGTTGTTCAGATAAGTTGGCTTATTTTTCAACTTGATATTAATAATGCATTTCTGTTTGGTGATCTTGATGAAACTCTTTATATGACTCTTCTTAAGGGTTTTTTATATGTTAATGATAAAAGGGAATGTAGACTTAAAAAGTAATTTATGGATTAAAACAAGCACCTAGGCAATGGAATGCTAAGTTGACTAGTGCACTTCTTGAGAATGGTTTTAAGCAGAGTAAAAGTGATTATTCTTTGTTTACAAAGAATGAGTCAGGTAACTTTGTTGCTTTTCTTGTGTATGTTGATGACATTATTGTCACTGGGAATAATTGGAAGAGATTGAAAACTTTAAAGTTTTTTTTGAAATCTAAATTTCAAATCAAAGATTTGGGAAAAATTAAGTAATTCTTGGGTATTGAATTGATTGATACTGATCAAGGGGTGTGTTTGTAAAGAAAATACTATTTGGATCTTTTAAAAGATTTTGGCTTGTTAGCATGTAAACCATCTGCTTTTCCTCTTGAACAAAACTTATTTTTAACTAGTGAACCAACAGCAAGTGATCCATTGATAGATAATGTTACTGAATATCAAAAACTTATTGGGAAATTCATTTATTTGACTCATATTAGGCCAAACATTGCATATTCTGTCCATTGCTTGAGTTAGTTTATGCATAAGCCTCTTAAGTCTCATCTTAAAGTAGCTCTGAAAGTACTTAGGTACTTAAAGGGTTCACCATGAAAAGGAATTCATATTACCAGGTGCCCAAATGTTTCACTTGAAGCATTTGTTGATGCAAACGGAACAAAATATGTTATTACAAGAAAATCTGTCACTGGTTACTATTTGTTTTTAAATGGCTCACTAGTTTCATGGAAAATCAAAAAATAGAATACCATTTCTAAATCTTTCAGAGGTGAATACAGAGCCATAGCCTCTGCAACTTCTGAAATTGTTTGGGTCTTAAAACTTTTACAAGATCTGAATTGGGAACTTTTTTTTACCTGTAAAGTTGTATTGTAATAGTCAGGCTGCAATCAAAATTGCAGCTAACCCAGTTTTTCATAAGAGAACTAAATATTTGGAAATTGGCTTACACTTTGTAAGAGATAAGATTATGGTTGGTGTTATTGAAACAGTTAAGGTTAACATTATAGATCAAATTGTAGATATTTTAACTAAGGGTTTAGGCTAGCTTCAACATGATAAGCTTCTGGATCAATTGGTGATGCTGGCTATCTTCCAGGTTGGATTTAAGGGGGGATGTTGAAATAAGAACTCAACCTGGAAGTGTAAGTTGAGGGACTAATTTTGTTATGTTTGATATTTCAGTTTAAGCTGCTTTTATCTTTTGGCTGAGTTTGACTGAAGTTGGATAGCTGAAGGAATGAAGTTGACAAGGCTGGAAAGATTAAAGAGGAGTGCTATATAAGCTCATAACAAGCCAGAGTTTCTAATTAATTCACCTGATTATTTTCACACTGTTTCTCTCTATTGTTATTAACCAAAGCGATCTATTGATCTTTGTTGTTCTCTCTTATTGTGAGTTGAGTGTTTGTAATAGAAATATTGACAAATTAGTCAATAGGCTTGCACCTGATTAGCAGTGGCATGCTTTGTGGTTATTCTTGAGATTCAGTTTGTGGTTATGATTTAGATCAGTCTCTTTCTGATCTTGCACTTTGATTTTTTGGTTGATAATAAAAGTTGGCCTTTAATTGAGATTCAAGACTTGTTTCACGGTTTTTTACACTTATATTAAAATATTTGAAAGTTGGATTTACTATTCATCCACGATAATCTCACTTTCACCAATGATAAAAATAGTCCATCAAATTTAGTTAAGTTTCGTAAACAATTCTTAACAAATTTCAAAATTGTTCTTTTCCGTTACATTCGATTATATAACCAGTCCTTATGTTAAATATGCGACTGTTTGTGTAACGGAGATTTACATAAATAATCCCTTTAGTTATCCACCGCTTTCAAAAACAATCCTTGAGTTAAGTTTAAGGATTATTTGTATTACAAAATATTACATAAATAGTTAAGAGTGGGATTTACTATTCATCCATGATAATCTCACTTCCACCAATGATAAAAATTGTCTCTCCAATTTAGTTGAGTTTCTAAAACAGTTCTTAAAAAATTTGCAAAATCTTCCCCTTTCGTTACATTCGATTACAGAAACAGTCCTTACGTTAAATATGTGATTGTATGTGTAACAAAGATTTACGTAAATAATCCCTTTAGTTACCTGCCGCATTCAACAACAATTCTTGAGTTAATTTAAGGATTGATTGTATTAAAAAATATTACATAAATAGTCTATGTCAGTTACCTTACTTTACAAAAAAAACATCCACAATTTCAAAATCTAATAAAAAAAATCAGGTAGAGATGTTAACAAGTAATTATTTATAGATTAATTGAAAATTACTTATTTTTAATTAATCTTTAATCTCGACGCAACACGCGTAGGAATGTCAATGAGGCTTTGGGACGGGGAGGCCATCTCCATCCCCTAACCCGATTACCAAAACTCGCCCCAAACTCCTCTCCAATCCTCAATGGGGTTTGGGGTGCCCCGTTGGGCGACATTATCCCCCAAACCCGCCGCTTCCCCATTGGTGATCTTATCATGATGTCCTCTTTGGTTGTGATCACTATTACTCGTTCATGATTTTTTTTTCCACATTAGCAATGCGATTTCATACAAATATATAAAAATCGAGAACCCACTAATAATAATCAAGCTCTACCCTTAATATGTCTTTAACAATAGTATTAAAAACAAATAACGCCAAGTTACCTCCATCAAAAATCACAATTTCTCTTTAAATTATGACAAAGAAAAACTTTAATCAACGATTTCAGCATGTAATATTTGAAAGATTAAAAACACTTAAGAAAAATAGAAAAGAATAATGTTTTTATTAAGTAAATAAGAACATTATATATATATATATATATATATATATATATATATATATATATATATATATATATATATATATATATATATATAGAGGTGTTTCTTGTGAGAAGTCTAATTTTTGTGAGAACGCGAGAAGAGATCCTAGCCCTCCATCTAATCCCTCCTTTTTATACATCTAACCACCCATATTAATTCACAATTTACACTAAAGTAACTAAAAAGGGTATTTTCGTCATTACAACCAATCACACCTCATATATAAAGCAAAACAAAACACACATCTCATTTTTTATGGTGTAAAACCCAGAAATACTCTCCACCACCGTTCACCACCATCCACCGTATACCGACATCCTCCATCGTACACCGCCATCCACCATCGTTCACCACCTTCCACCACCGTTCCCCACCGTAATAATCACCAATAACCACCACCACTACCGCCGTTTAAACCATCGCCATTACCACCGTTCAAACCACCGCCATTACCACCGTTCAGACAGCCGCCATTACCACCTTTCAAACTCGCCATCACCACCGTTCAAACCATCGCCATAACAACCATTGAAACCACCGCCGTTCAACATCAATTAACTGCTTAAGAAACAAAATTGAAGCTGAGATAAGTGAAGAAGACAATCTTTTCAAATAAGATTACACATGATTTCAGGTAGCTGTTATTTATTATTTTTTTTGATCAAATTTAATTTTTTAATTGTGAATTATTATGCATTTAAAGTTATTATCATTGTTTTAATTGTAAGTATGTCACATGTGAATGTATAGATTACTAATTAGGTCTTGATTGTTATAGGCGACTTCATTAGTTTGAAGTAAAATAGAATATAGCATTGATTAAGTTTATTAAGAGAATCTTCGTGAAAAGTTTTAGTAAGAGCATCTTTAAGTGTGAAAATATAGGAAATATTTTTCTTACGTGAAAATATTTAGTAAGAGCATCTTCGCGTGTGAAAATTTAGGAGATATTTTCTTCTGCCCGTGAAAAGTTTTAGAAAGAGCATCTTAAGCATGTGAAAATTTAGGAGATATTTTTCTTCACGTGTGAAAAGTTTTAGAAAGAGCATCTTCGCGTGTGAAAATTTAGGAAATATTTTTCTTCACTCGTGAAAAGTTTTAGAAAGAGCATCTTCGCGTGTGAAAATTTAAGAGATATTTTTCTTCACGTGTGAAAGTTTTTTTAGAAAGAGCATCTTCGCGTGTGAAAATTTAGGAAATATTTTTCTTCACTCGTGAAAAGTTTTAGAAAGAGCATCTTCGCGTGTGAAAATTTAAGAGATATTTTTCTTCGCGCGTGAAAAGTTTTAGTAAGAGCATCTTCGCGTGTGAAAATTTAGGAGATATTTTTCTTCACTCGTGAAAAGTTTTAGAAAGAGCATCTTCGCGTGTGAAAATTTAGGAAATATTTTTCTTCAGCGTGAAAAGTTTTAGAAAGAGCATCTTCGCGTGTGAAAATTTAGGAGATATTTTTCTTAGGCGTGCTTTAAAAGTTTTAAAGAGCATCTTCGCATGTGAAAATTTAGGAGATATTTTTATTCACGTGTGAAAAGTTTTAGAAAGAGCATCTTCGCGTGTGAAAATTTAGGAAATATTTTTCTTCACTCGTGAAAAGTTTTAGAAAGAGCATCTTCGGGTGTGAAAATTTAGGAGATATTTTTCTTCGCTTGTGAAAAGTTTTAGAAAGAGCATCTTCGTGTGAAAATTTAGAAGATAATTTTCTTCGGCGTGAAAAGTTTTAGAAAGAGTATCTTGGCGTGTGAAAATTTAGGAGATATTTTTCTTGGCTGTGAAAAGTTTTAAAGAGCATCTTAGGTGTGTGAAAATATAGGAAATAGTTTTCTTCGCGTGAAAAGTTTTAGGAAAATATAAGAAGTTGTAGTTAGTTATAATATTTGTGCAAGATCTCTTCTTTGTACTATCCGATGTTGACAAGACCACAACAAAATTGACATTGGTTCAGTTTGGTTCAGTAAGCTCTTGCAAGTCGGTTTGATCCAAAGATAGCTGAATAAAAACATAGACAGTTTGGTTTTGCGATATATTAAACCAAACCAAATGACTTAAACATATACATTTGGGTACACTAAGGGAAGGATCGGCATCTTTGGGTACCCAAAGAAGCAAGAAACATGTTCGCATAGCAGGATATTGTGAGCAAACGACATTCACTCCCGCATCACAGTCTCGAGTCCTTGCAATATTCTGCATGGCTACGGTTAGCTCCTGGAGTTGATGCAGCAACCCGAAAGGTTAAAATTTTCCGTCTTAGCATTATTAAGAGCCAATTAGTAGCATAGAAATATGTCCACAATAGATGTTGGCAATGATAGTTTTTTCCAAGATTATTATTTCGATAACTAAGTAACTAGCGAAAAATTGGGATTATGACATATGGTTTAGTTAACCATTATCGGAGAGAACCACGCATCTCAAAAGTAGCTCATTTTCTATTGTGTTCATATGTTTATTCTCAATCTGAATTCAGTTGGGACAACGTAATTCAATCAATCAACTATAATATATACTTTATATCTTATGATGTGCAGATGTTTATTAAGGAGGTGATGGAGCTTGTGGAGCTAACTCCATTGAGTGAAGCACTTGTGGGATTTCGTGGTGTGAATGGTCTTTCAACTGAGCGGTAAGAGGCTAACAATAGTAGTTGAGCTAGTGGCTAATCCATCTATCATTTTTATGGAACTAGAAAATAGATAATGAGATGAAGAAAAAGCACGAAAGATGGTAACTTCTTGAATGGGTTTTGGCTTTTACTTTTCTTCTTACCCTTCCTGATATTTTTCTTTGTTGTTTATTTATGTCTATGTTGAGGTGGTGAAACGGGCTGATTGGGTGGGTCTCAAAATGGGTCAAAACTGGAATGGGTTGGGTTGACCCACAAACAGTTTTTGTCTTACCTTTTCTTGAACTGGCATCTGTACTAAAGTTCAAAAATGGCTAGGAAGGCTGCTTGGATCTTCCCTGTTTTGGGTTTCTGTAACTTTTTACCTTCAACCGTGATTGACCATTGATTTTTTGGACTAATTTTATTATAAATTATTCAATGGTGAGTGGATGCGGACAAATGGCATGTTTAACTCAAGTTGAAAGTTACATCTCATCTACTTGGCAAAATGTGATCTTTGATCTTTATTGTATGTGATCTTTGATCTTTATTGATACATCCATGGGCCTTTTTGTTATAAGGAAAATAGCACTGAAAATATAGGAGATATTTTTCTTACAGACATTAATAAAGGAAGACTGATTCATGGGTATTCGACCTAATTAGTTTGTCGTTGTAGTTAAAATTATTTGATAATTATTACAGTACCATCTAATGATGTTTCTTTAGGCAGGTGGTAGTACTAAAACCGATCTTCCTGAAATGGAGAAGAAAAAGTATGTTCTAAACTTAAATCTCGTCACTATATTTACTTTTCATGGCTTTTCATTTCAGTAATAATATAATGTTTGCATTCACATTGGCTGATGATATTTGGTACCTGAGACATGTCGATTAGGCAATTTATTCACATACTTGGCGGAGGCTTCATTTGGCTCTGAAAAGGCTCTCTTCATATCTGTGAGAACACGTTACCTCGGACATATGCGTGTTCACTTTTGTTGTCCATAAGTAATTGGATTTTAATAGTTAGCGATCGACTTGCTAATGATTTTAACGAATGGTTTTGTAGCTAGCTTGATATAGTCGGTTTATGAATCATTCAAAGACGAAGATGGTTTCTTGTACATGTGCTACAACAGTGAGAAGACCTTTGGCAGCATGGATTGTTAATGTTTCGTGCATTTGCTGTGTAGTCTGCATTTTTATTTTATGCAAAGTGAAATAATCTATCGATCTTTGTGAATATTGTGTATATTTGCTTATTTGGCTCTTGGAATATGACTGTGTTATGTGTTTATTTCATACCTATAATATGACTTAGCATGCTTTAGTTATGTTATCTTTGTGATTGTGCATTAAAGTTTAAAAAGGTTGCTTGATGGTTGTAAGAGCAGAAGTTTTCAATGTGGATGCTTGCAACAATACATAGTAGTTCTCATTGATAAGGACTCGGTGTTTACTTTTGGTTGTTAGAATTGTCACATTCCATTAACCATATGATTGTGAAACATCTTTTCCTATGTTGGTGTGGTGCAGATTGATGTAACTCGCAATCTACAATAAAGGAAAGTTGCGACTAGTATCTCGTTTTTCCCATGCCTAACGGACCTATGAATGAAAAACCCCTAAATATACGTTTCATGGACTAATTGCAGGTATTTTAGTAATCTCATATATACGTTTCATGGACTAAATTTTCTCTCTGATTTGGTTTTGTAGTCTCACTACTTTGGCAATCAATACCACCTGATTTATTACAAGCACTTAAATAATATTTACTAATGAAGTCGTTAAGAAATTTTTGTAGACAGCCTAGACACATTGTTATCCTTTTCGAAACCAATGAACCGTTGATACTTCATGCACGCCTTCCTTTGGTAATAAGAGAACTAAGTTACAAAACCATGTATACTCATAACAGAATCATCATACATTGCAATGAAAGAACTGTTTGGTTTGTGAAACACTTTAAAAAGTTACAAGTTCTACATCACGATTTCATCAAAAACACAATTACTACAATGTGATCAAATGTCATAATGAAAATAAGGATAAATCCTAGCAATTAATTACTTAATACATGTTGAAAGAAACCAAATGAAGAGTGTCTACACTTTTCACTAAGACTCCCATTTTATAGGTGACCGATAACGTAGCTTCGACCTCAGCTAAAAGTGCAAAAATAAGAGATATTGATGTTTAATAAACGATATTTAAGTTTTGTAAAAATATCTTCACATGTGAAAATTATGAGCAAGGATTGAAGTTTTAATCTTACTAGCATATTTTCTATACTAAAAGTGCAAAAATAGGAGATATTGATGTTGAATAGACGATTATTTAAGTTTTGTAAGTATATCTTCACATGTGAAAATTATGAACAAGGATTGAGTCATTTGTCTTACTAGCATATTTTTTATAATGGAAGTGTCAAAATAGGATATATTGATGTTTAATATACGATTATTTAAGTTTTGTAAGACTATTTAATATTTAATAGACGGTTATTTAAGTTTTGTAAGAATATTTTCACATGTGAAAATTATGAGTAATGATTGAAGCTTTGATTTTACTAGCATATTTTTCATACTAGAAGTGCAAATATAGGAGATATTAATGTTTAATAGACGATTATTTAATTTTTATAAGAATATTTTCATATGTGAAAACTATGAGCAAGGATTGAATCTTTGATTATACTAACATATTTTTTATACTAGAAATGCAAAAATAAGAGATGATGTTTAATAGACGATAATTTAAGTTTTGTAAGAATATTTTCACATGTGAAAATTATGAGCAAGGATTGAATCTTTGATCTTATTGCCATATTTTTATATCAGAAGTGAAAAAATAGGATGCATTAATGTTTATTAGATGATTATTTAATTTTTGTAAGAATATCTTCACATGTGAAAATAATTATAAGGATTGAAGTTTTTTAAGAATATCTTCACAACTTGGTCACATGTGAAAATATTTATGTTGTAGCTTTTAAGATCGCGTAAAAACTTAGTTACATGTGAAAATATTTTGTCCCGTAACTTGGTGGGATGTGAATATATATATGTCTTGTAGCTTTTAAGATTAAGTGAACAACTTTGTCACATGTGAAAATATATGTTTTCATCTCGTAGCTTATTAATATGAGTAACTTGAAAATATATTTTCAAGTGTGAAAATATGTCTCGTAATTTGGTCACATGCGAAACTATATGTCTCATAGCTTATTAAGATACGTTAATAACTTGGTCACATATGAAAATATAAGTCTCGTAGCTTTTAAGAGCGTGAGCAACTTTTCATATGTGAAAATTACTTTACATGTGTTGACACCCAAGGGACCCAAAAAGATAATGCGCATGATGAAGTTTATCCTTGCAAGGTAAGACTTAAACAGAATCACGAGAGTGATTATTTATGGTTGTTAGACTTATGTAATTAAAAAGTGAGCTTACATGATGCATTAGATGTTGTGCTTTATATTTAATCTTAAAAAGCTAGCTCAATTAGCTTAAAAACATAGCTGTTATCTTAGAAATTTGAAAACATGGTATGAACTAGGCAAAAATGACATTTTGGAAATATAGATTTTTAACTAATAATACATAACAAAGATAGGTAAAACATTTGAAACGCGTTAGAAATGCTAACAAGGCATCCGTGAAAAAAGTCCATTTTTTCCTCGTTCTCATACGTCAAATATTTCTAAGAGCATAAATTGTGAATCAAACTCAGATGCCAATTCGAGTTGTTGGTAAAACTGCACATTTTCTTAAAGACTAGAGGAAAATAGTTCAAATTAACAAGTTTATATGGTTATGTACTCATGTTAGATGATATATATGCCTCTATGATCATACCAAAACATGGGCATGCAGCCATGCAGTGGGAAATGGTCGTGAGCAGACAGATGAGTTTCAACTATATGTGAACTAAACCGGATTGTAGTGTACCTCAATAGCTCAAAAGATATGCTTGTCTCACTAGTAACTGATGGCGGCAGGGGGTGGAGCAGAAAGTTTTTGTCGAAGGGGCAAAATATGATAATTTTTAGAGACTATACTAAAAATTGGTTCGTCGGGGGGCAAATTACAAAAATAACCTGAAAATTTTGAAAATTTACACTATAATTTTTTTCGCCTGGGGGTCACATGACCTCTCGGACCCCCTTTATCTCTCCCTCTATTTGGTTGTTTAATTGTATGTTTATATATATCATTCATCAACTACTACAAACCAACAATTTCTCAAATATCTTAGTACGTTTACAAACATATATCACCTTCATAATAATTTCATAAACATCATCTCACTAATCAGAGAAGCCTTACGCCCTGCCGATCTCTCACGACATGGTTGTACATGTCTTTTATTCTCAATAAAACGGAAGTTAACTTTAAGTTACAACTCAAAATAGTGTATCAAATTTTGGTATACAATAGTTTAAATTTTTAACGACTATCTTGACTTACGTTTAGAGAATGACTTCTTAGTGTTCTTATGCAGATTTGAAACAACGCAATCTTTGCAGACCAAGCTGTAAAAGAGCATAAGAATTTCAATTGTGTAACCTATAAATTCTGTCACCTATAAATTCAATTCAACTACAAAACAGTCTATCAAAACAAACTCACTCAACACCACATGCTTCACAATTACCAAATCATCAAAACCAACAAATGTGCTAATATCAGAGCAACATTACTAGGTTTCTAGCCTGATTCTATAATCATCCTCAGTAATGTTCCAACCCCTTAATTATACATTGCTTATCACTAAATAATCCGAGTAAGTTGTTTTAAGAATATAATGTGTTCACTTCAGTTCTTAACAAAAGCTGAGTTAATTTTAGATTATTTTTGGTTCGGTTAACCGGTTTATAGTCAAATGTCGACTCAGTCATTTCAGTTGACTCTTGATATTTTATCAAAAAGCGATAATGACCAAACTAGACTATTTTATTTTGCAACGTGTTCACTAAGCAAGATTTACTTTCAGTCCCATCAATCATCTATAGTAATTTGTCGGTTTTGTTATTTCAGTTAACCAGTGCTATTTTCCACCCAGTTATAGTAATCAAAATGTGATCTTTGATCTTTATTGTATGTGATCTTTGATCTTTATCAATCATCTTTATAGTAATCATCTATAGTAATTTGTCGGTTTTTTATTTCAAGTTGAAAGTTACATCTCATCTACTATGGAAGTACTTGTCAAGTTGGGCAAGACCAGTGTTAACATCCCAGATATCAATCAACCCCTACGATGGTGGAAACATAAATTATAATTCATTTACAATTAATGTCTAAAGATGCAATATGTATATTAATGTAAGTTACGAGCCAATTCAGATCCTAAACAAGATAACAGTTATAATATGCTCCTGAGCAACCAAAATAACATTGTGCATCTATGGCGAAACGGTGCAATATTGAAAAAACACACCACCTCCACCTAAAGCTAGCTGACCGGCGAACCTGCTGACTTATTGACCTTGCTCGATTGATTGCAGATCTGTGACTCTAATCACTCTCCTAGTTAACCACACGAGCAGCTTTTAAAGACCCATAATGTGACATCATGGTAGTTTACCAACTTTATTATGACATATCAATAGACAATAGACCTCCCAACTGACCCCACCTTTTTTAATCTACATTATCCCATAAGTTTCATGTTTACAACTTGTTACATAAATGCAAAAGGTTTGATTTAAGCTAGATCTGAGGGTAAAGTTCTGACCTTGGTATAATTTCATACACGGGAAGGAGAAGCAGCTTGTTGGCATGAGTTATTACGGAAAAGTTCGTTATCATCAAATTCCCCATTATTAGAAGAAGCTCCACCCGAGTTGTCGGGTAACTTTGCATGGAATAAGCTTGAGAGCCCATAAGCCCACTTTTGAAATGATCTATGACATTTGAAACTCAACCTTCATAGCCCATTGACCCATAGACCATGCTAACAAAACAACCTTATGCATTCATCATGAAATCAACGCATCATTGAGACAAAACACCGCCTCCACCCATAGACCAAACAACCTTCATAACCTCGTGACCTTAAGATGCTTTGACCCACTAAAGCGTGACTTATTGACCTTGCGACCCGGTGGCCTTTTGACTATACAAATTCTCCCATAACCACACCAACGACCTTTGAAGACCCATAAATGACACCATGGTTGTTGACCAGCTAACCTTCCGCCTAACCATAACAATTACCTATTGGATTATGAATCCACTCATCCGGTGATAGACCCCAAGAGAATTTGAGAGTGACTAGACTCCATGACATCAGCACAAAGAGAATTGAAACCACGAAAATTAACATGGAGGTCCTTTAACCCTTTTAAAACTACTTGGAGCGAACTGAACCAGAAGCAGAAAACCGAACCGACATGAGAAATATAGATACCAAAATGACCCACGACATATTTAACTTTCGATGATATCAACAACCCGAACTAACTCCCCGATCCAATCATATTTTTATCTCTAGCATCAGCTATAACAACTGCAACTTAAAAATAAGTACTAATAAAGATATGAAATGCTCACCAACAGTACTTGACTTGTCTCCAAAGCACAATTTGGGACTTGATCACCAAAAAACGTTATTAGACAATCAGTTAACTTTCTCATGTGTGCCATTATTGACCCATCATCATACACCTGTAATATCCACAACATAAATTATGAATAAACTACTAGAAGCAAATTTCATTACATAACATATTTGATCCCAACCAGAAGAAAAATATAAGATTATATGCACACAAGAGCGACACACCTATAGTACTCCAACCTAGAACTTTCAGTAACAACTAGAAATTAACAACGAAAAAACTAAGTGACTTATGAAAGAGTTGCTAAATTCTTACATTGAGAAATTTTGACGGGGCATACTTGATAGAATACTAGACCATCAGGTAGAAACCAATGTCACATTATATAAGAGAAAGGTATTATAGAACTTACCAACAGAAATGGCGGTGGTGCTTCTCGGTACCGCAATAGTTTAAAGTTGAAAGAAAAATAAACTTAGATGACAAAAAATACTATAAAATTCTACATAGGGTATTTAATAAAAGAGAAGATATAAACTTACACATATATAGTTCAAAAAAAAAAAAAAAAAAAAAGAGAAAAAGTAAAAGTTCTTAACAAGCTACAGACGTATATTTGCATGCGGTGAATAAGTTCTTAACAAGCTACAAGACGTAAATTTGCACGTGTGAAGAGGTTCTTAAAAAGCTACAAGGCGTCAAGTTGCGATGTGAAGAGGTTCTTAAAGAAACAAGGCGTATTACTTGCGTGTGAAGAGGTTCTTAACAAGCTACAAGACGTAAATTTGCACTTGTGAAGAGGTTCTTAAAAAAGCTACATATTTACGTGAAGAAGTTCTTAACAAGCTACAAGGCGTATATTTTCACATGTGAGAAGTTGTTCACTTACCTTAAAAGCTACAAGGCGTAAATTTGCCGCGTGTGAAGAGGTTCTTAAAAAGCTACAGGACGATATATTTGCGTCGAAGAAGTTCTTAACAAGCTACAAGACGTATATTTTGTACATGTGAAGAAGTTCTTAACAAGCTACAAGATGTATATTTGCACGTGTGAAGAAGTTCTTAACAAGCCACAAGACGTAAATTTGCACGTGTGAAGAGGTTCTTAAAAAGCTACAAGACATATATATATTTGCATGTGTGAAGAAATTATTAACAAGCTACAAGACGTATATTTTCACATGTGACGAAGTTGTTCACTCACCTTAAAAGCTACAAGGCGTAAATTTTCACGTGTGAAGAAGTTCTTAAAAAGCTACAAGACGTATATTTTCACGTGTGAAGAAGTTCTTAAAAGCTACAAGGCGTATATTTTCACGTGTGAAGAATTTCTTAAGAAGCTACAAGATGTATATTTGCACGTGTGAAGAAGTTCTTAACAAGTTGTTCACACATCTTTATAATCTACGAGAAATATATTTTCACATGTGACAAAGTTGTTCACCTATTTTAATAATCTAGAGACATATATTTTCACATGTGACAAGTTACGAGACATATAATTTCACATGTAACCAGATATGTCTTATTAGTTTCATATTTTATAGATTGTAATCAGAATCAGAAAAGATGTCTAACCATCTATGATCCTACCATTTAGCTACACCAAATCAAATATGTCATTCCATGTATCTTATTTGGTAACTCACATAAACAGTGCATATCTAACTAGTCTAGGTTAATGTCTCTAAGACCACCTCTATAACGAGGTGCTCATTCAGATTTTATGCAACAATTGAAACAAATTAAGCGTTAATAGCTCACATTCAGATGTGAAATGTTAGTCACATGTGAAAATCTTATAGACTAATTCACTTAGGAATTTCATCAAACACCTAGAGTGCATCTATTTGTGCAAAGCTTTCTAATAACAACATGTACCAAATTAGCGAAAATAAACGATCATCAACATACTTCTAAATATCCGTATCATATTTCTTCCACGAATTCCAAACAAGAAGCATAATCGATTGAACAAACAAGCAAAGTAGTTGTAAAAAGAAACTTACTATTAGGTGTATTTAGCTCTAAATTCTGGTGATCAAGTTAATTTGAACACAAATTCGAAGTAGTTACAGTTGAAGATTTGTCGCAATTGATTCAAATCAGCTTTTATCCAGTGAAGAATAAACAGATGTTTGATTCGACGATGAAGGTATATAGAGCCAGTTTTATCACATTTTGATTTGAAGAAAAGATGAAACCCTAAGTTTGATGTTGATGAGATTTAGGGAAGATTTGTTGGATGGATGTGGTAGAGAGAAAACTAGAGCTGAGTTAAGATAGAAAATATGCAAATGACGCGTGATGTGAGATGACCCTATCATAAAATTTAGTGGACACGAACACACGGAATAAAACTCACACCGCCCACTTATTGTGTTCATTGATTTTACTTGATCCTACGGTCCGGATCTCTTCTCGCTCACAAAAATAGACTTCTCATTTGAACGCTTGTCTATATATATATATATATATATATATATATATATATATATATATTTACTGGCGGGCGGGATGTTGTGCCCCATTCCTGCCCCCAACCCGATTAAAATCCCCATTAAGGACCCAAAACCCACTCCGTATATCGATACGCATGCCCCACCCTAAAAAGTTTTGGTTTCAGGTGTTTCATTAGGTGTTGGCGGTAGTTCCCAGAACAGGGTTAAGACAATCAGTAGCAACTGCAATACCACTAGGTGGTTACCGGATATCATTTGGAATCATGTAATCACTTTCCAAAGTAAACTATTCGACCCTAATTCCTGGGTTACATGAATATCTACTTGGGCTAAGACCAAATGTTAGTTATATAATTAGGCACAGTTCAATAACCCTTGCGCAAATAAGTGTTTAAGCTTTTGTTTGTTTCTCCTGATTTCAGTATGTTTCTCAATATGTTCATGCTGATGAAAACCATCTCTATTTATAGTAGAGAATACTCACTCCTAGTTAATGGACATTATGGATGATTAACGGCCAATTAATCACTCATAATAAGCCTCCATTATCATAGGAATAGTGGTTACATGACCAATTAAATGTGGTCATAAAGCAGTCATAACAGCCAATTGAATGAGTCAAAGCTGTTACAAATTAATCACTGCAACACTACCAGTAGGAACCATTACACTAGCAGGAACCATACACTACCAGGAACCATCGTACAGGAACCATTACACTAACAGCATGAACCATAACACTACCAGTAGGAACCATCAATTACTACACTAACAGTAGTAACCAATACACTAGCAGTACAAACCACTATTGAGTCAAGTTAGGGTGTTCAGGGACCTCATGGGTGTACACTCCGTACCTCCTAAACCAAAACCAGGTGTGAACTAATCCCACAAGTGCACTAAATTTTCCAACAATCCTCCCCAAATTTAGTTCACTTATTTTTCAAGAAAAACAAACATCTAACAAACATGTGCATAAACGAAAATATCCTGAGGATTGAATTTTCATCTTAGTACATTACAAGTTCAAAAATTCGAGAATCAGGGTGTTCTAAGAATTGAACCCTTCAACCCATTTGAATACCTAAAGATAAAATACACACAAGTTTTCAAACACTTAAATGCTCCTGACACTTTACAAGCCATGTGTCCATATCCAAATTCATAAATGTTGCAAGAGCCAAAAGTCCAAAACTCCCTGAAGCGGTAAAACTTCAACATTCACATAGGTGGTTCCTCTTTATTCATGCTCCTGCCAAACACTTTTTCAAAGAAAATAAACCATTAAGAAGTAAAGACTTCATCCTCTTTTTCAGCAGGTTCTGAGCACAACCTTGGGATGTAAAATAAACATGTGCTCCAGTCCACTGAATGTTCAGCTTTCCATATTGAACTCAGCTCCCAAGTTTCCTCAGGAGGGAGTTGGGTGTCCTAGCATTCAGTGACTAAGTTGGACTTAAACCCATCCCTTTAGCAGACTTTATAACCAAGTCTCTAGCCAAACCCTTCGTCAAGTGATCAGCTAAATTTTGTTGAGATCTAACAAACGATATAGATACCGCCCCATTCATGATAAGCTCACGAATCATGCTATGTCTGACACCTAAGTGTCTAGACTTCCCAATTGTACATATGGCTATAAGCCTTAGCCAATGTAGCTGCACTATCACAACGGATAGAAATAGGTGCTATAGGTTTAGGCCATAATGGAATCTCAAGAAGCAAGTTTCTCAACCATTCAGCTTCTTTACCGGCTGCTAAGGCTAAAAATTGATTCCATTGTTGAACTGGTGATGCAAGTTTGCTTCTTGGATGCCCAAGAAATTGCACCTTCACCAAGTAGGAATACCCGGTAGCCACGGTAGGCGAATTGTCTTCAGTGTTCTGATCCAACTTTCATCAGTGTGTCCTTCCAACACCGACGGATAACGGTATATGAGAGACTATAATCCATAGTTCTCTTCAAATACTTGGTACCCTCTGAACTGCTTGCGTGATGAGCACTAGGATTACTAGTATATCCGCTCAATTTTCCCACTGCAAAACCAATATCAGGTCTTGTACAAGTCATGGCATACATCAAGCAACCAATTACCATAGAATAATCAAGTTGAGATATAGCCTTGCCATTATTAGGCATTAGCTTCTCACAAGTATCCATAGGTGTACTCACTGGAGTACAATCAAAGTAATTGAATTTCCTCAACACCTTCTCAATATAATGAGAGTGAGAGATAGAAATTCTTTTACTTTCATGTTTAATCCTTATACCAAGGATAACATCAGCCTCCCCCATGTCCTTCATGGAGAACCTTGATGACAAAAATTCCTTTGTCAAGTTAACCTGATTTTGGTCAGTGCCAAAGATCAACATGTCATCAACATATAGACAAATGATGACTCCTTTACCAGATTCATCAAATTTGCTATATACACATTTTTCAGCTTGGTTAAGAACATAACCACTAGACAAAACCACTTCATCAAATTTTTGATGTCATTGTTTAGGTGTCTGCTTTAGTCCATAAAGAGACTTAATCAGTTTACACACCTTGTTGTCATTTCCAGGTATGATGAAGCCCTGAGGTTGGTTCATATAAACCTCCTCATCCAATTCACCATTCAAGAAAGTTGTTTTCACATCCATTTGATGAATAATCAGATTGTGAATAGATGCCAAAGCAATCAACAGTCTTATGGTAATGATACGAGCTATAGGGGCATAAGTATTAAAATAGTTTATCCCTGACTTTTGTTTAAAGCCCTGAATGACTAGTCTAGCCTTGAACTTTTCAATAGTTCCATCTACCTTCATTTTCCTTTTGAAAATCCATTTGCAACCCAAAGGTTTGCAACCAGGTGGTAGATCAACCAACACCCAAGTGTTGTTCCCCATGATGGAATCCATTTCATCATTGATTGCTTCTTTCAAGAAAGCAATATCCTGGGACTTCATTGCTTCTTCAAATGTCTTGGGATCATCCTCAACAATGAAGCAATTGGAGTATTGGTCAGAGACCTCATCCCTTGTTCCTTCAATTAAGTATAGTTGAAACTCAAGTCCAAATGACTTTGGAGTCCTGACCCTTTTGCTCTTTCTAAGCATAGGTTCAGGTTGTTGAACCACAACCTCATTAGGGACCTCTGATGGCACTTCATCAGGGACCTCTGATACACCAGTGTTATGAGTTCCATTAGGAATCCTCATACTTGGTCTAGGGACTGATGAGAATCTATTTTCATCAAAGTTTGCATCCCTTGATTCTATTATGGAGTTAATTGAAACATATTCATTAGGTTCAATAACATAGAACCCAAAAGCCTTGGAATGCTCAGCATATCCAACAAAGCAGCAATCAATGTCTCTTTCACCCAAAGTTTTTAGCTTTGGATCAGGGAGTCTTACAACAGCCCTACAACCCCAAACCCTGAGATAGTTCAGGTTGGGTTTCCTTTTAGTCCAGAGTTCATAAGGGGTAACCTTGTTCCTTTTGTTGGGAACCCTATTTAATAAATAGGAAGTTGTTAACATAGCTTCACCCCAGAACCCTTGACTCGATCTGAATAGGACAACATGGAATTAACCATCTCCTTCAAAGACACCTGTTTTTCCTTCGAAATGCCATTTTTTGAGGAGTAAATAAGGCAGTCGTTTAATGGATTATACCAACGGTGAAAATCTGAGTATCCATGCACTCACCTCCCCTATCAGTCCTTAATCTTTTGATCAAATACCCAAGTTGTAATTCAACTTCAGTTTTAAATACTTTAAATTTATCTAATGTTTCATCCTTAGTATGTAAAAGATAGACATAACAAAACCTACAAGCACCATCAATAAATGTCACAAAGTACTTCTTATTCGCCAAAGAGGGAGTGGCATGCAAGTCACACAGGTCACTGTGTATTAGCTCCAAGAGCTTAGTCTCCCGATTAACACCCTGAAAAGGTTTCTTGGTTATCTTGGTCAACATGCAAGTTTTACACTTTTCAGTGTCCATGTAAAATGCTGGGATTAACCTATCCTTATACATATCTTGCATCCTTTTATAGTGTACATGGCCAAGTCTAGCATGCCATAGGGTAGAGTCAGTCAGGTCAGAGGTGGTCACAAAGGCTGAATTAACACTATCAGTGACAATATTAAGCCTGAACATTTGGTTACACAAATAGCCAAAACCAATAAAAACACCACTTTTAGACAAGACAAATTTACCAGATTCAATAACTTGTTTATATCCATGATTATTGAAAACACTACTTGAAACCAAGTTTTTCCTTATATCAGGAACATGAATAACATTAAACAAAGTTACAATCTTTCCAGAACTAAATCTAAGGTCTACACAACCACGACCATGCACTAAGGCTGTTGACTCATTTCCCATGTGAAGAATAGAACCATCATCTAGTGACTCATAAGTCTTGAACCAGCTTCTATCTTTACACACATGAATTGTTGCACCAAAGTCAACCTACCACGCAATATCATCATCCTGCACATAATAAGATTCAGATACATATGTAACATAATAAATCTGAAAAGACTTATTAAACATATTCTGACCTTTCAGTGAGTTGGTAGAACCACCACTCCCTGAACCATTAGTGCCTGATCCATTGGCTTTACCACCAACCTTAACACCCTTGCAATCCCTTTTAATGTGACCAGATTTGCCACACTTTCAGCAAGTAGGTGTTGCCTTCTTGTTAGGATCTACCCTTGTGTTGTCATGATATTTGCGTTTGCCTTTGTTGTCATTGTACCTGGTGGAGTTGTTATGCTCCACCATATTGACAACAGATGCACCAGTAGCATTGCTACTCTTTGGCTTGTCATTATCACGCACCTGAGAGATTCCCCAATGCGCAGATGACTTCCCAACTCAACCAGAGTTAACTCCTCCTTCTTATGTTTCAAGGTATGCTTGAAATCTTTCCAAGAAGGAGGGAGTTTGTCAATCACACAAGAGACTGAAATAGCCTCATCCATGTGCGTATTGTGTTGTGTAAATCTTCCAAGTATTCCAAGGAGTTCATTGTATTGTTCCATGACTGGTCTTGAATCAGTCATTTTTTGTAATTTGTGAAATTACTTACAAGAAACTTCTTACTTGATGCATCCTCAGCCATGTATTTGGCATCCAAGGAATCCCACAGTTCTTTGGAAGATTCAAAGTTCTGATAAATGTCAAATAGAGAATCAGACATACCATTGAGAATTAAACCTCTGCAAATGTAGTCATCATTCTCCCATTTGCTCCTCCTCCTGATCTGCTCCACAGTAGCATCATCCCCATTATCAGGAATAGGTGTAGTCAGAACATAGACCACACTCATGCTTGACAATAAGAAGTGCATTTTCTTCTGCCACCTCCTAAAGTCCACCCCTTCAAACTTATCAAGCGTGGAAAAGTTTAAAGCCATGTGTTTCATTGCAGCAGCAGCCATTGATTATCACAATAGTTTACTTTGATTGTTGGCGGTAGTTCCCAGAACAGGGTTAAGACAATCAGTAGCAACTGCAATACCACTAGGTGGTTACCGGATATCACTTGGAATCGTGTAATCACTTTCCAAAGTAAACTATTCGACCCTAATGCTTGGGTTACATGAATATCTACTTTGGATAAGACCAAATGTTAGTTATAGAATTAGGCACAATTCAATAACCCTTGCGCAAATAAGTGTTTAAGCTTTTGTTTGTTTCTCCTGATTTTAGTATGTTTCTCAGTATGTTCATGCTGATGAAAACCATCTCTATTTATATTAGAGAATACTCACTCCTAGTTAATGGACATTATGGATGATTAACGGCCAATTAATCACTCATAATAAGCCTCCATTATCATAGGAATAGTGGTTACATGACCAATTAAACGTGGTCATAAAGCAGTCATAACAGCCAATTGAATAAGTCAAAGCTGTTACAAATTAATCATGCAACATTACCAGGTAGGAACCATTACACTAGCAGCAGGAACCATACACTACCAGCAGGAACCATTAGCAGGAACCATTACACTAGCAGCAGGAACCATAACACTACCAGTAGGAACCATCAGTTACTACACTAACAGTAGTAACCAATACACTTCCGGAACAAACCACTATTGAGTCGAGTCAGGGTGTTCAGGGACCTCATGGGTGTACATTTCGTACCTCCTAACCCAAAATCATGTGTGAACTAATCCCACAAGTGCACTAAATTTACCAACATTGGGTTCAAGTTTTTTTGCCATCTTAAAACGGGCGGGTAAATCCCACTCGTTTATAACATGTGTGTATACAATTAATGGGTTAATAACTGAAAGTATGCAGAGCTTCTACTAAAATTATACTTAAATTATTAAAAGTGTTAAGAAGGTTCAATTGAACCCTCTAAGATATATGCAACTCTATCTATAGTTGTGACGAGATGTAAATTTGACGACTTTACTTAGATATCATGCTACAACTAAATATTGAATGATAAAATTGATCTACTTACAAAATTACTAGCTTTATGTTTTATTTTTAAATGTTTTTGCATACAATTCTTTTAAGCCTCCTTTAAAAGGAGGAGGGGAAAAAAATCAAAGAAATGGTTTTGGACTTATACAGTGGGTCATGTTAGATATATATGTCAAAATTATGTTAAGTTGAGTCACTTTAAAAGGCTTGAAGATTTGTTTTGACCTACACATGATTTATACATTGAGCCCACACGTATACATGATGCATTCCTATTCACCACCATGCCTGTTTTGAGAAGAAGACAATTGCTCTTAAATATTACTATATATATAATTTGGGGACACGAAACGGTGGCATGTAATGTCGTTTAGGGCCAACCGTTTCACCCTTGGGCTACAAAAAATACTTCTTGCCCTGTTATCTTGGCGGTCGACAAAATCGTTGCCGCCTTTCTCTTATGATAAGAGCGGGCGGCGACTTTTCGAACAATTTCCATCTTTCTCACATACATAACGGTGAAGTGGAGGATGACGGTCCCGATGGAAGTGACGAGATATCTTGAAAAACAAGTAACAAAAACCGAGTTTTTAGCATCCACAGTCTCAATTTATGGTCGGGAGTTGGATGGTGACAGCTTAAGTTTGGAGAAAAGGATTTGTGATGAAGAAGAATCTTTTTCTTTTTACTATCTCGGTATGTGTTTTCTTTAAATCTTTGGGATTTTTCAAGTTTTTTTGTCTTCAATTATTTATATGATGCTGATGGTGGGGGAGGTTAATAAAGGTAAAGTTTCTTTTTACGTTGGGGTTTGATAACGATATAGTGTTTACGGTTTTCATTTGATATTTTTTCTTAACATGTTGCGTTGATTTCTTCGAATGAGGGTTTTTAATTACGGTACTTTTGTTGTTTTGTAGGGAGTGTTTGGATGAACTTATTATGACAGCTTATGTTTACTTTAGAACATGTATACAGGTGATAAAAAGGGCACGTTGTACAGGTGTGGGTCTATACCTTTATAGTAGTTTGCAGGTAACAGCTTCAAACGGTCTCCTCAGGTATGTCTGTCTGTATGCTTAAAACTATGCTTATGCTTAAAACTATGCTTATTGCTTGACGGTCTCAGACTGTTTAAAATGAATCCTTAAAAGTGGGACGTATCTATGTTACTTATGTTGCCCGTGATGTTTCCACAGTTTTGAGTTGGTAACTTAGCTTTTAGGTCTTTCATATGTTGAAGTTCTTATATTTGGTATTGGAAATAGGGTGTTTGGGATTGTCTATTAAAAGTTTAAAACAATATTTTTCTTCATTGTGTCTTGGTTTTATAGCTACCAGCTTTCAGAAGGTGTGGCTCAGAGGCTGTTATTCAAAGGGTTTGGTTTATGGGATGTTGTTCATGGGGTATAGTTTAGTGGGTGTGGATTAGAATGGTTCAGTGGAGTACGGTTCAGAGAGTGTAGTTTATTGAAGGAATAATTTGGAAAGTAACAACTATTGTTCTTTCTGAGGTGAGTTGCCCTCTTGCTCACTCCGATCTATACTTTGTTTTGGTATCAACATTGATGTCTGAATAATTTCAGATCAAAAAGGACAATAACCAACATGGCGACGCCATGCATTGTCAAACAGAATGAACAAAAACCTTACGTTCGAAAGCTGAAGAGTCTTCGCGTGAGTAAGCGTTCTATACTTGAATTTCATTTATATAGTAGTGACTTATTTTCACAATACTGTCTTGAATCCCTATTTATATGGTGCGCTCCATACGGAAATATTTGTATCGATTAATCTATGCCATCAACAGTTCATATGGAGAAGTAAATTGTTGTTTCGAGTTGCTTATGTTGTCGTAATTAAAAAAAGGTGCTAGCTTAGCTTTGCAGTCACCAAGTCTGTACATTATCATGTGCTCCCTTTGATTAACATTGCAAATTAATGATCGTTTTCCATTTTGCAGCATCTTTTGAATACTTCAGTCACAGAACTGTACAGTCTTACAAAGAATTTCGTCAAAAGACCGATCGTTTGGAATTACAAGTATTTTGATTAGCCCTAAACATCCAACTTCATGCTAAGTACGTTTCGTTTCACTAATCTTTTAAACATGTATGTATGATAAAACTAAAAGCCATTTCACTTAATTAGTTGTATATGTTATATATATATATTTTTTAATGTGTCGACCAACTACTTTCTATGATACGACCTGTCAATTGGTCAAACATTATTGTTTTGGATAATTGCAGGTGTTGTTGCATACTCTCACATAGATTCCCTAAATAGCACTCCAGGGACGTGGAAGACGCTACGGGCCCGGAATTGGAATGCCATGGACCAAGTTTCGACCACTGCGAATCAGGACCAACGCGTGAACCATGTAAGCTATTAGTTAGTCTTTCAGTATTTGGGATGTTTAGGGGTGTTTATTTGACTGTTGTTTTGTTGTTTTACTATTAATTTTGCTAATATATTGTTCTCATCTATTGTAAAGTAAGACAACACTTATGTTGTATATCTATTGTAGATATCCTCAAAAAGGATGTTGCTTTACGGGGCATTTGGACTATCTTGCTCATCAGTTAAGTAATAGCAACAAATAATAAGGTACGTTATTATTTTCATTTTTGTCTGCATATCATCAAAAAATTTGTCCTTATTAGTCATTAAATAATAGCGATTGTGTCGTTGGTTTAGACATATATTTGCGCTATCAGATTTATGTTTCCCATTATCTACTTAAGGTTACGCCGATATCTCTATGTGTTGTGGGTCATTTTAAATAAAACTAAGTGGGTTATTAAGAAGTGGTTGTCCGTAACCCCAAACCAAACACATCCATAATGTGGGTCATTTTAAATAAAACTATGTTGCGTTAGTTTATCTCATGATGCGAGGGTTGCACCATTAACATATAACAATGGTAAGTACCAAAACCGATACATAAGCGAGTCATAGCACAACATGAAAATGTAATTTAGGCTTATAATATTTAAAAATGTATATACATTTGTAATATCGTCAATCATGTAATATTTCGAAAAGAAAGGTGTTTTTTTTGGTTAAAAACATTTGATTTAGCAATAGTAACTGACGGAATACCTTTTGGAAATAAGTAGTGACTCATCATTATCATAAGACCGTACATTTAAAGATCCAAACCTAACCTCATATACTAATACATCCTATACTTAACAAGTCAGCTTCGAACTATTTATAGAGATTACTACTTTCATGCGCCCATGATATGTAAAGCACTAAAATTGATTCACGTTAGTACCGAGTAATATAGTAGTGGACGTAAATGCTTCAGAGGTATTTTGGCTAGCACGTTACTTTTTATTTGCTATTAAACTATTTCTCATTAAAACATCTATAGCACGAGGCATATGAAAATGAAAATAAAAGAGCCCCATTTTATTAATTGAAGAATTTTTATGTATGTCATCACTTCAAATAACCAAACAAAAACAGATGTTACAGCAGTTGATCCAAGGTACATGAACCAATTACTTGAGATTTGCAAACCTTGGCGTCTTGCTAGAGACAGCTCGAGTATGGATGTTCATTGTTTGGCTTCGTCATCTCGGGTCTACCATATCTGTCAAAGGCTGAACTATACTACAAGAAACCACGAAGTTACCATGGTATAGCTGACAAGGCAAATGAGGTGTTCTATAAACTCAGCAACACAAGTATCCAACTCCAGGCCTATGTGTTTCATGGTGAAAACCGAAAACAAACTACAGATACGTATTTTGACGTTCTTTTTATTTATAAACTTTTGGGTGTTCTTTTTCTTAATCTTTGGATCATATATTCATATTTTCTTCATAGCTTAACAATGTACATTACTTTCCTCTATGCGCATTTGTTATTTGAGTTTGGTCAAAACGTTAAGATATTTGTTGCTGTCTTTTTCCTTGGTTTACCATGCAACAAATTTTTCAAACTACTTTTCATAGAAAAAAACGACTTCTTCTAACTTTTCTTTTTGAGCGATTATACGATACGTTGGTTTCAAAACATTAATAAGTATCATCGCAATTTAACGGATATACTTGGGGTTTTTCCACTGAAGTAGGGGTAGGATCATCTACATTTTACCTCCCCATACCTCGCTTAGGCGGGATTGGGTATGTTGTTGTTGTTGTTGTATCGCAATTTAACATGAAACAGATATACCGATAAATATAAAATACCCCCGCCGCAACGCGGCGGTTTTGTGGTAAACCTTGTTTGCTTTATATTAGGGGTGTTTATTGGTTTAGTTATTAGGTTGTTCAGTTTATTCGATTCGGTTAAAAAAGAATCAGTAAAATCAGAAACCAAACTGACCTGAATTCAAATTAAATTGAAGCGAACCGAATAACCCGTTTACGTAATTTTAAACAATATAATATTAATTTGTTTAATTATATAATTTTTGTGCACTTAAAAAAAATTCAAGTTTAAAAAATGTCATATTTATATTACTCAGAGTTTTAATGGGGTTTTAAATATAAATATATAAAAAGTTATATATTTATATGAATTCGGTTTTACCGAAAATCAAATATTTAATTCGGTTTTGATCAATTCGGTTCGGTTACAAATTCGATTCGATTTAATTTTGGTTTTCAGTTTTCATGGGTCAAACCCGAATTCTGCACACCCCTACTTTCTATTACTTTTCTATTCTAATGAAATGAGAAAACTGTTAACACGACTTCAATAATAGCATACTTGATATTTAAAATATATATATTTTTTTTTGAACGGCAGTTTGGTGCAGTGAAGTATCTTGCGTGCCACCAAGGCACCAAGTCTCTCGACCCGAGTTCGAATCATCTCACGAAGAGAATAACAACCCACAGCCTAACCATCCAGTTTCTCAATAAGGGACTTCAAGGCATCGTACTGGAATTCGAAACCGGTACGCCAATTCAGGAAAAATCCCCCACATGGGGAATAGCAGGAGTCGAACTCCTTACCTCCCACACATGGAGACTATAACCGGATGCATCAATCCAACTGAGCTGGACATCACTTGCATTTAAAATAGTTTAGGCAAGTGATTATACATATTTAGGTAAACTAGAGACATCATATATAGATCTCAACAGTCAATAGTTCAAAGAAAATCAAGACCATTAAAAGTGATCATGTAAGTACTTGAGGATTAAGATGTATTGATTCCGATAACACGAAAACGACGTTTATATTATGTAACCGAAGACAAATGTTAGGAAGAGGAATAGAAGAACAAGATGATGTTGTCGTCGTTACTTTTAACGATCCAATCTTCACCGTATGTTCATTTGATCTTTTATTTCGATGATGGCATATTCATCTTTGATGTACCCATGAATCTAATTCCGAAAAAGACGTTCCTTCTAAAATCATTTTCCTTCATCCTAACAAATAAAGGTTGAGTAACGCTTGTATGTAATAAGCTACTAAACTGTAATGGATTTAAAAGCTGTCAAACAAGTTTTTGCTTGAGGTATCATAGATGTTACTAACTATCATCCTCATGTGTCAAATTTTTGTCGATACAAAACTGGTTGATGACTTGATGTTCGCCTTGCCCCCATCAGGGCCGTCCCGTGGATTTTGGAGGCCCTGTGCCACTGTTACAAAATAGATCATTAACAAAGTGTGGTTAATTAAACTTTTGTATCTTATAATTACTAAGTTTGTCTCCTTTTTATGAAATAACTAAGTAGTAAGTGAAAAAAAAAACTTATTATACTGCAAAATGCATTATAAGTAATAAAAAATAAAGTATAAAACATTTCAAACTCTTAAAACCAACCCTAGAAACTTGTACTAAAAAAAAAAAAAAAAAAAAAAAAAAAAAAAAAAAAAAAAAAAAAGCCTATTCTGTTGTACCAAATATTATTATATCACAGATGAATAAATGTTTTCCAAAGTTAAAAGTGTCAACTTTAAACCCTTTTGCATCTATTAAAAAATGTATAATTAAATGTAGGGACCAAACTGTAAGAAATATAAACATTGGGGGTAAAAGTTGTACATGTCATAAACTTATCATCTTCTTCCTCTTCATCTGTATGTATCAGCAAGCCCCTGTTTCAACTTCTTTTTTGGATCACATGAAACTGATCAAATCTACGTTATATCAGGTCGGAATCAAACTATCTAGATCACTTTATCATCAAATTAACACTAAAACTCAATTAGAACAACATCAACGGCTAAAAATTTTGAGGCCCCTTAGAAAATGGAGGCCCTGGGTGGTCAAGCACCCTGCACATGCTCAAATCCAGCCCTGGCCCCCATGATGCCTCCGTCACTAAATACAAACGAGGTGTTTAACATGTTGGATACAAACAAGTTTTAAGTAATAAGTTAATACTGTATGAAAAATAACACGAGGTGGCTTATTTTAGAAATTAAAAAAAAAAAAAAAAAAAAAAAACATATAGATTTAGAGACTAATCCTAATTATTCAACTCTTGTAATAACATTTTTTTTCTATCACCTAAGTTTTTTCCCTATAACTTAACTAAAAAACAGTCTCTCTCCAACGCTCTTAAACCTCAGAGTCTTTAATTCCTTTTTCATTTATTCAAATAAAACACAAATTAAACCAAAATTAAAATTTTATTAATAAAATAAAAGATATAAAAAAGGTACATAAAATAAAGAAAGACATAAAAATAAAAAGTACAGAAACTAAACTAGGTTTGAGGAAAATATTTGACTCGGATTTCCTTTCTGGCCTATTTGATAATATGCTTGTCTACCAGATCCATCCCGTCGGTGATGATTGCAACCATCTTCAAGTCCTCGTACCGTGTTTGAGATTTGATTCATTTCATTCTCGCCCTAGTCTCGTTTCTCATTTCTTCCATCTTCGCCTCACGGTATAAAGCGAGTTGTTGTTGTGTCATCTCATGAAAAGCTTCTTGTGAGTTGGAAGTTGTTGATGAGTTTGAAGATCGTTGACATTTTCTCCTATGACGTTCTTTGCCAGGTGGATGTGAGAAAACATCATCTCCAAATAGCTCGGGATCTTCTTCGGTTCGTATTCAACCATTTATGTTTGTCTTTCAAAAAGTTCCAAGTTTTTTTGTGAGGAAAATCTTTCTTTTAGGAAAATCTTTCTTTTCGATGTCATAATACAAGAGGTCAACACGCGTCGTCAGATCTTCATCATTTTCACCACTAAGCCTCACGGTTTGGTTGACAATCGCGTTATACTTCCCGACTTCTCGGTTCATAGGAGTCCACTTCCCGGTCAACATTATGCTACATGTACCCCTTTTTCTCTACTTGCTCCCAAAACGTATCATTGTTTTGGTCAGAGCCCGTGTTCGGATCCTCGGATATATGTAACCAACAATCCGCCAAAATTAACTCTTCGATTTGAGTCCATATTGTACGAATTATTTCGGTTTTCTTTGTTTTTGCCTGTGCCTTTGCCACGTTGGGTGACGATAGCCCTGTGGCTTCAGATTGTTTGGAATGTGGGGATTGTTGTTGGAAAAGTTGGGGTTGGTATAGTGGTTGGGTTTGTTGTGAAATTTGGGTTTGTTGAAATTGTTGGAATATATGAAGTTGCTCGGGTGTAAATTAGTTGGCAAATGGGTTAAGTTGAAAAATTGGTTTGCGATTTGGTAAGACGAGCCGAATGGTGGAATTTGGTTGGCGTTTGAGGTAATGAAATTTGTGGATGATGGTGTGCTTGGATTAGATGAAGATGCGGAATTTGGTATTTGATTTTGTGGGTTGGCAAGCATTTGATACATTTATGGGCATTCATTTTTGTGAGTTTAGAGGTAGAAATTAGAGAAGTATTGTTGAGATGTGAAGGTAGAAGTGTATGTAAAAATTAAAAGATTTAAGGAGTATTTATAAGATTTTTTAAGAGTAAAAATGGGTTTTGTTTTTTAAAAACAGGACTAGTAAGAAGCATTTAACGTCTCCTAAAAAAATAAAATAATAAATAATAAATAAATACGGTGTCAGACGGCGCTATAGGAGAGCGTCATTGGGCAATAAACGCCACTTATAGTACCGGACATCGTGTGCTCTTAACTGGAAAAATAAAATCACTTTCATCCCCTTTATTATTTATTTTTTATTTAATTAAAATCCACTTTCACTATTTTTTTAAACAATATATCTCAAAAATTGTTAATCGTTAGGCAAAACAAATTATACAATTACGAAAAACATTTAATTATGTTTCAATAGAGGGACACTTTTATATACATTCGAAAAAATATTTGTCGTTTTTTCGGTACATGAGTTTGCATGTTATATCACATGTGATATAATATTCTGTAAGTTCGAACACTCAACATGATGTCGTAAAATAAATATAAGTATTTGTTTAGAACTCCAAATGAGTCATCGTCTTTTGAATTTAAAATAAAAATCACTAGCTTTCCAACCATATATCACATATAAATTTTGAACTTGCAAATCAATAAAGTTTATTCATAAAGTTAGAGAAAATATATGATTTTTATATATTTAAACTTGCTTGATATCACATGTGATATAACACTAGTTTGTAGATTTAAAGACTGAACATGCTGTCGTAAAATAGACGTACGTATTATTTTTCGATGCAAAAAAAGATGAATCTTTGAGAGTTATATACAAATACTTATGTCTATTTTACGATAACATGTTGAGTGTTCAAACTTACAGATTAGTGCTTTATCACGTGTGATATATCAAGCGAGTTTGAATATGAATTTTTTTTCTTTCTATTTTCTCAAACTTTTATGAGTAAACCGTATTGATTTAGAGGTTCAAATAGTATGTGTGATATATGGTTGAAAAGCTAAGGATGTGTATTTTTTATGCAAAAAATAATGAATATTTTCGAGTTCTATACAAATACTTATGTTCATTTAACGATAACATGTTGAGTGTTCGAATTTATAAATTAGTTTTAAACCTCCAAGTCAATATAGTTTATTTATAGAAGTTATGTGTGATATCTGGTTGAAAAACTAAGAATGCATATATTTCAATGCTATAAATGATGAATTATTTATAGGTCTATACAAATATTTATGCTTATTTTACTATATCATGTTAAGTGTTCGAACTTACAAATTAATGTTATATTACATGTGATATATCAAGCAAAATATTGTACCGAAAAAAACCTAAAAAACTTTCAAAAAAAAGTTTGTCGAAAGCGTATGAAAGTACCAATCTATTAGAAGATTATTAAATTCTTGTCATGATAGTGTAATTTATATAGATTAATGGTTTAATTTAAGAATATTTATTTTATTTTATTTTATTTCAAAATGAATGACTGAAATTTGTTTCTTCATATGCAGAAAAAAATAAGGGCTAAATGAACTTTTCTCAAAACAACATATGGTATAGATTTTTCACGACTTTTTGAGTGGAAAATAATTGAGTTTAACGGTATGCACAATATCTTTTTGTAGAGATAGCCAATTAACTCGTGACAACCTTTGATTCATAAAAGCAAATATGCAGAATGCTACATAGCGTCATGGCATATGTGTCCCAAAAATAGAGGAAGAATGGAGTATCCTTTTTGTGGAACGACTGTTAAAAAGGATAATGCTAGAACCAAAAGTTTTACAAAACAGTTCACACGTACAAGACGTGCCGCAAGTTAAAATGTAATGTCATTGTATGAACTATGAACTATTATCTTTTAAATTTTTATGATTTTATCATTTTTCGTTAGAAAAATATGATATTATATTATCTACATGAATTGCAACATAAAGTAGTCTTCGCTATGACGCTATCCTATGTATTTAAACTCATTAAAACATAAATGGTGGTAACGAGATTTTTATAACCGCGTGTTGCTGCAGGTGAAAACATTCATTGTGTAGCTACTAAATAAATTTTTAATACGTTTTTTATAATAAAAAAGTATTGACAACATTAAAAGAAAATTATATTACCATTATCTACTTTTATCAAACCGAATAACCAAAATCAACACTTTTCACATTATGATTTTTGACATGGCGGAGCAAACCAATTTGCTCGCTACTTCAGGCTGAACACAGCGGGAAAGTTCACCCACTCGGTTGATGGAAGGTTACCATCGGTTGCTCCATTGTGGAGGCTTCGATTGTGTTCGGTTGAGGTCCAAAAAGGGACGAACTAGGTTGCTTGGCCAACCGAGTTCTAAATCAAATGTTGTGCAATTTTTGACTTGTTTGGTGTAAAAAAAAAAACAAAAAACAAACATTTTTTTAAAAAAAACTTTACCACTTTTACAACATTATAAATACCTCAATTTAAAAGGATTGAATTTAAAAAATAAAAAAAAAATCGCAGGTCACCACTGTGACAACTAGGTCGTCGTCAGGTCGTCGGAGAGAGAAAGCTGATATGACATGGGTGAACTAGGTTGCCATTGTGTTCAGCCTCATAAGGATCGAATGTTTATTTAATATATAGAAAAGGACATGCCGAACAAACCAATTTGTTCGCTGTTCAATTTGCTTGCTACTTAAAGTTCATTAGTTACTTTTATGTAGTGGTAAGGAAAGCACATGCGATAATTTAGTGCAATAAGATATTACTAATGCTTATGCAAGAATGTTCCTTTTGTGTACAACTTATATCGTTTTGAGAGTGACGATGATTTTGGTTTATGAGCAAAGTTTATTAGTTACTTTATAACAGTAAATTTATAGTCTAATGCAAGGTTTTTTAGATCGGGATCTTATTTAAGATTATTTTCATTTTTATAAGATCGTGATCGTAAGATCGAATCGGGATTCTAAAATCCTATTATAATGTCATTTTCTAATAATCTTTGTAATTTCAAATCTATAAATTATTATATATCATAAACACAAAATTATATGAATGCTTCGTGAAATGTTGTCTTAAATTATGAATATGAAATTTTTAAGAAGAATCACATGTTGTTTTTTTAAATTATATAAAAACATAAGGGATTGTCTAACCAATGCCCTAAGGGCATTGGTTAAGGAGGGTATGGACCCACAAAAAAGGACTAAAAAACGTTTTTTAATTTGAAAAGTGTACTTTGTGTGTGGGTCCAGTTAAAACGTTTTTAGTCCTTTTTGTGGGTCCATA
This sequence comes from Chrysanthemum makinoi, assembly GCA_910596185.1. NCBI lineage: Eukaryota > Viridiplantae > Streptophyta > Magnoliopsida > Asterales > Asteraceae > Chrysanthemum > Chrysanthemum makinoi. Next base: position 138,117,097 of record OU343223.1, on the reverse strand, counting down.
CCCTCCTTAACCAATGCCCTTAGGGCATTGGTTAGACAATCCCAAAACATAATCCATAATTTGTAGTTTATTACTTTGTGGTTCGAGAAAACTAAGATCGGGTCGGATTAGATCTTAAGATCTTACGGTCAAGATCGAAATCTTATAAGATCTTAAGCTTGTTAAGATCCTACATATAATTCGGATCATTTTTGCTTAGTAAAATCGTAAAATCGTAAAATTTGAAGATCAAGATCGGGATCTTAACAACTATGGTCTAATGGGTCATTATACGTCATATTTTAGTAGTATGGTTACTTTTATGAGTTAGTTCGGGTGATAATCTTTGTTGCAAATAAAAGAACACACTGGTTTCATACCAATATACCAATAAAGACAATTTTTATGAATTAACTAGTAAAACTAGTGTAGTTATTGATGAAGTTACACGTGCAATTGTTGTGATAAATGTAAGTGCAACAACTTTGGATTCTAGGTGCACGCATAAAGGCATGATTAGTTCTACAAATCTCATTGCATTGACCATAGTAAACTTCTTCTCATTGTAATGAAATAGAGAGAGAATCAGGCTGCACAGAAAAGAGAAAGCCTTCTACTGAGCAAGATCATTAATTAATCGTAATAAGAAGCACTTAACTTAGGGCAACCAGTCTCACTTCAGACAACACATCGCCTTGCTATTTGCATTCATCCTTGTAACTTACGAAAGCGAGGGATATGTCCTCCGTCACGATCTCAAATGAAACTATCCATGGAATCGTGCGCCGTGTGAAACATAGGTCATCGCCATTCTTAACCGAGACCAAGGTTAAGCTCCGTCTCGTAACATGGCAGTTATCCTGCTCTGTCAGAGCTAATTGGAATGGAATTAGTGTGGTTTTCTAGCTCTTTCTTTTGAGACAAATGAATTTCGAATAAAGGAAAGATGATTTTTTCTTTTTATTATTATTATTATTTTTTTTAAAGTGAGCAAAATGGCATAACGAAAAAAGTATTTTGCTTGCCACTTACACATGTCATAATCATATGTCTTATTTCCAAATAATATTAGCGAGCAAAATGGCATGGCGAGCAAAATATTTTGCTTGCCACTTACTCGTGTCACAACCATATGTCTTATTTTGTAAAATGGATGGCGAGCAAAGTATTTTACTTGCCACTCACACGTATCACGAGCAAAATAGTATATCGAGCAAATAAAAAGTCGAGTAAACTTATTTTTCTTGCTATGTCCTATTTCGTAACACAAACTTCTAACATCGAAATTGGCGAAAACTGTTATGAAAACGTCGATACTAGAAGTTTTCACATGAAAAATGATGTAAAGGACAAAAATATAGACTTTAAAGAGCTTAGGGGTTAATTTGTTATATCATAAAACTTAAAAAGGTTTTAAAATGTAAACATTTAAAGGTAAAAAAAAAGTCTATTTTGTAATTGTAGCAAAGCTGATATGATATTTTCGTCATCTTAGCTTTTTCTTTCTACAATCAAATTTTCTTTTGAACGGCGATTTAATTAAAGACTAGCGAGATGCTAGAGAAAAAAATTACAAATGAGTGGATAGAGTGTTACATGGATTACTAAACCACTCTAACCAATTAAGAGAAACTTTCCTATTCCTACTCGAAAACCAAGTGAATGACGAAAGCTTAATGTCATTTAAGAGCAACTCCTTTCTTGGACGCTTAGGCGAGAAGCTTGCATTGTTCCTGAAGTTCCAGGGGTGCCACAAAGTGGTGTTTACAGCAACATCAAAAGCCTTTTTGAGTTTAGGCATAATGAGGACTCAATCAGCTAATAAGGCCACATCATCTACAGATGAAACAAAGACACACGAAACCTTCCACCAAGCCATAACTTCTTTCCAAACGTCTTTAGCAATTGAACATAAGGCGAATACATGGTCCTCGGTTTCAATATCGTCATCACAAATGAGGCATCGAATAGAGTCAAGATCGATCCCTCTCTTATCGAGATTAACTTGTGTAGGTACCCTTTTGTTCATGATGCGCAACGCGAGAATATTCACCTTTGTGGGAAGGAATTTATTCCATCTGATGGGTTGAGAGGTTGAGGGATTTGACATGTGGTTAATATGGTTCCGCATGATTTTCACAGTGAAGTTTATTGAAGAGTCCTCAATGAATTCCCAAGTATCAGGGGCGTCAGTAAGGTGTAACTCAGAATGAAGGTTTGTTAGTTCAATCAATTCATTTTGATCAGCCTGTGATCGAGTTGGTCTTAGCCAAGCCCAATTAAAAGGAAGGCAAAACAGAAGTGTAGTCGGCTGTTGGTTTGGGCCAAGGGCTGAAGATGGGTCGGGTACAGTAGGCAAGTGAAAGACAGAACCAGTGAGATGTGAGTTATGAGAGGAAGTAGGACATCTATCACAAACCGAATAACTCGTGTTTGTTTCAAGACGGTATAATCGCGGGAATGAGTCTTGAAGAGTTGCTCCACCAATCCAATTATCATGCCAAAAATAAGTGTTTCTTCCATTTCCAACATTTTTCTTGAAAATCCTTGGTAATTCGATTCCAACATGGCTCAAATCATTTTTTAGGTTGCAAATGCGAGACCATGGACCTGAGGACAAGGAACGAGAAGATGAGTGATACATACCTGTTGATGGACAATGAATAGAACAAATCACCTTGCGCCATAGAGCATTTTCTTCGGTGCATAATCTCCACCACCATTTCGATAACATGGATTGGTTACTTGCAAATAGACTACAGATTCCAAGACCTCCTTTATGACGAGGGGAGATAACCTTGTCCCAAGCTACAATCAACTTAACCAGTAATAAGAAGGTGTTTCTTTTCTGGTTAATGAGTGAGCCCTAATCTTTGTTTTTTCTTATTGAGGAGGTTCGCAAAAAACTTTTCTCTCTCAATTAAGAGGTCAAACTAGATACGTTAGCAAACCACTTAATTTAAAAAACAACCCTTTAAATAATAAGACAACCAATCTCATCATAAAAACATACTCCACTTAAACACAAATATATCTCACAAAAACCATTTAATAAAAACACACACGACGATCAAGTCTTGCAAAATTTAACTTCAAGACGCATCAAAAGAGAGCTCCCGTAACAATAAAGACGCGTCCAAATGATGCCACATGGACAAGGACGCGTGAAATTTTCTCTTACTACGAACAGTCTTATATAAATATCAAATCAACTACCATTGTCAACTCACATGCAAATCAAAATAGATTGCAGATAAGCTTTCAAAGTTCGTCACTTGTCAATCATGAGGCTGTTTATCTATACCGACATTCGGACAAATACCCACCGGCCTCCACTTATCGATTACTTTTTCTTAGGGAAGAAGACTAATTAGTCACCATTTTTATCGGCAAACGTGAGATCATAAAGAAATGGCCCAGCATGTTTAAACGAATGACATTATTCTCCAAAAAGATGTAAATCGATAGGAACATCCCGATCCTATGCATTTTTTTGATGTCAACCGGAACCTTCTCCAAAGACCCGGCCACAGGCAATGATCACGTGTTCTCATTGAAACAAATGACATGCATTATTAAATATTCTTTTTTGCTTCATCTGGAAGAAGTAGGCATATTGGTCGAATCTCGTTCACCTTTGATGCTTTTTTTTTTTTTTTTTTTCTCTATGGTTTTTATGGGTGATCATCTTTCTTACATTTAACATTCCAAATTTATATGACATGCTTTTATCAGTCGATAAGATACATTAAATCTTCTTGCAGCATCTAAAAGCATTTTCCATGTGAACTCAAAGAATCAAATATTGAAAACTTTTATTTATCGTATGTCGTAACTTTTTCCTTCAAATGCTATGATAGTAAAATATCAAAATGAGACACGTTACATGCTTCTGATTATTTATTGTCTTAGTAAATTTGTGGACCATGGTGTTATATGAAGTAATACTTCTTCTGTTTTAAATAATTGTTTACAAAAAAAAAAAAAAAAAAAAAATTGTGTGTCTACTTTTATGTGTAAACATGCATCACATTATTTTGTTGATTAAAACAAATGGACATAATTTTTCACAAAACAATAAAATACTGACACACTATTACAAGAGTGGAAACTCTAAACTCACAAACAAAAACGAGTTCGGACTTATTTATCATCTAATACACACATGTCTAGACATATAATTATTTATACATTTAAAAGCCTCAATCATTTATGGAACCTCAATGTATCATATATTCATATGAAGGTAGACTAGATGATGGAATTCATTTCACACACATTGCATTTTCGACTTTGTTTACTAACACTTCACACATGGAAACCAATATTGTTAAAGTATACATCCTGTTGATTTTTTTGTTATAAAAATGAAACTTTGAATATGACAATTCAAAAAGCATGCAAAAAGACATTGTACCTAAGAAAACACATGTAAGGTTGTAAGCATGAGATGATGAAAAGCTAGCTTAAAAAAAGAATATTTGATCCATTTTGGTTAGATTTCGAATTTGATCACTAAAGCTATACTTTTGTTCAATGATTGAGGTTCATTAAAGTTGGCTTCTAGATATCGTGAAATTGTACTTATGTAGGTAGTAAGATGATAGCTAGCATGGTCTTGGAAGCTAGGGTCCAAAGAGCTCGACAACAATTGATCTCGGAAAATGACTAACCAGGTCTGTTGGTCCTATATTGGTTTTAGATTTTCGACAAAAACATCACAGTCGTTAAATTTGGTGCAAATATCTCCAACGAAAACAACAAACTTGAATTCTTCTGAAAATGATTCCTACTAATTTTTTATGTAAATTGTTTTTTTATTAAGTAACTATCTTTGGTGTAAATATGTTGTGCTTGAAATGGTGTTTCAATTTTGATAGGTATGACAAAGTGGTGAAAGTGGCCCAATGTTTCAGCACTGATTCAAAATCAAAACTGTAAAATATGGTTTCAGGAAACTGGATTTTTCTATATATATCAAGCTCCAATTTGTGACTGAACTGGTTCTAATTCAGAAACAAACTGAATAGGGAGCTTTAATCGTGCCAAACGAGTGTGCATTGCTTGCCATCTTAATTCGTTTAAATGCGATAAACAAGTAACTAGAGCATATTAAACTGTGGTCAGGTTTTCGGCCAACATAACTTGATTTGAGGATTTGTTTGTAGTTCACCATTCGTACTACATTTGTGTGAATGTGTATGCAGTAAAGTAAACGAAAAATGGACAAGTATAATGCTGCAAATATAATCTATATAAGATAGTAATCGTTATTATGTTTTCAACATGATGAAAACATATTTATAGTTATCCAAACGACACAAGACTATGAGGCAGTTACTTATCAACCATTGTGACTCTTGATATGTAACTGTCAACTAACTAATAACTGGCAAATGCATATGGGCCGTTTGGTTTACAAGTCTTGACCCACTATGCAATCCAAATACACGAAATAAATAAAACAGTAACAATTGTCTTTATAGTAGTACTAAAGTACTAATAAATTAATTTGATCTAAACACATTATAGGGCTAACATAAACATGTAGGAAAGTTGCATAAATATTAGTTGTATTTACCAAAGTAACAAAAGAGCCAAACAACAAACAATAATCCCAAAATTTGTACTAACAGCCTATCTACTATACTCTTTGTATTGCTACTCACCAAACAGTAAAACCCACCCTGTAGTTCATCATGATCATGATCATCTTCTTGATTCTTCTGTCGATTCTGCACCAGCAACCGGGCCTGGACCATACTTCTAAAAAGCAGCCGTTAAGGTCGGGCCACAAACAACTCGCAATTCTTTTAGCTTCTCATCAAACTCCTCTTTCCGAGCTGACTGGTTATGGTCTACCCATTCAAGTGCTTCCTTTATTGTGGTTTTAATCTTTTTTTCTCATGAGACTCAAGTTTAGCAGGCAACTTATTTTTGTCGTTGATTTGGATCTTTCTGTAGTAGATGTAGATGTAGTTTACAAGGGCGTTGTGGGCGTCTATCTTTTCTTTTACTTTCTTGTCATCTTCAGCGTAATCTTCTGCTTCCCAAACCATACGCTCAATTTCTCTTAGGCTCCAATAGACCCTTTCTGCTGGTGATAGTGATCTTTTCTTGTTTGCCAAACCTGTGTCTTCTGCCTTCACTTTCAGGATAGCGTTGGCGTCTACTTCAAATGTGACATCAATTTCTGCGGTACCGCTGAATTTAAAAAGAAATAAAGCAAGTCTTAATACCTGAATCCATCAATTAATCAAATGCAATCTACATAAAATGCACTCAAGAGATGTTTTATAATTATAACTGAAAGTGGAACGGATGATTTGAGTGACAGGTGAAATGGGTCAAAAGTGAGCCAAAGTGTGTTTAAATGCTCAAATTTTCTTGGACCAGTTTATTAAGTAAAATTTAGTTATTATTCTAATCACATTGTATTTCATGTCACATTACACATATATCATTCATAAAATGAAAACGGATGACATGGATTGAATGGGTGAAATGGGTAAAAAATAACTTAATTCGCCCGACTCATTACGGCCCGTCAACCCGTCCCCTAATTAGTATTGATAATTGACAAACCTTGGAGCCAAAGGAATTCCAGAGAGATCAAATGTTCCAAGAAGCCTACAATCCTTTGGGTGACTGCTTTCACCTTCGTATACTTGTTACAAAAACTCAAAGCTTCAGTAAGTTCTAATTCAAGATACAATGGTCAAACTCCATTGTCCCAATTCGAAACAAAGAGTACCTTACTGGAGAAGACAGTCTGATAACCCTGGTTGATGTTAAATACTTGAGATCTCTTGGTTGGGATCATGGTGTTCTTTGGGATCAATTCCGACATCACTCCTCCAATAGTTTCAATGCCGAGGGTAACTGGAGCCATAAGGGTATTAAATTGAACCACAAGGGTATTAGTATAGTATTTTTGAAAAATTGAACCATAAGGGTATTAGTATAGTATTTTTGAAAAATTGAACCATAAGGGTATTAAATGATAATAAAATGAATTACGTATAGTGTCATCGCCACCCTCTCCGCTCATAATGCCTCCTTGAACTGCAGCACCAAAAGCAACAGCCTCATCAGGGTTCCACGCCTTGTTTAGTTTATATTGGTAGTAGAAGTAATCCTCTAAGACTTGTTGAACCCTTGGAATCCTGGTACTTACACCAACAAGAACAATATCATCTAACTGGAACTCAGTTAATCCGGAATCATCAATGACCTTATTCACATGTCTCATTATCTTTCTGAACAAGTTGATGTTCAGTACCTCAAATCAAGCTCTAGTCAATGACTCAGAGAAATCTACACCATCAAAGAGTGACTCGATCTCAACACAGACTTGCTGCGTGCTGGCTACTTAATGCTCTCTTGGCACGCTCAGCTTCCCTTCATAGCTTTGCAAGAGATCTGTTATCCTTTCTGATGTCTTTATAGTGCTTCTTCTTGATCAACTTTATGAAGTATTCCATGATCCTTTGGTCAATGTCTACGCCTCCAAGATGGTTGTCACCACTTGTGGCAAGAACCGAAATAATACCCTTACTGATTGTCAAGATGCTGACATCAAATGTTCCACCACCAATGTGAAAAACAAGCATATTCTTCTATCTTTTTTGTCCAAACCATATGTGATAGCAGCAGCGGTGGGTTCATTGATGATTCTGGCAACATTTAAACCAGAAATCACACCAGCATCCTTGGTAGCCTGTCTTTGGGCATCATTAAAGTATGCTGCATAAAGAATCGAAAAAGAATAAACTAACATGGCTGCTCTTTCCAAAAAAAATTGTAATTTACTAACTAGGAACCGTGACAACGGCATCCTTAATTTCATGTCCAAGGTATGCTTCGACTGTCTGCTTCATTTTGGTTAAAATCATAGCTGTAATCGCTTCCAGACTGAAAAACTTACTTTGACAATCGGTGAAGTTTGACTTGGATAAATGGCTTCCCGTCTCTATTCACAATTTTGTATGGAACAAGCTTCGAAAAGCTTTGGACTTCTCTGTCCTCAAACATGTAGTACAAATATTACCTATTTAACAATGTAAGTAACAGGACATAATCCTATTTTTTACAGAAAATCATATTGAAAGGTACATACTTTCTTCCAATAAGTCTTTTAACATTGAAGATGGTCCTTTTGGCATTTACAGCCGCCTGATTTTCCCAGCCTCACCAATCAACCTCTTAGACTCGGTGAAAGCCACCCATGATGGAGTGATACGGTTTCTTTGATCATTTGCTATTTAACGTCTCTTTTATATGATGATAGTTATTACTTTTAGTTAAGTCTTTTAATTTTAACATCTCCTGTGGTTAAGAAATTTTTAGCTGAGGATACTGGATTTTTCTGTATATATATATTAAGCTCCAATTAAGTAACTGAACCGTTTTAATTCAGAACCAAACTGAAACCAAACTAGTTCTAATAGGTTATGTACTCGTACCAGAGTACCAGACCAGTGTGCATTGCAGCATTGGTTGCCATCTTAAGTCGTTTAAACACGATGAACAAGTAGCTAGAATGTACTTAACATGTAGGCTAGTTGTGTAAACGTAAGTTTGTATTTACCTTAACCAAATAGAAAAAAGTAAACACAAATAATTATAATAATCCCAAATGTAAACTAACTACCATATCATTTCTCTGTACCATTATTCACCAGTCACAAATGTTCTCTTAACCCAATAGCGATTCCTTACATAATCACTCTTGAAAAATACATTAATAGGAAAGCATCATCGTTTTCATAATAATTTAATAACGAACTCAAACGCTTGAAAGTCAGACAACTATGTAATGAAATCTTATGATATTATTTGGTCCCGATGTCTTTATGTTTAGGAAAGATTCCCTGACCATATGTTGAAGATATGAGATCAACAAGCAGTGGTAACTGTAATGTCACGAATGATGCAATAGGCAAACATGTAAATGTAGCTATTGGAATTAGGATCCATGCATGTCCTTGTCCAAACATAAGATACAATGTTGCACTGAAGGCTACCATCATTGAGGTTACCGATAAGAATAACATCGCAAGGCCAAGTATTAATCTCTCAGGTAGTCTTTTAAGAAAATCCTCCTCTCGATAACGTGCTGTGAGAATGGACAGAAACAGCAACAAGGATGTGGTGGATGTAAACAATGAGATTGCATCCGAGATTGCAAAGATAATGAAGCTGGTTTTTCTTGCATAAATTGCTTTTCCAGAGTTGTTATCATTTCCACCAGGTACAGTTATGGCCGCTGCAAAAACTATTGTAATGATGAGTGCTGCCGTGACAGTGTATGAATCCGCTGTCTTTTTCATCCACTCCTCCCCCTCTTTTCTCAATTTCCCGTGTTCTCTTCTGAACACCATCATTGGCGTCTCTAGTTTTTTGTTTTTCACTTTGCTGCTCTTAGGAAGTACAAACTTCCTCACTTCCTGTAATTCATCAATAGATGTTAATTGTATATTGTTAGATCCATCTAAAAGAAACAAACTTACTTTCAAATTTTGTTCGGATACCACACGTGTACTAATGTGTCATTAGTGGCTAGTGGCTATAACGATGAAATTAAATACTTTGCAATTTTTAAGTTTTTGCTGATATGTGTATAGATAAAGTGATAGGATTTAAAGTTTATGTATGATAACAGAACATGTGAAAAAGTATGTTACTATTAGATGAACTAAACTTAATATTAGATGAACTAAACTTACTATTAGATGAACTAAACTTATTTGTTTTGGTTAGCCGGAGAGGGTGTGCCTTACGAATGTGGCCTAACGGGTTATCCACATGACAGTTTCTAGCCCTTCCTTGGCCACCCCAAATGCTTACCTAGTGATATTTGAACTCTTGACCTCAAATATGTAATTAAAAAGGTTGTGGCGTCTATGTGGAATGCCATGTTGACACAAAGGTGACATGGCATGTACATGTGTTAATGATGTGGATTTTAAAGGTGATAAAAGTTACTTGCGATATGATGGCCATAAAATAGACAGCGTACATAGGGTATATTTGTAACTTCTGAGGTTCAGGTATGATAATGGTACATTTTAAAAAGTTCTTGGGTTACAAATATGTAACTAAACATTCCAAAAAAAATGCGCCTAAGATACCGAATTTTCATTTTATTCACTTGGGTTACTGAACTTATAGGAAGCATACACTCTTCAATAATATAAGTGTTAATCAGAGTTACTTCAATGTATATTTATGATAAGTTAAGTAACATAAATGTCGTGTTTTTACAAGTTTAGTGATGGTTTTTATATTTTTATAAGTTCAGTGACCTTAAAATGTCATGTTTCGTAAGCTCAGTAACCTAAGTGAACAAAACAAAAGTTCAATACATTAGACACATTTTTTTGAAAGAGATCTGTTATCCTTTCTGATGTCTTTATAGTGCTTCTTCTTGATCAACTTGATGAAGTATTCCATGATCCTTTGGTCAATGTCTACGCCTCCAAGATGGTTGTCACCACTTGTGGCAAGAACCGAAATAATACCCTTACTGATTGTCAAGATGCTGACATCAAATGTTCCACCACCAATGTGAAAAACAAGCATATTCTTCTATCTTTTTTGTCCAAACCATATGTGATAGCAGCAGCGGTGGGTTCATTGATGATTCTGGCAACATTTAAACCAGAAATCACACCAGCATCCTTGGTAGCCTGTCTTTGGGCATCATTAAAGTATGCTGCATAAAGAATCGAAAAAGAATAAACTAACATGGCTGCTCTTTCCAAAAAAAATTGTAATTTACTAACCAGGAACCGTGACAACGGCATCCTTAATTTCATGTCCAAGGTATGCTTCGACTGTCTGCTTCATTTTGGTTAAAATCATAGCTGTAATCGCTTCCAGACTGAAAAACTTACTTTGACAATCGGTGAAGTTTGACTTGGATAAATGGCTTCCCGTCTCTATTCACAATTTTGTATGGAACAAGCTTCGAAAAGCTTTGGACTTCTCTGTCCTCAAACATGTAGTACAAATATTACCTATTTAACAATGTAAGTAACAGGACATAATCCTATTTTTTACAGAAAATCATATTGAAAGGTACATACTTTCTTCCAATAAGTCTTTTAACATTGAAGATGGTCCTTTTGGCATTTACAGCCGCCTGATTTTCCCAGCCTCACCAATCAACCTCTTAGACTCGGTGAAAGCCACCCATGATGGAGTGATACGGTTTCTTTGATCATTTGCTATTTAACGTCTCTTTTATATGATGATAGTTATTACTTTTAGTTAAGTCTTTTAATTTTAACATCTCCTGTGGTTAAGAAATTTTTAGCTGAGGATACTGGATTTTTCTGTATATATATATTAAGCTCCAATTCGTAACTGAACCGTTTTAATTCAGAACCAAACTGAAACCAAACTAGTTCTAATAGGTTATGTACTCGTACCAGAGTACCAGACCAGTGTGCATTGCAGCATTGGTTGCCATCTTAAGTCGTTTAAACACGATGAACAAGTAGCTAGAATGTACTTAACATGTAGGCTAGTTGTGTAAACGTAAGTTTGTATTTACCTTAACCAAATAGAAAAAAGTAAACACAAATAATTATAATAATCCCAAATGTAAACTAACTACCATATCATTTCTCTGTACCATTATTCACCAGTCACAAATGTTCTCTTAACCCAATAGCGATTCCTTACATAATCACTCTTGAAAAATACATTAATAGGAAAGCATCATCGTTTTCATAATAATTTAATAACGAACTCAAACGCTTGAAAGTCAGACAACTATGTAATGAAATCTTATGATATTATTTGGTCCCGATGTCTTTATGTTTAGGAAAGATTCCCTGACCATATGTTGAAGATATGAGATCAACAAGCAGTGGTAACTGTAATGTCACGAATGATGCAATAGGCAAACATGTAAATGTAGCTATTGGAATTAGGATCCATGCATGTCCTTGTCCAAACATAAGATACAATGTTGCACTGAAGGCTACCATCATTGAGGTTACCGATAAGAATAACATCGCAAGGCCAAGTATTAATCTCTCAGGTAGTCTTTTAAGAAAATCCTCCTCTCGATAACGTGCTGTGAGAATGGACAGAAACAGCAACAAGGATGTGGTGGATGTAAACAATGAGATTGCATCCGAGATTGCAAAGATAATGAAGCTGGTTTTTCTTGCATAAATTGCTTTTCCAGAGTTGTTATCATTTCCACCAGGTACAGTTATGGCGCTGCAAAACTATTGTAATGATGAGTGCTGCCGTGACAGTGTATGAATCCGCTGTCTTTTTCATCCACTCCTCCCCCTCTTTTCTCAATTTCCCGTGTTCTCTTCTGAACACCATCATTGGCGTCTCTAGTTTTTTGTTTTTCACTTTGCTGCTCTTAGGAAGTACAAACTTCCTCACTTCCTGTAATTCATCAATAGATGTTAATTGTATATTGTTAGATCCATCTAAAAGAAACAAACTTACTTTCAAATTTTGTTCGGATACCACACGTGTACTAATGTGTCATTAGTGGCTAGTGGCTATAACTTGATGAAATTAAATACTTTGCAATTTTTAAGTTTTTGCTGATATGTGTATAGATAAAGTGATAGGATTTAAAGTTTATGTATGATAACAGAACATGTGAAAAAGTATGTTACTATTAGATGAACTAAACTTAATATTAGATGAACTAAACTTACTATTAGATGAACTAAACTTATTTGTTTTGGTTAGCCGGAGAGGGTGTGCCTTACGAATGTGGCCTAACGGGTTATCCACATGACAGTTTCTAGCCCTTCCTTGGCCACCCCAAATGCTTACCTAGTGATATTTGAACTCTTGACCTCAAATATGTAATTAAAAAGGTTGTGGCGTCTATGTGGAATGCCATGTTGACACAAAGGTGACATGGCATGTACATGTGTTAATGATGTGGATTTTAAAGGTGATAAAAGTTCGCACGTATGATGACGACGCAAAATAGACAGCGTACATAGGGTATATTTGTAACTTCTGAGGTTCAGGTATGATAATGGTACATTTTAAAAAGTTCTTGGGTTACAAATATGTAACTAAACATTCCAAAAAAAATGCGCCTAAGATACTGAATTTTCATTTTATTCACTTGGGTTACTGAACTTATAGGAAGCATACACTCTTCAATAATATAAGTGTTAATCAGAGTTACTTCAATGTATATTTATGATAAGTTAAGTAACATAAATGTCGTGTTTTTACAAGTTTAGTGATGGTTTTTATATTTTTATAAGTTCAGTGACCTTAAAATGTCATGTTTCGTAAGCTCAGTAACCTAAGTGAACAAAACAAAAGTTCAATACATTAGACACATTTTTTTGAAAGAGATCTGTTATCCTTTCTGATGTCTTTATAGTGCTTCTTCTTGATCAACTTGATGAAGTATTCCATGATCCTTTGGTCAATGTCTACGCCTCCAAGATGGTTGTCACCACTTGTGGCAAGAACCGAAATAATACCCTTACTGATTGTCAAGATGCTGACATCAAATGTTCCACCACCAATGTGAAAAACAAGCATATTCTTCTATCTTTTTTGTCCAAACCATATGTGATAGCAGCAGCGGTGGGTTCATTGATGATTCTGGCAACATTTAAACCAGAAATCACACCAGCATCCTTGGTAGCCTGTCTTTGGGCATCATTAAAGTATGCTGCATAAAGAATCGAAAAAGAATAAACTAACATGGCTGCTCTTTCCAAAAAAAATTGTAATTTACTAACCAGGAACCGTGACAACGGCATCCTTAATTTCATGTCCAAGGTATGCTTCGACTGTCTGCTTCATTTTGGTTAAAATCATAGCTGTAATCGCTTCCAGACTGAAAAACTTACTTTGAAAATCGGTGAAGTTTGACTTGGATAAATGGCTTCCCGTCTCTATTCACAATTTTGTATGGAACAAGCTTCGAAAAGCTTTGGACTTCTCTGTCCTCAAACATGTAGTACAAATATTACCTATTTAACAATGTAAGTAACAGGACATAATCCTATTTTTTACAGAAAATCATATTGAAAGGTACATACTTTCTTCCAATAAGTCTTTTAACATTGAAGATGGTCCTTTTGGCATTTACAGCCGCCTGATTTTCCCAGCCTCACCAATCAACCTCTTAGACTCGGTGAAAGCCACCCATGATGGAGTGATACGGTTTCTTTGATCATTTGCTATTTAACGTCTCTTTTATATGATGATAGTTATTACTTTTAGTTAAGTCTTTTAATTTTAACATCTCCTGTGGTTAAGAAATTTTTAGCTGAGGATACTGGATTTTTCTGTATATATATATTAAGCTCCAATTAAGTAACTGAACCGTTTTAATTCAGAACCAAACTGAAACCAAACTAGTTCTAATAGGTTATGTACTCGTACCAGAGTACCAGACCAGTGTGCATTGCAGCATTGGTTGCCATCTTAAGTCGTTTAAACACGATGAACAAGTAGCTAGAATGTACTTAACATGTAGGCTAGTTGTGTAAGCGTAAGTTGTATTTACCTTAACCAAATAGAAAAAAGTAAACACAAATAATTATAATAATCCCAAATGTAAACTAACTACCATATCATTTCTCTGTACCATTATTCACCAGTCACAAATGTTCTCTTAACCCAATAGCGATTCCTTACATAATCACTCTTGAAAAATACATTAATAGGAAAGCATCATCGTTTTCATAATAATTTAATAGCGAACTCAAGCGCTTGAAAGTCAGACAACTATGTAATGAAATCTTATGATATTATTTGGTCCCGATGTCTTTATGTTTAGGAAAGATTCCCTGACCATATGTTGAAGATATGAGATCAACAAGCAGTGGTAACTGTAATGTCACGAATGATGCAATAGGCAAACATGTAAATGTAGCTATTGGAATTAGGATCCATGCATGTCCTTGTCCAAACATAAGATACAATGTTGCACTGAAGGCTACCATCATTGAGGTTACCGATAAGAATAACATCGCAAGGCCAAGTATTAATCTCTCAGGTAGTCTTTTAAGAAAATCCTCCTCTCGATAACGTGCTGTGAGAATGGACAGAAACAGCAACAAGGATGTGGTGGATGTAAACAATGAGATTGCATCCGAGATTGCAAAGATAATGAAGCTGGTTTTTCTTGCATAAATTGCTTTTCCAGAGTTGTTATCATTTCCACCAGGTACAGTTATGGCCGCTGCAAAAACTATTGTAATGATGAGTGCTGCCGTGACAGTGTATGAATCCGCTGTCTTTTTCATCCACTCCTCCCCCTCTTTTCTCAATTTCCCGTGTTCTCTTCTGAACACCATCATTGGCGTCTCTAGTTTTTTGTTTTTCACTTTGCTGCTCTTAGGAAGTACAAACTTCCTCACTTCCTGTAATTCATCAATAGATGTTAATTGTATATTGTTAGATCCATCTAAAAGAAACAAACTTACTTTCAAATTTTGTTCGGATACCACACGTGTACTAATGTGTCATTAGTGGCTAGTGGCTATAACGGTAAGAAATTAAATACTTTGCAATTTTTAAGTTTTTGCTGATATGTGTATAGATAAAGTGATAGGATTTAAAGTTTATGTATGATAACAGAACATGTGAAAAAGTATGTTACTATTAGATGAACTAAACTTAATATTAGATGAACTAAACTTACTATTAGATGAACTAAACTTATTTGTTTTGGTTAGCCGGAGAGGGTGTGCCTTACGAATGTGGCCTAACGGGTTATCCACATGACAGTTTCTAGCCCTTCCTTGGCCACCCCAAATGCTTACCTAGTGATATTTGAACTCTTGACCTCAAATATGTAATTAAAAAGGTTGTGGCGTCTATGTGGAATGCCATGTTGACACAAAGGTGACATGGCATGTACATGTGTTAATGATGTGGATTTTAAAGGTGATAAAAGTTGCATACGTTATGATGACGACGCAAAATAGACAGCGTACATAGGGTATATTTGTAACTTCTGAGGTTCAGGTATGATAATGGTACATTTTAAAAAGTTCTTGGGTTACAAATATGTAACTAAACATTCCAAAAAAAATGCGCCTAAGATACTGAATTTTCATTTTATTCACTTGGGTTCTTGAACTTATAGGAAGCATACACTCTTCAATAATATAAGTGTTAATCAGAGTTACTTCAATGTATATTTATGATAAGTTAAGTAACATAAATGTCGTGTTTTTACAAGTTTAGTGATGGTTTTTATATTTTTATAAGTTCAGTGACCTTAAAATGTCATGTTTAAGTAAGCTCAGTAACCTAAGTGAACAAAACAAAAGTTCAATACATTAGACACATTTTTTTGAAAGAGATCTGTTATCCTTTCTGATGTCTTTATAGTGCTTCTTCTTGATCAACTTGATGAAGTATTCCATGATCCTTTGGTCAATGTCTACGCCTCCAAGATGGTTGTCACCACTTGTGGCAAGAACCGAAATAATACCCTTACTGATTGTCAAGATGCTGACATCAAATGTTCCACCACCAATGTGAAAAACAAGCATATTCTTCTATCTTTTTTGTCCAAACCATATGTGATAGCAGCAGCGGTGGGTTCATTGATGATTCTGGCAACATTTAAACCAGAAATCACACCAGCATCCTTGGTAGCCTGTCTTTGGGCATCATTAAAGTATGCTGCATAAAGAATCGAAAAAGAATAAACTAACATGGCTGCTCTTTCCAAAAAAAATTGTAATTTACTAACCAGGAACCGTGACAACGGCATCCTTAATTTCATGTCCAAGGTATGCTTCGACTGTCTGCTTCATTTTGGTTAAAATCATAGCTGTAATCGCTTCCAGACTGAAAAACTTACTTTGAAAATCGGTGAAGTTTGACTTGGATAAATGGCTTCCCGTCTCTATTCACAATTTTGTATGGAACAAGCTTCGAAAAGCTTTGGACTTCTCTGTCCTCAAACATGTAGTACAAATATTACCTATTTAACAATGTAAGTAACAGGACATAATCCTATTTTTTACAGAAAATCATATTGAAAGGTACATACTTTCTTCCAATAAGTCTTTTAACATTGAAGATGGTCCTTTTGGCATTTACAGCCGCCTGATTTTCCCAGCCTCACCAATCAACCTCTTAGACTCGGTGAAAGCCACCCATGATGGAGTGATACGGTTTCTTTGATCATTTGCTATTTAACGTCTCTTTTATATGATGATAGTTATTACTTTTAGTTAAGTCTTTTAATTTTAACATCTCCTGTGGTTAAGAAATTTTTAGCTGAGGATACTGGATTTTTCTGTATATATATATTAAGCTCCAATTAAGTAACTGAACCGTTTTAATTCAGAACCAAACTGAAACCAAACTAGTTCTAATAGGTTATGTACTCGTACCAGAGTACCAGACCAGTGTGCATTGCAGCATTGGTTGCCATCTTAAGTCGTTTAAACACGATGAACAAGTAGCTAGAATGTACTTAACATGTAGGCAAGTTGTGTAAACGTAAGTTTGTATTTACCTTAACCAAATAGAAAAAAGTAAACACAAATAATTATAATAATCCCAAATGTAAACTAACTACCATATCATTTCTCTGTACCATTATTCACCAGTCACAAATGTTCTCTTAACCCAATAGCGATTCCTTACATAATCACTCTTGAAAAATACATTAATAGGAAAGCATCATCGTTTTCATAATAATTTAATAACGAACTCAAACGCTTGAAAGTCAGACAACTATGTAATGAAATCTTATGATATTATTTGGTCCCGATGTCTTTATGTTTAGGAAAGATTCCCTGACCATATGTTGAAGATATGAGATCAACAAGCAGTGGTAACTGTAATGTCACGAATGATGCAATAGGCAAACATGTAAATGTAGCTATTGGAATTAGGATCCATGCATGTCCTTGTCCAAACATAAGATACAATGTTGCACTGAAGGCTACCATCATTGAGGTTACCGATAAGAATAACATCGCAAGGCCAAGTATTAATCTCTCAGGTAGTCTTTTAAGAAAATCCTCCTCTCGATAACGTGCTGTGAGAATGGACAGAAACAGCAACAAGGATGTGGTGGATGTAAACAATGAGATTGCATCCGAGATTGCAAAGATAATGAAGCTGGTTTTTCTTGCATAAATTGCTTTTCCAGAGTTGTTATCATTTCCACCAGGTACAGTTATGGCGCTGCAAAACTATTGTAATGATGAGTGCTGCGTGACAGTGTATGAATCAGCTGTCTTTTCATCCCTCCTCCCCTCTTTTCTCAATTTCCCGTGTTCTCTTCTGAACACCATCATTGGCGTCTCTAGTTTTTTGTTTTTCACTTTGCTGCTCTTAGGAAGTACAAACTTCCTCACTTCCTGTAATTCATCAATAGATGTTAATTGTATATTGTTAGATCCATCTAAAAGAAACAAACTTACTTTCAAATTTTGTTCGGATACCACACGTGTACTAATGTGTCATTAGTGGCTAGTGGCTATAATAGAAATTAAATACTTTGCAATTTTTAAGTTTTTGCTGATATGTGTATAGATAAAGTGATAGGATTTAAAGTTTATGTATGATAACAGAACATGTGAAAAAGTATGTTACTATTAGATGAACTAAACTTAATATTAGATGAACTAAACTTACTATTAGATGAACTAAACTTATTTGTTTTGGTTAGCAGGAGAGGGGTGTGCCTTACGAATGTGGCCTAACGGGTTATCCACATGACAGTTTCTAGCCCTTCCTTGGCCACCCCAAATGCTTACCTAGTGATATTTGAACTCTTGACCTCAAATATGTAATTAAAAAGGTTGTGGCGTCTATGTGGAATGCCATGTTGACACAAAGGTGACATGGCATGTACATGTGTTAATGATGTGGATTTTAAAGGTGATAAAAGTTACATGCATTATGATGACGGCCTTAAAATAGACAGCATTACATAGGGTATATTTGTAACTTCTGAGGTTCAGGTATGATAATGGTACATTTTAAAAAGTTCTTGGGTTACAAATATGTAACTAAACATTCCAAAAAAAATGCGCCTAAGATCTTGAATTTTCATTTTATTCACTTGGGTTACTGAACTTATAGGAAGCATACACTCTTCAATAATATAAGTGTTAATCAGAGTTACTTCAATGTATATTTATGATAAGTTAAGTAACATAAATGTCGTGTTTTTACAAGTTTAGTGATGGTTTTTATATTTTTATAAGTTCAGTGACCTTAAAATGTCATGTTTTAGTAAGCTTAGTAACCTAAGTGAACAAAACAAAAGTTCAATACATTAGACACATTTTTTTGAAAGAGATCTGTTATCCTTTCTGATGTCTTTATAGTGCTTCTTCTTGATCAACTTGATGAAGTATTCCATGATCCTTTGGTCAATGTCTACGCCTCCAAGATGGTTGTCACCACTTGTGGCAAGAACCGAAATAATACCCTTACTGATTGTCAAGATGCTGACATCAAATGTTCCACCACCAATGTGAAAAACAAGCATATTCTTCTATCTTTTTTGTCCAAACCATATGTGATAGCAGCAGCGGTGGGTTCATTGATGATTCTGGCAACATTTAAACCAGAAATCACACCAGCATCCTTGGTAGCCTGTCTTTGGGCATCATTAAAGTATGCTGCATAAAGAATCGAAAAAGAATAAACTAACATGGCTGCTCTTTCCAAAAAAAATTGTAATTTACTAACCAGGAACCGTGACAACGGCATCCTTAATTTCATGTCCAAGGTATGCTTCGACTGTCTGCTTCATTTTGGTTAAAATCATAGCTGTAATCGCTTCCAGACTGAAAAACTTACTTTGACAATCGGTGAAGTTTGACTTGGATAAATGGCTTCCCGTCTCTATTCACAATTTTGTATGGAACAAGCTTCGAAAAGCTTTGGACTTCTCTGTCCTCAAACATGTAGTACAAATATTACCTATTTAACAATGTAAGTAACAGGACATAATCCTATTTTTTACAGAAAATCATATTGAAAGGTACATACTTTCTTCCAATAAGTCTTTTAACATTGAAGATGGTCCTTTTGGCATTTACAGCCGCCTGATTTTCCCAGCCTCACCAATCAACCTCTTAGACTCGGTGAAAGCCACCCATGATGGAGTGATACGGTTTCTTTGATCATTTGCTATTTAACGTCTCTTTTATATGATGATAGTTATTACTTTTAGTTAAGTCTTTTAATTTTAACATCTCCTGTGGTTAAGAAATTTTTAGCTGAGGATACTGGATTTTTCTGTATATATATATTAAGCTCCAATTAAGTAACTGAACCGTTTTAATTCAGAACCAAACTGAAACCAAACTAGTTCTAATAGGTTATGTACTCGTACCAGAGTACCAGACCAGTGTGCATTGCAGCATTGGTTGCCATCTTAAGTCGTTTAAACACGATGAACAAGTAGCTAGAATGTACTTAACATGTAGGCAAGTTGTGTAAACGTAAGTTTGTATTTACCTTAACCAAATAGAAAAAAGTAAACACAAATAATTATAATAATCCCAAATGTAAACTAACTACCATATCATTTCTCTGTACCATTATTCACCAGTCACAAATGTTCTCTTAACCCAATAGCGATTCCTTACATAATCACTCTTGAAAAATACATTAATAGGAAAGCATCATCGTTTTCATAATAATTTAATAACGAACTCAAACGCTTGAAAGTCAGACAACTATGTAATGAAATCTTATGATATTATTTGGTCCCGATGTCTTTATGTTTAGGAAAGATTCCCTGACCATATGTTGAAGATATGAGATCAACAAGCAGTGGTAACTGTAATGTCACGAATGATGCAATAGGCAAACATGTAAATGTAGCTATTGGAATTAGGATCCATGCATGTCCTTGTCCAAACATAAGATACAATGTTGCACTGAAGGCTACCATCATTGAGGTTACCGATAAGAATAACATCGCAAGGCCAAGTATTAATCTCTCAGGTAGTCTTTTAAGAAAATCCTCCTCTCGATAACGTGCTGTGAGAATGGACAGAAACAGCAACAAGGATGTGGTGGATGTAAACAATAAGATTGCATCCGAGATTGCAAAGATAATGAAGCTGGTTTTTCTTGCATAAATTGCTTTTCCAGAGTTGTTATCATTTCCACCAGGTACAGTTATGGCCGCTGCAAAAACTATTGTAATGATGAGTGCTGCCGTGACAGTGTATGAATCCGCTGTCTTTTTCATCCACTCCTCCCCCTCTTTTCTCAATTTCCCGTGTTCTCTTCTGAACACCATCATTGGCGTCTCTAGTTTTTTGTTTTTCACTTTGCTGCTCTTAGGAAGTACAAACTTCCTCACTTCCTGTAATTCATCAATAGATGTTAATTGTATATTGTTAGATCCATCTAAAAGAAACAAACTTACTTTCAAATTTTGTTCGGATACCACACGTGTACTAATGTGTCATTAGTGGCTAGTGGCTATAACGGTAAGAAATTAAATACTTTGCAATTTTTAAGTTTTTGCTGATATGTGTATAGATAAAGTGATAGGATTTAAAGTTTATGTATGATAACAGAACATGTGAAAAAGTATGTTACTATTAGATGAACTAAACTTAATATTAGATGAACTAAACTTACTATTAGATGAACTAAACTTATTTGTTTTGGTTAGCCGGAGAGGGTGTGCCTTACGAATGTGGCCTAACGGGTTATCCACATGACAGTTTCTAGCCCTTCCTTGGCCACCCCAAATGCTTACCTAGTGATATTTGAACTCTTGACCTCAAATATGTAATTAAAAAGGTTGTGGCGTCTATGTGGAATGCCATGTTGACACAAAGGTGACATGGCATGTACATGTGTTAATGATGTGGATTTTAAAGGTGATAAAAGTTATAGCATTATGATGACGCTAAAATAGACAGCGTACATAGGGTATATTTGTAACTTCTGAGGTTCAGGTATGATAATGGTTCATTTTAAAAAGTTCTTGGGTTACAAATATGTAACTAAACATTCCAAAAAATGCGCCCTAAGATACGAATTTTCATTTTATTCACTTGGGTTACTGAACTTATAGGAAGCATACACTCTTCAATAATATAAGTGTTAATCAGAGTTACTTCAATGTATATTTATGATAAGTTAAGTAACATAAATGTCGTGTTTTTACAAGTTTAGTGATGGTTTTTATATTTTTATAAGTTCAGTGACCTTAAAATGTCATGTTTCGTAAGCTCAGTAACCTAAGTGAACAAAACAAAAGTTCAATACATTAGACACATTTTTTTGAAAAATTTAGTAACATATTTGTATATTAACCCTTACTATTAATTGGAATTAACCCTAGATATTTAGAGGAAGAAAAGTTCACCTCAAACCACTGCAA
This sequence comes from Chrysanthemum makinoi, assembly GCA_910596185.1. Taxonomy (NCBI): domain Eukaryota; kingdom Viridiplantae; phylum Streptophyta; class Magnoliopsida; order Asterales; family Asteraceae; genus Chrysanthemum; species Chrysanthemum makinoi. The sequence continues at coordinate 138,094,752 of OU343223.1, read as the reverse complement.
CTCCCTTTGCATCTGTAGGGCTGCACCAGAAATCAGATTCAGTTTATCAATAGGTGCTAATTGTCCGGCCAAGTGCAAAAGATTATTTCCATCTTTGTCTTTCCATACTTTATGCACATGTTTGTCAACCATGTCCTCGTGTACCAAATAGGTGTAAACATTTTTACAACGGTGTAGTACTGCTAACTGAGTAAGGTGATACTCATCTTGTGTGGCCCAAATTGCTTGTGGAAAAGGTCTTATTATCTCTGCTATTGCCTCAGAATTATCATGATCCAGTGCTGCGTGAAGGGCTTCGGTGTAATGTTCACGAATAACATTATCATCGTCAATTTCACCAACTTCTTTGCATATATATCTCAGTACCTTAAGAGCTTTATTGTGCCTCTCTTTCTCTGTTTGGAGCTGCCTAATGTGTGGTACTGCAGTTAATTGAATAACAAACACCAATTTAGCATAATCTTATTGCATGTTTATAACTTCTAGCTGATATACACAAAGTTAATTAACTCAAATATGCAAACTACGAGATTCGAATATACACGAGGTTAATAGAACTTATAGAAGTGACTATTGAAATCTTAAAGATACCACTTCGTTAATGGAAATTATATGAATTTTGTAGATCAGAACAACAATTAGCAAAAGAATGGTGACAAATATGCGATCCTTATTTTAGCTGGAAAATCTTAGAGGCATAATTTTTGTATGCTAAATATATTCTTGCAACTTTCATACGAGGACAAAGTATGGTTGTTTCCAGGGTAAGCTCCTAAAATAAAACAATGTTTAGTATATTGAAGAACATTCTTACTTCTGAAGGAAAAAATAAAAACAAGAGGAAACCAGCGGAAGCTTTCTTACCATGTAGTACTGCCATTTCCCAAAACTTAATGTAATCCGGCACCATTACTACACAATACATCAGATTTTAACATATATTAGAAAATTTAATATGACACATCTAGGACGGCGAAAGTGTAAAGTTGTAATATCAGTTACTGACATAGAGTTGTAATGAACAATTTTGGTATTATAATATCAGATAGTTAGGTTTCAAATCACCAGAATGCTTGATCCCTCAACAATCCAAGCTACTAAAAAAAGTTAATTGTTATTATATGCATTATATTAATTCATATTTGTCGTTGATTGATTTGATTAAATTTTGAGAAATAAATAATTAACGCAATTAAACTGTGTCAATCACAAACCAGAGTGAAAGCAGCTCCTCCTGTCCTTAGCTGTAGATTTAGCGTTATCAGGTAATTGGTTTTCAATATCTTGCTTCTCATGGAGATTCTCTAAGTAATTGTCATTCTGTATCGGCACATCTTCATGACAAAGTTTATTATTAGTTTAATGATGATCACCGTCAGTCATAGAGAATCAACAAACAAAAAAAACAACTAACAGTACATGAAATATCAACAGAACCAAAAAAATTTTGTGTCAAAACTTATTAACTTTAATACTACGTAATAGTTTGGGTGCATCTTATCTTGTAAAATACCATCCTGCTTCAGGTTTAAAATGGTGACTTGGAATTTGACAGGAAAAGAAAAGATTATTGTAAGAAAAACCAATCAATAATGGATATTGGATTATGGAATAACTAGATTAGATCAACTGATAATGCATAAAAACATACGAGTAGTTGATCAAGCATAATACAAACAAAAATAAGTACACATAACTCATATGGACAATAGAAAATGAATTAAGAGCAAGTGATGGAGAATCATACTGTAGTAAACATATTTTTGGTAGAAGTTGTACTGCCTGCCACTACGATATGCGTCCAACTTTCCCGCAATAGCCTTTAATGGTATTCTATCTCCTTTCTTTTCTCTAACCATGCTTGGGAACTCCTTGATCAACCCATATGCAATATCTGCAAATACCAACAATTACAAAACAGGAGTAGATATATACATAAAACATGCCTGATATTTAATATAAGCTAAATAAAGAAGAAGGGCATGCTAGCTTCAGTTCTTGGCATCTAATAAAAAAAGGGTAAACGTATATTAGGGATTTTAAAGCTTACCGAAATATCCTGCACTGATTATGTTAGTGATAAGTGAAGCCGCGAGTTCACCTTTGAAAGGGTTGTTATGTCCTTCTATGTTGGAGAGTTCAATATATTTTCTGGTCATCTCCAACAAATACTTAAAAGTATTACCGTGAGAACCAAAAATTGCTCTATGGATAGGCAATAAGTTGGCTTTGTCTGGAATAAATAATAATGATGGGTTTTTCTCAACCAGCATCTTGGCAGCATCCTTGTTGCCAACAAGGGCTGCACGGTGTAGTGTGTTCATACTCTTGTTAGTCACTATAGTTGGAAGTGACTCCGGATCTATCTCATTCAGGAGATTCTGGACGATGTGAATATTTTTACATGTACTAATTGCAACATGTAATGGGCTATCATCGTAATCATTGATTTTAACAGTCAATGCTTGTCTGTCATTTTCAAAGATTTCACTGAGTTTGTCCCACTTGCCATTCAAAATAGCTCCATGGAGTGGTAGGTGCTCTTTCCAGCCTATTACCATAAGATAATCAAACAACTATACGTTAATCAGGAAATTTGGAAGAAAGACTAATGAACGATCATGAAACAATACCTTTGTTGCTTGTGGTGTGTTCAGCCATAGGTCTACGAGTACCATAAGTAGTCCTTAACTTTATCCACACATCCTTAGTTGTGGTGTGGCCCATGACGGTCATCATTACATCTTCACAAAGCGAACCAAAGATCCATCCTCTAACAAGTGTATCCGACCTCATCCATTTCCAGTACTTGTGGCCACCAGTCTCCTGCGGTTTTTCGAATCTCCCATCAATAAAGCCCATCATATTATGGCTCTCCAAAAGGCAAACCATTTGTTCCTGCCAAGGACCATAATTGGTCGCACCAGACAGCTTAATAGAAAGAAAGTCGGATGCACGAACATAACAAGGTGCGGGTATTGTTGCGATCCTGTTACATTACAATCATAATGTAAGCACACATAAGAACAAATATTTAGATCTTTATATATAATATCATGAGCTTATGATGAAATGTTTATCTATCGAGCAATGCTACATTTCAAATTCAATATATATTCACCAACACATGGTTGTAAGTAACTTGAAACATAAAAGCTGAAACAAAATAATTCCTATCAATTTTTTCTTTATATGTTAAAGATAAAGATTAACAACATACTTTCAGTTACGGTGGTAGAGCTGCTTGATGCGATTCGGGTAGCCATTAGCTAGTGCGAAAGATAATATGATATCTAATGCATATTAGTACTTTTTAGAAAGGGTCATATATATAGTGAACAAGGTTGCTGTAAATATTCTCATCTGTTGAGGTTGTAGACTTTGTAGCTATTGCATTGACTTTTGTTGATGATGGCAGCCAATGACGTACATATAATTCTAGATCTCTTACGCACGTCGATTACTCTGTCATTTATAAACAAAGACTTGGCACATATCTTATGCAATAAATATATAGTATATGGGAACCAAGGCATGTTAGCGTTTGTTAGAAAATGTATATAATAAGTTAACGCTCAAATAATTTGCCAAAATTGCTCACTTAATAATGTTGCAAGTTGGTAACTAATGCATTGACTTTGTTGATGATGCACGCAGTGATAGCCTTGATTTTTATCTTGAGTAAGCAATATTAAATTAGCACTTGACCATTAAAAGTAGTATTAACAAAGAATAGCTTCATCCGAATTAGTCAACTTTGAGAACACGCAAAAGCTTTTGTTAAAATTAAGAAAAAAGGTCTTCTGTAATTAACTTAACTGTGAAAATTCATGGTAGATAATAAAACAAAGTTGATGTTTTAAACCTACATCATTGAAATAATAAATATAACAAAATGAAACTGAATTTAGTACAAAAAGAAAAATTATGATATGGTTACTTAAATCAATAAAATTTGAATGTTAATTAATCATGTAAGATTTGATAAATACCTATACATGTATGCGGAAAAATAGATACTCCTATATGATAGAAAAAGTTACGAACTCTCCAACTTTTTATATAAATCAGAGTATACATATGACTGTCATCTAATCTAATAATTAACTTCAAAGTTTTAAACAGAAACACTGTCATTTCGTGCGTTGCAATCGGCGGGCCAAACACACTACGACCGATCAACCCAAGTTCCTACGTTGCTTCGTCCCTGGATGCACGCCATTATAATTTTCTTAGGCACATGCACATTGATCACCCAATCAACATTTTTTAAAAGAAAAACAAAAGTTGACATGTGAACAACACATCATATTTTTTATATTTATATATAATGCATTTATAATATAACCTGTAAATGAGCACAGTTACACCCAACACATGAATGTTGTTATCATCAAAGCTTGTGTTTCAATGGCACATTTCTTGAAATCAAACGATTTTAAGGTGTTTTTTAATTTTATGTTCCATGCACGTGGTGCTTGTCTTAGTTCATATAGAGCTTTTATTAGTCTATAGACTTTTTCAGAACTCCCTCTCTTTATAAATCCGTCAGGTTGTGTAACGTACACTTCTTCCTTTAAATCTTCATGCAGAAATGCATATTTGACGTCAAGATGATGTACTTCCCATTTGTTGTTAGCAGTTATGGCTAGTAGTAATCAGACAGTTTCCATCCTTGCTACAGGTGCGAAAACTTCATCAAAGTCTATGCCATGCTCTTATATGTAGCCTTTTGCTACTAGTCTTGCTTTATGCTTGACTATGTTTTCATTAGCATTTTTTTTTGTCTTGAATACCCACTTTAAGCCAATTTCTTTATGTCCTTTAGGTAGTGTGGTTAATTCCCATGTGTTGTTTCTATTGATGGAATCTAACTCGACCTTCATTGCTTCGATCCATTTTTGATCGCTTGATGCTTCCTTGTAGTTCTTGGGTTCATCTTCAGCCAATAGTAATTCCTCGGTATTTTTGTATTAAGTCATTTAATGTTCTAAAACCTCTCAACGGTGTATGATCAAAGTGTAATTGTGAATTTATGGTTGAGTTTGAACCATTATCACTTTGATAAATTGATTGTGTTGAGGTATTTGGTGTAACTTGAGAATTTACTTGTGATGAATTTGTTGAAGGTGTGTGAAGTGTTTGTGAATGTAAGGGTAAGCTTGTTGTTGATGTTGTATATTCATCATCATCGTTGTTAGAGAATTCGTTGTCTTCGTCACTTGGTTGGATTTCTTGATCATGATGTTCATTTGTGGCTTCAAGATTTTCTATTTTGAAGTCAGTCCACTCGGGTTCGTCGTTGATGTGCTCACTCATGTAATCCTTCCAATCCCATGTTTCATTCTCCTTAAACTTCACATCTCTACTAACACATATCTTTTGTGTCTTTGGATCAAATAGTCGATAAGCTATGCAGCCGAAAACTCTTAGATTCTCTAAGTTTGGCTTTCTTCTCTTAATTGCTTCATATGGAGTAATGTCTTCTAATGCTTTTGTAGGAACGCTATTTAAGATGTATATGGCGTGTCTAACAGCTTCAGCCCAAAAGTTTTGTGGCTTGTTCGTCGCTTTCATCATACATCTTGTTGTGGACAAAATTGTCCTATTTCTTCGTTCAACTATTCCATTTTGTTACGGTGAGTAAGGTGCGGTAAGTTGTCGTGCTATGCCATTTTCTTTGCAGTATTGTGTGAATTCATTTGATGTGAATTCTCCTCCACGATTAGTTTTTACATCTATAATGTTGTCCTTAAATCCTTTTCTATCGTATTCTTGTATTCCTTGAAAGTATCAAATGCTTGATCTTTCGTATTTAGGAAAGACACCCACATATATCTTGAGTAATCATCTACAAACAAGAATATGTATTTCTTCCAAGAAGGTGTCGGTGGTGTGATTGGTCCGCATAAATCTCCATATACTAAATCTAAAGGTGATGTTGATCTAGCTTTTGCTTTCTTGGGAAATGGCGCTTGATGAGTGTGTAAATACTCATCATTTTTAGTCAAATCTGAATTGCAAAACGTTTAAAAATGCTCAGAAATGCATCAAAATACTGAAAATATTCCAAAATTGCATTTTATATGTTTCAGATGCAAAATGTTTAAAATCAGATGAAAAATGAGCAAAGTTTGCATAATTGGCAGTTTCAGTCCCCCAACTTTTAAAAAATGGCAAAACAAGTCCCCGGAATTTTTAAAATTGGAAAATATTATTTATGGTCCTTGGTTAATAAAGTTTGTCATTTTTGGTCCTTATAATAATTTTTGGAAAAGTGCAGTTTCAATGCCTCTAGTTTGGTTGAATTACAAATTTGGTCCTTGTATTGATACTACAAACCAAACCTGCCTTTTAATTCATAAACCCAAAAAAAAAAAATATAAACCCAAAATAAAAAAAACCCACCAAACCTGCCACACCCGCCCACCTTATTTTTCCTGGTTTCCCTCCATACCACCTCTTCCTTCTCCACCTTTTCTGCAACTAGTACCAACCTTAACCACCCTACTCACTCTTGTCTCCCCACGCTTCACTAACCTTCCAAACCACATTAAATGCTTCCTTTCCCCTGTCCCAAAAAGGTCACAGAACCCCAAGTTGCAAAACCATTTTTCGCGCCAAAAATAGAGACCAACGGTCAAGATCAATTCCAACCAATCCAAAGGCCAAGACAAAGAAAGAAAAAGGAAGAAAGAGAGAAACTGGAAGGAGGATATATAAATAGCTTAATATGTAGTTTTGGGGAGTTAGTTTTTTTTTTAGTTTTATTTTTAGTTTCAAGTTTAGTTTGTTGTTCTTTTTAAAACTCTAGTGGTAATCTCTCAAGTTCTCTATTGTAATGTCATTTTATTAATGCAATTCTAATTTTCAGTTAACTACTTGTTTTTCAATATTAAGATTTACTGTTTTTTAATCCGTAATTTCTGATCATTAAAGATCACATAAGCTCTAATAAGCTTATGTGAGGTTGTTTTTATCTTAACTTGTTCTAAATTTGAGTTTTGGAGACAAGTCAAAGAAAGTCAAAGTTAGTCAAAAGTTAAAAGTCAAACCCGTTTTAGCCTAGAATCTATTCAATTGTTAAGTTTGAAGATTGTTTTGACATTAGAATTGATAACATCTAGTCTCATCAAGTTTTCAAGTTTAAAAGGCATTTAAATTACTTAAAGGAGTGTTTGGTTTTGTCTAAATTTTAGAGTTGAATCAGTTTTAGTTAGTTAAATCTTAGTTATCTAGCTTTTAAAAAATGTTTTAGTACTAGCTCAGTTAAGCTTTTAAGTTTCCAACTGAAATTTTGAGATTCCATGTGTTTTAGAAATGCAGTGTAACTATCTTAATAGTGGTTTTCTCATTTTACTCAAGCAATTCAGTAGCGGCCAGTAAACGACTTATTTATAAGCTTCATACAGCTTATTTGGATTAGATATGGGGGGCAAAAGGAAGCTAGCTGGGTTGAGTTCAAGTGCCCACAAGCTCGAAATCTCATTCACTCTCTAGCTTATCCAAAATAAGCTCGAAAAGGCCCCTTGACACTGTTACTGTCTCAGAAACCCACAGATTTGTAATGCTTTTCTTTTCTTTTTTTTTGTTCTTATTGGGTGTCTTCTTGTAGCTTATTAGATGTATTGATGAGTGGTTAATAGGCGTAAGTTAGTGTAGTTGCCCCTTAACTTATTTGGTAGCTTATTTCTAGCCGTGGAAGTAGCAATCTTGGTGCATTTGGGGTACATTGGATCAGCAACATAGGGTGCAATTTAGAGTTTATCAGTCTTGCTTATTTGCTTATTTTATGCTAATTTGGTTGCTTATTAATGTTATAGCTTAAGTTCCCTTATAGGATAGTCTTTCAAATTCCTTATGTAGCTTAGTTGAGAGCTTATTAGTTTTATTTTCCCTTAGTTAGGCCCAGCAACAAAGCGACCCTCGTTATTGATTTTCCATTGCGATGTTCTAGGAAGCGGTTACCGGCTTGTTTCAAACTTTTTAAAAGTTTCAGTTTTAGTATAGATCTTATTTTTGTTTATGCTTTAGTTTTAAAAAGAAAATAAAGAAAAAAGTGATGGGACTTGAACCCACGACCTCCGCATGATTGCAGCCAAAGCAACCCCACACCATAACCAAGCTTTCGGCCGAGGTCTTTGTGCAATCTTTTACTTAACTTTGATCTTAAAGGATACGTAGTGTTTAAGCTAAAAATAAGAAGCAAAAAAGGAGATGATTGAACACTGGTAGTTACCCTCCCACGCCTCACACACATCACACTTAACCAACTGTGCCCTTGGGTCTTTCATGTCTCATTCTACTCATTTAATCCTTTTAATTACCTTTTCTCTATTTAGCTTAGTAGACCGGTTGCTTAATATTAGCTTATTCTAAACAGATTTTTCAGTCTTTTTATTTTTCCTATGTTTAGAATTAGTTGAAGTATTTTTATGCCAAATTTCATAATTTTCCTAAATGTTTTGATATTTTTAAAAATTAAATTCTTAGTTTTGGTTTTAAATCATAATAAATAAAATAAAACTCAAAAAAATATTCCGCTTTTTCCTAAAATTTTCTTTTGTCATGTAGAACGTAGGAAAAGTGTTTTTACACTTGTAGGACTTTTATTTCACAAATTTTACGTTTTATCTTGCGCTCCAGCGTAATTTTTGTACATAACGTACGTTTTCATTTTAAGTTACGTTTTTAGATATTTTAAGTTTACGTTTTAGTTAAAATAGTTTATTTAAGATATTTTGTTTTATAAAATCACAAAAACATCATTTTAAATATAGTGATAGCGTTTATTTAATAGATTTTATCTTTTTAATTTCCTTTAATTTGCATTTAAGCCGTTTTAATTTGTTGGCTTTTTCCGTAGTTAATATCATAATCTGATCCTTTTTCCGTTCAAATTCCTCGATCACTTGACGTTTGATAATCCATTGCATAGCTCGCTGGGACATAACGACCCGGGGAAACACTATACTCTCCAGATCTTCATTGAGTTCGTTCCTGAGCCGTTTTAAGATTTGGTTACGGTCCGCCATTCACAAGTGGCGGGCTTGTGTGATTTAGCTTGATTTCGGGAAGCGAATCAAATTTTTGGCGCCCTGCCGGGAGCTGTAAATGATAATCTTACGTTTAGCAGATTAGTGATTTGGATATTCACTCCTTGTTTATACCATCTGTATGTTTATATTTTCTTTTAAAAATCAAAAATCCAAAAAGATTTTCATTCTTTATTTTTACATCATGTTTTCAAAAATACCAAAAATATTCCTCTTTACCCTCTTACCCTTTTTGATTCTTTATCCCTTTACCCTCTATCCATTTGATTCTAACTTCTTCTATTATGATGGAATCATCGATTCCTTTGTGTGGGTTGTGGAGAACCGCTTTTTCGGTTTACCGTGTGCGTTGGTGTACGTCGAGCGATGCGGTAATGACATTCATAACGGAAGTTGTTTGTTTTGCGGTTCGAGGAATTCATGTTCTTATGATCAAAAATTTTTCAATGAGCCGAAAAATTTCTCCGACTACCCACCCCAACCCCAAAATTTTTCGTTCAATCAGCAATATTGCTATGGTTGTGGGGATCCGTTAGTTGATTTTCGATGTCAGCGATGTTCTTGCGAGAGGTGTGGAAATGATCTTACGGATGGATTTTGTTCGTTTTGTGCTTCGGAAGCTGAAAACTCATGCACTTATCTGAACTTTTCCAATTATCCTCAAAACGATTTTAGCCACCCTCCTCGGTATTCATTTGAGCAAGAACCGTGCTATCAAAGTTTTAATGACACATCGTTTGAGAATGTACGAATTGTTCTTGCACAAATTGTGGAGGTCCTCTTCAATGTCAACCGTGGAATCAAAATTACTATACTTCCGGGTTTGACAATTTCCAACCTCCACAGCACCATACGGTTCAAACTCCACTGAGCCGTTGTCTCAGAAATCTCCCATGATTTTGAAACCGCAATGAAAACACTTGAGGATATGATGATTAACTTTAAGAATCAAGTGAGTGGTGAAAAAACCATTGGAGAATTGCTAGCCGAAGAACGGGAGGCTCGCCAATCAAGGGAAGAATTATTAGCCCTAGAGCATGCGGCTCTAAGGCGTTCCCAATTTCTTAAGGCAGCTCTATATGATGATGACGAGGAGGGGTTTTATCCTTTTAGAAATAATATTTCTCAACATCCTCGGTCGGTTGATATCAGCCATTGAGATTCCATCTCAAACAACTGCTATCACACCCGATATTCCCACTCACTCTCTGAACATGGGGGGCGAGCATCTTGACCTGTTCACGAAAAGGAATCGGACGACTTCATAAAGTCTAGTGTTGAGAACCTTGTCCCAATCCGAAGAGTCACAGGGAACTTCTGAGCATATGTGTGATTCTCTTTCCCCTCTTGAGTGTTCAAATGATCATTTTTAAACTTTCTCCAATTGTAGCGAAGATTGTGCTTCTTATGGAAACATCGAGTACGTTGAGGCATCACTTCCACAATCGATCTTTGATCCCCTTCTTGAGGAGTTCTTCGGTGAACTCACTCACATCAATCCACTCTTTGATTTCGAAGCCGATCTGGGAGAGAATGAAAGTCTCATTGATAATGTTCGTTCACTCAAACTTCTTATCCTAACAGTCAATAGAGAATGTTGATCACTTTGTTCCCGAAACATTCAAAGCTACTTTCACCAATCCTCTATTTGAATTCGACTCTGAATTCACTTCAATTTCTGAGAATCCACTCTTTGATACTCAGATTGAGGATAGTGATGAGCCCACAATGGAACAAGAGTTCACTAATTCACATCATGTGAATGATTCTCTTCATAAAGAGTTCTCCGGTGAACTCTCTCATGACATATCTCCTCCGGAACATGATCATTTCTACTTTGATCTTGAGGATGATATTAGCCCGGAGGAAGGTGTACTCTATCGTATGAGTTTGCTTATTGATAATACTACCTTCACCCTTCCTCCCGATATGTCTACATTTGAGGATGAAGAATGGATCTTGATTGTTATCAAGACCTTTCTTCCTTTCCTCAAATATCTTGTGATTTCCCTTCATCTTCACTCCTTTGGGAATGAAGACACTATCTTTGACCCCGGCATTTTCACTTATCATTTGTGAGCCGGTTCTATGTATATCTCATCGTGTGTGGAACTTTCACGTGCTTCAAATGTTTGTCCAAACATCTTGAATGAAAGTCCGATGGAGATTGTTTTCTTCCACTTTGCTTCCCCATGAACCAATGAATTCGGGGTCGAGTCAAGCTAGTGACTCGGAAATCAAAACGATAGCACACACCATATGGGTTTTCACCCATATTTCTGACTTCTTTCTATTTTCTACCACCCTAGTGTGGGGGTTGCCCCACATGTTGTGTATATATATAAGTTTCAAAAAAAAAAAAAAAATCTTTCAAATAATGGTCGTAGTATTTCCCTTTTACGTTCTTTGTTTGGCATAACCGCCGGTACTTTGAATATTGAGGGCAATATTCATTTCTAAGTGTGGGGGAATTCTCACGAATTTTATCATATAATTATACCAATTCCCCGTTTTTGGCCAAAATTTTTTTTGGAGTAAGTGTTTTACACTTTCTCATTTGGTTATCAATCCGCCTTGTCTAATAAACTAAAGGATTGGCTAATCCAGGAGCAAGCGGCTCTTGGTAAAGATATCTCAAATCCGTTGGCGGCTTGCAATTTGCCCAAAATTGTATGGTATTCAACTCACCATATCCTAAAAGTGAAGAGTTGGCTAGCCCGCAAGGTTATGGCTTGTGGTAAAGGCAGTGGAAAATCCATAAATGGTAATCAGCTCACCAAAGATAATATTGATAATTTATCTAAGAGTTGGCTAGTCCGAAAGTACGGCTTCGGTAAAGACAAATCAAACCCGTTGTTGGTGGTTTGCTCAAAATCACATGGTTATCGGTGTACCATGGTTCTTACTTGAACTGAAACATTTGGCTACTCTAGAAGTAATGGCTTTTGGTAAAGAGTTTCAAATCCATTAAGTTTTTCTCAAAAGATTGCTAGGGACTAGCAATAGTTTAGTGTGGGGGATTGATGAGTGTGTAAATACTCATCATTTTAGTCAAATCTGACTGCAAACGTTTAAAAATGCTGAGAAATGCATCAAAATACTGAAAATATTCCAAAATTGCATTTTATATGTTTCGGATGCAAAATGTTTAAAATCAGATGAAAAATGAGCAAAGTTTGCATAATTGGCAGTTTCAGTCCCCCAACTTTTAAAAAATGGCAAAACAAGTCCCCGGAATTTTTAAAATTGGAAAATATTATTTATGGTCCTTGGTTAATAAAGTTTGTCATTTTTGGTCCTTATAATAATTTTTGGAAAAGTGCAGTTTCAATGCCTCTAGTTTGGTTGAATTACAAATTTGGTCCTTGTATTGATACTACAAACAAACCGCCTTTTAATTCATAAACCCAAAAAAAAATATAAACCCAAAATAAAAAACCCACCAAACTGCCACACCAGCCCACTTATTTTCCTGGTTTCCCTCCATACCACCTCTTCCTTCTCCACCTTTTCTGCAACTAGTACCAACCTTAACCACCCTACTCACTCTTGTCTCCCCACGCTTCACTAACCTTCCAAACCACATTAAATGCTTCCTTTCCCCTGTCCCAAAAAGGTCACAGAACCCCAAGTTGCAAAACCATTTTTCGCGCCAAAAATAGAGACCAACGGTCAAGATCAATTCCAACCAATCCAAAGGCCAAGACAAAGAAAGAAAAAGGAAGAAAGAGAGAAACTGGAAGGAGGATATATAAATAGCTTAATATGTAGTTTTGGGGAGTTAGTTTTTTTTTTAGTTTTATTTTTAGTTTCAAGTTTAGTTTGTTGTTCTTTTTAAAACTCTAGTGGTAATCTCTCAAGTTCTCTATTGTAATGTCATTTTATTAATGCAATTCTAATTTTCAGTTAACTACTTGTTTTTCAATATTAAGATTTACTGTTTTTTTTAATCCGTAATTTCTGATCATTAAAGATCACATAAGCTCTAATAAGCTTATGTGAGGTTGTTTTTATCTTAACTTGTTCTAAATTTGAGTTTTGGAGACAAGTCAAAGAAAGTCAAAGTTAGTCAAAAGTTAAAAGTCAAACCCGTTTTAGCCTAGAATCTATTCAATTGTTAAGTTTGAAGATTGTTTCAACATTAGAATTCAGTTGAGTCTAGTCTCATCAAGTTTTCAAGTTTAAAAGGCATTTAAATTACTTAAAGGAGTGTTTGGTTTTGTCTAAATTTTAGAGTTGAATCAGTTTTAGTTAGTTAAATCTTAGTTATCTAGCTTTTAAAAAATGTTTTAGTACTAGCTCAGTTAAGCTTTTAAGTTTCCAAGCTGAAATTTTGAGATTCCATGTGTTTTAGAAATCTGTTAACTATCTTAATAGTGGTTTTTTCTCATTTTACTCAAGCATTCATGACGACAAAAGCGACTTATTTATAAGCTTCATACAACTTATTTGGATTAGATATGGGGCAAAGGAAGCTAGCTGGGTTGAGTTCAAGTGCCCACAAGCTCGAAATCTCATTCACTCTCTAGCTTATCCAAAATAAGCTCGAAAAAGGCCCCTGACCGGTGCGTCTCGAGAAACCCACAGGCAGCATAATGCTTTTCTTTTCTTTTTTTTTGTTTGTTCTTATTGGGTGTCTTCTTGTAGCTTATTAGATGTATTCAGTAGTGGTTAATAGACGTAAGTTAGTGTAGTTGCCCCTTAGCTTATTTGGTAGCTTATTTCTAGCCGTGGAAGTAGCAATCTTGAGTGCTGTTTGGGGTACATTGGATCGCAGCATAGGGTGCAAATTTAGAGTTTATAAGTCTTGCTTATTTACTTATTTATGCTAATTTGGTTGCTTATTAGTGTTATAGCTTAAGTTCCCTTATAGGATAGTCTTTCAAATTCCTTATGTAGCTTAGTTGATAGCTTATTAGTTTTATTTTCCTTAGTTAGGCCAAGCAACCAAGCGACCCTCGTTATTGATTTTCCATTGCGATGTTCTAGGAAGCGGTTACCGAGCTTGTTTCAAACTTTTTAAAAGTTTACAGTTTTAGTATAGATCTTATTTTGTTTATGCTTTAGTTTTAAAAGAAAATAAAGAAAAAGTGGGCAGTGGGACTTGAACCCACGACATTTCCTTGATTAAAACACCCACACCATAACCAAGCCTTTCGGTCTTTGTGCAATCTTTTACTTAACTTTGATCTTAAAGGATCGTAGTGTTTAAGCTAAAAATAGAAGCAAAAGGAGATGCCAGATTCGACATGGGTAGCCCTCCCACGCCTCACACACACATCACACTTAACCAACTGTGCCCTTGGGTCTTTCATGTCTCATTCTACTCATTTAATCCTTTTAATTACTTTTTCTCTATTTAGCTTAGTAGACCAGTTTGCTAATATTACTTATTCTAAAATGATTTTTTAGTCTTTTTATTTTTCTATGTTTAGAATTAGTTGAAGTATTTTTATGCCAAATTTCATAATTTTCCTAAATGTTTTGATATTTTTAATAATTAAATTCTTAGTTTTTGGTTTTTAAATCATAATAAATAATAACAAAAAAAATATTCCGCTTTTTCCTAAAATTTTCTTTTGTCATGTAGAACGTAGGAAAAGTGTTTTTACACTTGTAGGACTTTTATTTCACAAATTTCGTTTATCTTTAACTTATTCAGTAATTTTTGTATGTACGTTTTCATTTTAAGTTCACGTTTTAGATATTTTAAGTTTACGTTTTAGTTAAAATAGTTTATTTAAGATATTCTGTTTTATAAAATCAAAAAACATCATTTTAAATATAGTGATAGCGTTTATTTAATAGATTTTATCTTTTTAATTTCCTTTAATTTGCATTTAAGCCGTTTTAATTTGTTGGCTTTTGCCGTAGTTAATATCATAATCGATCCTTTCGTTCAAATTCCTCGATCACGGCGTTTGATAATCCATTGCACTCGGCGGCTGGGACATATACGGAAATCGGCGGGACGTTCGCTACGCGCAGGCGGTTTACGTTGATGAGCAGAACGTTACGTCAGCGGCCGGCGGTATGATTTCCATTTGGGCTAGAGGTTTTGCGTTCTTCAAGACAGGAATTGTTCTGGTTACGTTTTCGCGGGCAGTGGAGATCCATGTCATAAGTGATCGTTTTCCATTACTACCTTACAACCAATTTCGGTAAATTGTCCAAGGGTCAATAAGTTGCTTTTCAAGCAAGAATGTAATATACATGTAATATAATTCTTTGCTTCTCGTCATCACATTCTATTAAGATTGAACATTTTCCTTTGATTTCTATGTGTGAACCATCTCCGAATCTTACTTTTCCACTGACCTTCATCTAACTCCTTGAAGTCTCTCTCCGGTCGCATGATTGCTTGATCCATTGTCTAAATATTGTAGACTATCCATATTTGTCTCTTTATATCCTACATCTTCTTCATGTAGCGAGACCTTTTGATCTTCAACTTTTGTTACTTGTTTCCTTCATCCGAGTCTTCTAATATTGCCATTAATAGGGTAGGTTCTAAGTCCTCTTCAAAAAGATTAGATTGCTCATTTGAATTTCTCCTTTGAGGACATCTAGGTGCAATGTTCCCTATCTTCTTACATTTGTAACATTGTAATTTGCTAGTATCATAGCTTGATTTCTTGAAGTTGCTATGAGAGGTTTCTCCATATTTCCTCTCTTCCTTAAATTTTTTGTTGTTCTTTCCTTGTGAAAATTTATATTATTCCGCGTCCACGTCCTTTAAAATGCTTTCATTTATTTTCATGTCGTGTGAACATTAGTTTCTCTTGATTGTCTACTTGTTTTTCTTTCTTGTACCTAATTCTTTCCTATATGTCTTAAGTCTTCCAATTGCTTCTTTCATTGTCATTTTACTTAGATAAGAATATTGCTCTATTGATGCAACTATTTGCAGATACCTATCGGGTACAGCATTTAATAGCTTTGTAACTATTGTTTGATCTTCAATTGTGTGCCCTAGACTAGCAACTTTGTTTACTAAGGTTGTTATTTTCCAGATGAAGGTGTCGATTGTCTCGTCTTCCTTCATATGTAACATCTCAAATTCAGATTTGAGTGTTTGTAACCTTGCTTGTTGAACTCTTTGTTCACCAATATCTAGTCTTGAGGCATCCCATATGGCTTTCGCGTTTTTTAAGTCTCAAAAGAAAAGCGGCTTCGTATCGAAAGGAGATGAGAGTTATTAATGGTGTCACAAAAGGAACCAACATCAATATTAGGGCTACGGGTATACTTAACCCAACAGATTCCAAAAGATACAAATACAACCCTCTACTTTTTATTTTTTTTACTTCTTATATAGTATACTAGTACTTTTGATATATTATACTATAAGATTATTGGAAAACTTACACTCTTAGCACGCTCAACTTCCCTTCATAGCTTTGCAAGAGCTCTGTTATCCTTTCTGATGTCTTTATAGTGCTTCTTATTGATCAACTTGATGAAGTATTCCATGATCCTTTGGTCAATGTCTACACCTCCAAGATGGTTGTCACCACTTGTGGCAAGAACCGAAATAACACCCTTACTGATTGTCAAGATGCTGACATCAAATGTTCCACCACCAATGTGAAAAACAAGCATATTCTTCTATCTTTTTTGTCCAAACCATATGTGATAGCAGCAGCCGTGGGTTCATTGATGATTCTGGCAACATTTAAACCAGAAATCACACCAGCGTCCTTGGTAGCCTGTCTTTGGGCATCATTAAAGTATGTTGCAAAAAGAATCGAAAAAGAATAAGCTAACATGGATGAATACTATATTTTTTGGAAGTGTACTATATTTTTTGGAATTGTGTTTTCCCATTCAAACCAAGATGTGCCTTCATCTTGTGGTTAACTATTAAAAGGAGACTACTTACTCAAGACATAATTATGAAGTGGAATCCTGAACAACTTCTATGTCCTCTATGTAACAAAGTGAATGACTCCCATGACCATTTATTCTTCCGGTGTAACTTCTCTTCTAAAGTGTGGAATGTTCTAAAGAAGCTGATGAAGACTGTGTTTACTTCTGATAGTTGGGTTCAGATCATTCAAACTATGGGCAAAGTGTAACAATTCTATATGGAGTGTCTTGGATAGACTCGTCATTGCTGCCACTGTCTACTACATTTGGAAAGAAAGGAATGAAAGGTTCTTCTCTCAAAATCCAAGCCTGTGGGACTGTATTGCAGAACATAAAAGATCAGATTAGGATGCAACTTATGAGCCTCAAGGTGAGGAAATCTCTTAATACTAGCAAGGTTGCTGATTTATGGGAGATAGAATTTCAATATGGGAAGTAGTCTGGTCTTGATTCAGTTGTGGAATTGGCACCCTATCATTAAAGGGGTGTTTGGATCAGCAGTGGAATTGATACTGAGTTTATTGGTTAACCATTATATAGAGCTTCTTATGACTGTAGAAGCTTCTATATATTTTCAGTTCATCACATAAGTATCTTGGTGCATTATTTTCTTGGGACTCCTTGAGCCTTCATTAGCTGACTTGGTGGAGGTAACTGTCATCTAATTAGGTGTCTCATTGTTCCCAGATCTTAGTGTGTGTCCATAAGGTGGGTTCCCTTAGTGTGTGGGTAGTGAACTATGTAGGGTAGTACATGGTTGCTTGGAATAGTGAGGAATGAAAGATGATCCTACTTGCTCCTTGCAATGTACTACCACAGGAGGTTTGGGTTCTCCCTCAAGGTGAGTGTTTCCAAGTCCTTGAAGCCTTTTGTAAAGAGGGAAATGTAGAGGACTTGGAAGAGCCCTTGACTGGAATGTTTTGGGTGGCTATAACCCACTCAATGATGCCTCTCCATTGGATCCTCTTGGCTGTTGATGATGGTTGAATGGTCAAGGATTGGACAATGGTTATGGATTGTAATTGAGAGGTTATGGTCTTGGTGCATTTAAGGGTGAATTTGGCTTCTATGGTTGCAGTTTGATGAAGCAAAGATTTGTTTTGTGTTGGTAGCTAAGATTTGTTCAGCAGTTATCTTTTGTGTTTTCTCTGGGTGGGTCTGTCCACACCAGATAGTATAGTTTTGGCATCCTTTTGTAAGTTGAAGTTTTTTTGTTAATATATATCATTCACCCTTTTGCACCAAAACATGGCTGAATAGTGCATAGCTCTTTCCAATAAAAATTGTAATTTACTAACCAGGAACCGTGACAACGGCATCCTTAATTTCATGTCCAAAGTATGCTTCGGCTGTCTGCTTCATTTTGGTTAAAATCATAGCTGTAATCGCTTCCAGACTGAAAAACTTACTTTGACAATCGGTGAAGTTTGACTTGGATAAACGGCTTCCCGTCTCTATTCACAATTTTGTATGGAACAAGCTTCGAAAAACTTTGGACTTCTCTGTCCTCAAACCCGTAGAACAAATATTACATGTTTAACAATGTACGTAACAGGACATAATCCTATTTTTTACAGAAAATCATATTGAAAGGTACATACTTTCTTCCAATAAGTCTTTTAACATTGAAGATGGTCCTTTTGGCATTTATAGTCGCCTGATTTTCCCAGCCTCACCAATCAACCCCTCAGAGTCGGTGAAAGCCACCCATGATGGAGTGATACGGTTTCTGTTGTCCCAAACTCTAGATCAATATATGTAGATTGCAAATGTAAAGTAATATGAATAAGTAAATTGTCTATTAACCTTCTAAATCATTCGTTACATGTACATATATAGATTTCTAATCGGTATGAAAGAACCATTGTGATGGTTCGTTTTGTAACCACCTATAACCGCCAAGTCATAACCGTTTTTCGGTTATTAAGTTCCTAGTTGACGTGTTTGGTCCTTCGTCTAATAATAATTACATAAGAAGCAATAAGAGTAAGATTATCGGTTCACATTCTCCTCCTTAATCTTGATCGTTGCTTCGTCCTAAGTCTTGAACTCCGAGCATTTGTCGCATAGTCGCGAACTTCAATCTCGGTAGAGCCTTCGTTAGAAAATCGGTTAAGTTTGACTTGGATATACGGCTTCCCGTCTTTATTCACAATTTTGTATGGAACAAGCTTCGAAAAACTTTGGACTTCTCTGTCCTCAAACCTGTTGTACAAATATTACATGTTTAACAATGTAAGTAACAGGACATAATCCTATTTTTTACAGAAAATCATATTGAAAGGTACATACTTTCTTCCAGTAAGTCTTTTAACATTGAAGATGGTCCTTTCGGCATTTACAGCCGCCTGATCTTTCGCAGCCTCATCAATCATTCTCTCAAAGTCGGTGAAAACCACCCATGATGGAGTGATACGGTTTCCTTGATCATTTGCTATTATACGTCTCTTTTATATGACGATAGTTATTACTTTTAGTTAAGTCATTTAATTTGACATCTCCTGTGGTTAAGAAACTTTTAGCTGAGGATACTGGATTTTTCTGTATATATATTAAGCTCCAATTCGTGACTGAACCATTTTAATTCGGAAACAAACTAGTTCTAATAGGTTATGTACTCATACCAGAGTACCAGACCAGTGTGCATTGCAGCATTGGTTGCCATCTTAAGTCGTTTAAACACGATGAACAGTAACTAACTAGAACTTAACATGTAGGCTAGTTGTGTAAACGTAAGTTTGTATTTACCTTAACCAAAAGAATTAGAAAAAAGTAAACACAAATAATAATAATAATCCCAAATGTAAACTAACTACCATATCATTTCACTGTACCATTATTCACCAGTCACAAATGTTCTCTTGACCAAATAGCGATTCCTTACATAATCACACTTGAAAAATACATTAATAGGAAAGCATCATCGTTTTCATAATAATTTAATAACGAACTCAAGCGAGAAAAGTGAGACAACTATGTAATGAAATCTTATGATATTATTTGGTCCCGATGTCTTTATGTTTAGGAAAGATTCCCTGACCGATATGAGATCAACAAGCAGTGGTAACTGTAATGTCACGAATGATGCAATAGGCAAACATGTAAATGTAGCTATTGGAATTAGGATCCATGCATGTCCTTGTCCAAACATAAGATACAATGTTGCACTGAAGGCTACCATCATTGAGGTTACCGATAAGAATAACATCGTAAAGCCAGTATCAATCTCTTAGGTAATCTTTTAAGAAAATCCTCCTCTAGCGAACGTGCTGTGAGAATGGACAGAAACAACAACAAGGAAGTGGTGGATGTAAACAATGAGATCGCGTCCGAGATTGCAAAGATAATGAAGCTGGTTTTTCTTGCATAAATTGCTTTTCCAGAGTTGTTATCATTTCCACCAGGTACAGTTATGGCGCTGCAAAACTATTGTAATGATGAGTGCTGCCGTTATAATGAATCCGCAGTCTTTTCATCCTCCCCCTCTTTTCAATTCCTTGTGTTCTCTTCTGAACACCATCATTGGTCTCTAGTTTTTGTTTCTTGTTTTGCTGTTCCTTGGAGTGCAAACTTCTTCACTTCCTGTAATTCCAATAAATGTTAATTGATAATATGGTTAATAAAAGAAACAACTTACTCAAATGCAATCATCATACCTCAGCAGAAAATATTAATGTACATGTTGGATATTACTTTACTTTGGTACATTGGCTGTGTTATTTGTTGATATGGCAATTTCTGATGGCAAGTGAGGAAGTTTATGTATGACAAAGTATATTACTATTAGATGAACTAACTTAATATTAAAACAGGGTAATCTGATTTTCTCTGTATAGGTTACCCGGGAGGCGTGCCTTACTGAATCAGATGCGTGGCATAACAGGTTATCCGCATGACCGTTTCCAGGCCTTCCTTAGCCACCCCCTAAATGCTAATAACGTAGTGAGGTTTGAACCCTTGACCTCAAATACTTAATTAAAAAGGTTGTGGCATCTATGTGGAATGCCATGTTGACACAAAGGTGACATGGCATGACACGTGTTAATGATGTGGATTTTAAAGGTGAAAAAAATTCGCACATATGATGACGACGAAAATAAACTACGTAAATAGGGTATATTTGTAACTTTTGAGGTTCAGGTATGATAATGGGACATTTTAAAAAGTTCGTTACTATTAATTGGACTTAATCCTAGATATTTTAGAGGATAAAATTTTCACCTCAAACCACTGCAACTCCCTTTGCATCTGTAGGGCTGCACCAGAAATTAGATTCAGTTTATCGATAGGTGCTAATTGTCCAGCCAAGTGCAAAAGATTATTTCCATCTTTGTCACTCCATACTTTATGTACATGCTTGTCAGCCACGTCACCGTGTACCAAATAGTTGTAAACATTTTTACAACGGTTTAGTACTGCTAACTGAGTAAGGTGATACTCATGGTGCTTGGTCCAAATTGCTTGTGGAAAAGATCTTATTATCTCTTCTATTGCCTCAGAATTATCATGATCCAATGCCATAAGAAGGGCTTCGGTGTAATGTTTACGAATAACATTATCATCATCAATTTCACGAACTTCTTTGCATATATATTTCAGTACCTTAAGAGCTTTATTGTGCTTCTCTTTCTGCTGCTGGAGCTGCTAATGTGTGGTACTGCGGTTAATTGAATAACAAACACCTATTTAATTAGCTTAATGCATATTGCATTATAACTTCTAGCTCTCGTTAAATACACACAAACTTAATTAACTCATATATGCAAACTACGCGATTCGAATATACACGAAGTTAAGAAGTGACCATCGAATCTTAAAATACCACTTCGCTAACGGAAATTATAGGAATTTTGTAGATCAGAAGCAATAATTAGCTAAAAATTGTGACAAATATGCGATTCTTTATTTTAGCTGGAAAATCTTAGAGGCATAATTTTTGTATGCTAAATATATTCTTGCAACTTTCATACGAGGAAAAACTAGTATGTTGTTGTTTCCAGCGTAAGCTCTTAGCATAAAACATTGTTTAGTATATTGAAGAACATTCTTACTACCGAATGAAAAAAAAAAAAAAAAAAAAAAAAAAAAAAAAAAAAAAAAAGAGGAAACCAGCGGAAGCTTTTCTTACCATGTAGTAGAGCCATTTCCCGAAACTTGTTGCAACCCGCACCAGTATTACTACACAACAAATCAGATTTTAACATGTATTAGAAATTTTAATATGAGACATCTAGGACGGTTAAAGTGTAAAGTTGTACATAATATCAGTTACTAATATAGAGTTGTATTGAACAATGTTAGGTATTATAAATTTATAATATCAGATAGTTAGGTTTTAAATCACCAGAATGCTTGATCCCTCGACAATCCAAGCTACTAAACAAAGTTGATTATTATATGCATTACATTAATTCATATTTGTCGTTGATTAATTTGATTAAATTTTGAAGTTTCTAGGTATAGTAATTAATGTAATTGAATTGATTAAACTGTGTCAATCACAAACCAGAGTGAAAGCAGCTCTTCCTGTCTTCGCTGTAATTTAGCGTTATCAGGTAATTGGTTTTCAATATCGTTCTTCTCAAAGTAATTGTGTGTCATTCTGTAATCGGCACATCTTCATAACAAAATTTCTTATTAGTTAGTATCCTAATCACCAAACATATAGAATCAACAAAAGTAATTAACAGTACATGAAATATCAACGCAACCAAACTTTTGTGTCAAAACTTGAAGTAAGCTTTAATAATAGTTTGGGTGCATCTTATCTTGTAAAATACTATACTTCCAGGTTTAAAA
>OU343223.1:137990655-138071928 GCA_910596185.1 Chrysanthemum makinoi | reverse complement strand
CAAGCGGGGATTCAGCCGACTTAAGCGCACCCAAGGATCTCAACACGAGTCATCAGCGGGAAGAGAAGAGTTGAGTTCCACTGAGATCAAAGTGCCGGACTTAATGCAACAATTTGCTTGAGGGTGTAAAATTTGTCAACTGTCTTGTGAAAGAGGGCTATTTTTCATTGATGTCTATGGAAACCCAACATTCCAAAGGTGGAGTGATATTGATCAGGCAGGAGTGACTACAATGCTGAGCTACATACCAGTGGCCTCTCAAATTGAGACTCACGCAAGCGTCAGTTCTGTGCTGATTTAAGCGCCAGAGATGAGAGCACCCGGCCAGAGAAACACTCATCACAAAGAAAGTTAAGCTTGAAGCACTGGGGATCCATCTTGACTGACATCATTTTCATTATCTTTTGTACTAGTGATAGGAACCTTGTAATTTGAACAATAAACGATGTATGTTTTATTAAAAATATTCAGTTTTCCTTATTAAAATCAGTAGTACATTTAGTGTAAGAAGAAGCCATTTGCTCACTTACACTGATCAAACACTTAGACTATTTGTATATCCAAATGGGGGAGACTTTGGGTTCATAAATACCCAAACCTTAATCTAGGTTGAATAGAAAATACCCCAGTGTTTAGACCGTTAAACTCTATGAGGTCCGCGAGTGCATAGTCTCTCGATGAGCCATCTTCGGGACTTCGATAAAAGGCGAAGAAAGTCTCTCACTCAGTAAAGTGAATTTAAAGGGTGAAGATTGAGTCAAGAAGAAGATGGTGGATTAGGTGAGTGATGACAATAACTCAGATCCTAAACTCCTCTCAAACTACTTACTTGAAGACAAAAAAATAATAGAACTGAAGGATTTGAAGACGAGAAGAATGAAGCGGGATAAAGCGGGACAACTTTGAATCGATAAGACAGAAGTCCTTATCAACAAAGTCAACTTTCCCTTGAATGGCAAACAATGGGTTCAGTGTCATCGAACCTTGGAAGCGTCTAGTCTCTTACCTAGAATAGTCTTTGTAGCGAGACAAAATATCAGTATTTTGTCTTACGTAAATTGTCGGTTGTCACTTAGGAAAGAGTTAAAACTCATACTTGTATAAATAGCATAAGAGATGGAATGAAAAATTTAAGCTTTTGAATTGTAAAAACACACATACGCAAAGCCATCTTTCATCCTCCAAATACAACTTAATCCCGAGAGATAGCTCAGTGGGTACTTGTGGTTGTGCTCGGACTTAGCTTGAGCTTGAAGTTACCAAACTTTGTCATTTCAATCCAAAGTACTATTCCGCAAGTACTTGGGTAATGCTTGATTTATTTCTAATAAAGAATATTATGTTGAAAATTAATCTGTGTGTTTTACTCTTATCATTTCAGTCATTGTTTCACTATTAGTCTTTTCAATACTTAACTGATTTTATAGATAGTGAATAGGGAACAACATTAATGTTGTCCTTAACTCCTTTTCTATCGTATTCTTGTATTCCTTGAAAGTATCAAATGCTTGATCTTTCGTATTTAGGAAAGACACCCACATATATCTTGAGTAATCATCTACAAACAAGAATATGTATCTCTTCCAAGAAGGTGTCGGTGGTGTGATTGGTCCGCATAAATCTCCATATACTAAATCTAAAGGTGATGTTGATCTAGCTTTTGCTTTCTTGGAAAATGGCGCTTTACTATGTTTACCAATTAAACAAACATCACAAATTTGTGTCGTATGTTTAATGGCAGGCATTCCATGAACTAAATCCCCTTGAGCCATTGATTTTAGTGACTCAAAATTGAGATGTCCTAGTCTTGCGTTCCATAACCAAGTATTATTCTTTAAACTTGCTAATAGGCAAACATGTGTACCTATCCTTAGACTTACTTTATATAGTCGATTTTTTTGTCGCGTAACTTTCATGAAGATTTTGTTATCCATGTCATAAAGTCGTAACTTCGTCGTCTCCATTACTACCTTACACCAATTTCGATAAATTGTCCAAGGCTCAATAAGTTGCTTTTCAAGCAAGAATGTAATATACATGTAATATAATTCTTTGCTTCTCGTCATCACATTCTATTAAGATTGAACATTTTCCTTTATGTGTGAACCATCTCCGAATCTTACTTTTTCACTGACCTTCTCATCTAACTCCTTGAAGTGTTCTCTCACTCCGGTCATATGATTGCTTGATCCATTGTCTAAATATTGTAGACTATCCATATTTGTCTCTTTATATCCTATCTTCTTCATGTGAGACCTTTTGATCTTCAACTTAGTTACTTGTTTCCTTTCATACAGTCTTCTAATATTGCCATTAATAGGGTAGGTTCTAAGTCCTCTTCAAAAAGATTGGATTGCTCATTTGAATTTCTCCTTTGAGGACATCTAGGTCAATGTTACATCTTCTACATTTGTAACATTGTAATTTGCTAGTATCATAGCTTGATTTCTTGAAGTTGCTATGAGAGGTTTCTCCATCTTTCCTCTCTTCCTTAAATTTTTTGTGGTTCTTTCCTTGTGAAAATTTATATCATTCCGCATCCACGTCCTTTAAAATACTTTCCTCTATTTTCATGTCGTGTGAACATTAGTTTCTCTTGATTGTCTACTTGTTTTTCTTTCTTGTACCTAATTCTTTCCTATATGTCTTAAGTCTTCCAATTGCTTCTTCCATTGTCATTTTACTTAGATCAGAATATTGCTCTATTGATGCAACTATTTGCAGATACCTATCGGTCTGACATTTAATAGCTTTGTAACTATTGTTTGATCTTCAATTGTGTGCCCTAGACTAGCAGCTTTGTTTACTAAGGTTGTTATTTTCCCGATGAAGGTGTCGATTTTCTCGTCTTCCTTCATATGTAACATCTCAAATTCAGATTTGAGTGTTTGTAACCTTGCTTTTTGAACTCTTTGTTCACCAGCATATTTAGTCTTCAGAGCATCCCATATGGCTTTCGCGTTTTTTTAAGTCTCAAAAGAAAGAGACGCGCTCATCTCAGAAGAAAGGAGAGTGGGCGTCACAAAAGGAACCAACATCAATATTAGGGCTACGGGTATACTTAACCCAACAGATTCCAAAAGATACAAATACAACCCTCTACTTTTTATTTTTTTTACTTCTTATATAGTATACTAGTACTTTTGATATATTATACTATAAGATTATTGGAAAACTTACACTCTTGCACGCTCCCTTCATACTTTGCAAGAGCTCTGATATCCTTTCGATGTCTTTATAGTGCTTCTTATTGATCAACTTGATGAAGTATTCCATGATCCTTTGGTCAATGTCTACACCTCCAAGATGGTTGTCACCACTTGTGGCAAGAACCGAAATAACACCCTTACTGATTGTCAAGATGCTGACATCAATTGTTCCACCACCAATGTGAAAAACAAGCATATTCTTCTATCTTTTTTGTCCAAACCATATGTGAGAGCAGCAGCCGTGGGTTCATTGATGATTCTGGCAACATTTAAACCAGAAATCACACCAGCGTCCTTGGTAGCCTGTCTTTGGGCATCATTAAAGTATGTTGCAAAAAGAATCGAAAAAGAATAAGCTAACATGGCTGAATACTATATTTTTTGGAAGTGTACTATATTTTTTGGAATTGTAGATTTAGGGGAGAGACAAAGAATCCTTGATGTCTTACCTTTCAGTGTTGGCAAGCTCCCTGTAAGATATTTAGGTATTCCATTATTAGCCAAGAACATTGGGATTAATGATTTCAAAGTTTTAGTGGATAAAGTGAAGAATAAATTAAATGACTGGAAAAATAAGTCTTTGTCATATGCAGGTAAACTACAGCTCATTGCCTCTGTCTTGTCTGCTATGCAAACTTATCGGGCTTCTGTCATAAAGATTCCTAAAGCTACTATAAAAGAAATTAATGGTCTTCTCAAGAGTTTTTTGTGGAGTCAGGGGAAAAGTTGTAAGGGTAGAGCAAAAGTAGCTTGGTCAGTGGTATGCAGTCCTAAAATGGAGGGTGGTTTGGGTCTCAAAAACCTTCTTGTATGGAATGAGGTTTTACTAGTAAAGCATATTTGGAAGCTGGTTTCTAGGAAGGAGAGCCTATAGGTCAAATGGGTCAATAAGGTGAAGCTTAAAGGTAAAAGTTTTTGGGCTGTGGATGCTGATTCTAATGAAAGTGGAACCTGGAAGGCTCTCTTGGACCTAAGAGATAAAGTCAGGCCATTTATCACTCATGAAATTGGTGATGGTGAGACCACTTTTATGTGGCATGACTATTGGCATAACATTGGCCCTATGTCTTCATTTATCTCTGATAGCATTTTACATGAAGCAAGGATCAAGAGTGATTGCACTGTGGCTGATATGATAGATAATTCCAAGTGGAATTGGCCCAGTGAATGGTATAGGAGATACCCTGTATTGTCACAAGTTGAGGTTCTTGTTCTGACTAATAATAAGGCTGATTGTGTAAGATGGAAGTCTAGAAAAGGAGCTAAGATGAATTTCTCTACTAAGGAGGTTTGGAGAGATCTTCATGTGGATTTGCAAAAGCTAAATGGTGGAATGTTGTGTGGTTTTCCCATTCAAACCCAAGATGTGCCTTCATCTTGTGGTTAGCTAGTAAAAGGAGACTACTTACTCAAGACATAATTATGAAGTGGAATCCTGAACAGCTTCTATGTCCTCTATGTAACAAAGTGAATGACTCCCATGACCATTTATTCTTCCAGTGTAACTTCTCTTCTAAATTGTGGAATGTTCTAAAGAAGCTGATGAAGACTGTGTTAACTTCTGATAGTTGGGTTCAGATCATTCAAACTATGGAGAACATGAAGTGTAACAATTCTATATGGAGTGTCTTGGATAGACTCGTCATTGCCGCCACTGTCTACTACATTTGGAAAGAAAGGAATGAAAGGTTGTTCTCTCAAAATCCAAAGCCTATGGAGACTGTATTGCAGAACATAAAAGATCAGATTAGGATGCAGCTTATGAGCCTCAAGGTGAGGAAATATCCTAATACTAGCAAGGTTGCTGATTTATGGGAGATAGAATTTCAATATGGGAAGTAATCTGGTCTTGATTCAGTTGTGGAATTGGCACCTTATCATTAAAGGGGTGTTTGGATCAGCAGTGGAATTGATAATGCCGAGTTTATTGGTTATTAACCATTATATAGAGCTTCTTATGACTGTAGAAGCTTCTATATATTTTCAGTTCATCACATAAGATGGCCCTGTATCTTGGTGCATTATTTTCTTGGGACTCCTTGAGCCTTCATTAGCTGACTGTAGGCCTTGGTGGAGGTAACTGTCATCTAATTAGGTATCTCATTCTGTTGCCAGATCTTAGTGTGTCCATAAGGTGGTTTCCCTTAGTGTGGAGGGTAGTATGAACTATGTAGGGTAGTACATGGTTGCTTGGAATAGTGAGGAATGAAAGATGATCCTATTGGTCCTTGCAATGTACTACCACAGGAGGTTTGGTGATTCTCCCTCAAGGTGAGTGTTTCCAAGTCCTTGAAGCCTTTTGTAAAGAGGGAAATGTAGAGGACTTGGAAGAGCCCTTGACTGGAATGGTTTGGGTGGCTATAACCCACTCAATGATGCCTCTCCATTGGATCCTCTTGGCTGTTGATGATGGTTGAATGGTCAAGGATTGGACAATGGTTATGGATTGTAGAGAGTTATGGTCTTGGTGCACTTAAGGGTGAATTTGGCTTCTATGGTTTCAGTTTGATGAAGCAAAGATTTGTTTTGTGTTGGTAGCTAAGATTTGTTCAGCTGTTATCTTTTGTGTTTTCTCTGGGTGGGTCTGTCCACACCAGATAGTATAGTTTTGGTATCCTTTTGTAAGTTGAAGTTTTTTTGTTAATATATATCATTCACCCTTTTGCACCAAAACATGGCTGAATAGTGCATAGCTCTTTCCAATAAAAATTGTAATTTACTAACCAGGAACCGTGACAACAGCATCCTTAATTTCATGTCCAAAGTATGCTTCGGCTGTCTGCTTCATTTTGGTTAAAATCATAGCTGTAATCGCTTCCGGACTGAAAAACTTACTTTGAAAATCGGTTAAGTTTGACTTGGATATACGGCTTCCCGTCTTTATTCACAATTTTGTATGGAACAAGCTTCGAAAAACTTTGGACTTCTCTGTCCTCAAACCTGTAGTACAAATATTACATGTTTAACAATGTAAGTAACAGGACATAATCCTATTTTTTACAGAAAATCATATTGAAAGGTACATACTTTCTTCCAGTAAGTCTTTTAACATTGAAGATGGTCCTTTCGGCATTTACAGCCGCCTGATCTTTCGCAGCCTCACCAATCATTCTCTCAAAGTCGGTGAAAACCACCCATGATGGAGTGATACGGTTTCCTTGATCATTTGCCATTATACGTCTCTTTTATATGACGATAGTTATTACTTTTAGTTAAGTCATTTAATTTGACATCTCCTGTGGTTAAGAAACTTTTAGCTGAGGATACTGGATTTTTCTGTATATATATTAAGCTCCAATTCGTGACTGAACCGTTTTAATTCGGAAACAAACTGAAACCAAACTAGTTCTAATAGGTTATGTACTCATACCAGAGTACCAGACCAGTGTGCATTGCAGCATTGGCTGCCATCTTAAGTCGTTTAAACACGATGAACGAGTAACTAGAATGTACTTAACATGTAGGCTAGTTGTGTAAATGTAAGTTTGTATTTACCTTAACCAAAAGAATTAG
Source organism: Chrysanthemum makinoi (assembly GCA_910596185.1). Taxonomy (NCBI): domain Eukaryota; kingdom Viridiplantae; phylum Streptophyta; class Magnoliopsida; order Asterales; family Asteraceae; genus Chrysanthemum; species Chrysanthemum makinoi. The sequence continues at coordinate 138,065,206 of OU343223.1, read as the reverse complement.
AAAAAAGTAAACACAAATAATAATAATAATCCCAAATGTAAACTAACTACCATATCATTTCACTGTACCATTATTCACCAGTCACAAATGTTCTCTTGACCAAATAGCGATTCCTTACATAATCACACTTGAAAAATACATTAATAGGAAAGCATCATCGTTTTCATAATAATTTAATAACGAACTCAAACGCTTGAAAGTGAGACAACTATGTAATGAAATCTTCTGATATTATTTGGTCCCGATGTCTTTATGTTTAGGAAAGATTCCCTGACCATATGTTGAAGATATGAGATCAACAAGCAGTGGTAACTGTAATATCACGAATGATGCAATAGGCAAACATGTAAATGTAGCTATTGGAATTAGGATCCATGCATGTCCTTGTCCAAACATAAGATACAATGTTGCACTGAAGGCTACCATCATTGAGGTTACCGATAAGAATAACATCGTAAGGCCAAGTATCAATCTCTTAGGTAATCTTTTAAGAAAATCCTCCTCTCGATAACGTGCTGTGAGAATGGACAGAAACAACAACAAGGAAGTGGTGGATGTAAACAATGAGATCGCGTCCGAGATTGCAAAGATAATGAAGCTGGTTTTTCTTGCATAAATTGCTTTTCCAGAGTTGTTATCATTTCCACCAGGTACAGTTATGGCCGCTGCAAAAACTATTGTAATGATGAGTGCTGCCGTTATAGTGTATGAATCCGCAGTCTTTTTCATCCACTCCTCCCCCTCTTTTCTCAATTCCTTGTGTTCTCTTCTGAACACCATCATTGGCGTCTCTAGTTTTTTGTTTCTTGTTTTGCTGTTCCTTGGAAGTGCAAACTTCTTCACTTCCTGTAATTCATCAATAAATGTTAATTAAGATAATATGGTTAAATCCTTCGAAAAGAAACAACTTACTCAAATGTTCAATCATCATACCTGAACAGCAGAAAATATTAATATACCCCATGTACTTTAAAATTTTGTTCCGATATCATGTGTGTGCTAATAGTGGCTAGTGGCTACAACGGTAAGAAGTACTCCGTACTTGGCAATTTTTATTTTTTTGCTGATGTGCATATATAAAGTGATAGGATTTAAAGTTTATGTATGACAAAGTATATTACTATTAGATGAACTAACTTAATATTAAAAACAGGGTAATACGGATTTTCTCTGTATAGGTTACCCGGGGAGGGCGTGCCTTACGAATCAGATGTGCGTGGCATAACAGGTTATCCGCATGACCGTTTCCAGGCCTTCCTTAGCCACCCCCAATGCTTATAACGTAGTGAGGTTTGAACCCTTGACCTCAAATACTTAATTAAAAAGGTTGTGGCATCTATGTGGAATGCCATGTTGACACAAAGGTGACATGGCATGACACGTGTTAATGATGTGGATTTTAAAGGTGAAAAAAATTCGCACATATGATGACGACGAAAAATAAACTACGTAAATAGGGTATATTTGTAACTTTTGAGGTTCAGGTATGATAATGGGACATTTTAAAAAGTTCGTTACTATTAATTGGACTTAATCCTAGATATTTTAGAGGATAAAAATTTCACCTCAAACCACTGCAACTCCCTTTGCATCTGTAGGGCTGCACCAGAAATTAGATTCAGTTTATCGATAGGTGCTAATTGTCCAGCCAAGTGCAAAAGATTATTTCCATCTTTGTCACTCCATACTTTATGTACATGCTTGTCAGCCACGTCACCGTGTACCAAATAGTTGTAAACATTTTTACAACGGTTTAGTACTGCTAACTGAGTAAGGTGATACTCATGGTGCTTGGTCCAAATTGCTTGTGGAAAAGATCTTATTATCTCTTCTATTGCCTCAGAATTATCATGATCCAATGCCATAAGAAGGGCTTCGGTGTAATGTTTACGAATAACATTATCATCATCAATTTCACGAACTTCTTTGCATATATATTTCAGTACCTTAAGAGCTTTATTGTGCTTCTCTTTCTCTGCTTGGAGCTGCCTAATGTGTGGTACTGCGGTTAATTGAATAACAAACACCTATTTAATTAGCTTAATCGTATTGCATATTTATAACTTCTAGCTCTCGTTAAATACACACAAACTTAATTAACTCATATATGCAAACTACGCGATTCGAATATACACGAAGTTAAGAGAAGTGACTATCGGAATCTTAAAAATACCACTTCGCTAACGGAAATTATAGGAATTTTGTAGATCAGAAGCAATAATTAGCTAAAAATTGTGACAAATATGCGATTCTTTATTTTAGCTGGAAAATCTTAGAGGCATAATTTTTGTATGCTAAATATATTCTTGCAACTTTCATACGAGGAAAAAGCTAGTATGTTGTTTCCAGCGTAAGCTCTTAGCATAAAACATTGTTTAGTATATTGAAGAACATTCTTACTACCGAATGAAAAAAAATAATAAATAAATAAGAGGAAACCAGCGGAAGCTTTTCTTACCATGTAGTAGAGCCATTTCCCGAAACTTGTTGCAACCCGGCACCATTACTACACAACAAATCAGATTTTAACATGTATTAGAAATTTTAATATGAGACATCTAGGACGGTTAAAGTGTAAAGTTGTACATAATATCAGTTACTAATATAGAGTTGTATTGAACAATGTTAGGTGTTATAAATTTATAATATCAGATATTTAGGTTTTAAATCACCAGAATGCTTGATCCCTCGACAATCCAAGCTACTAAACAAAGTTGATTATTATATGCATTACATTAATTCATATTTGTCGTTGATTAATTTGATTAAATTTTGAGAAATAGTTTCTAGCCAGTATAGTAATTAATGTAATTGAATTGATTAAACTGTGTCAATCACAAACCAGAGTGAAAGCAGCTCCTCCTGTCCTTCGCTGTAGATTTAGCGTTATCAGGTAATTGGTTTTCAATATCGTTCTTCTCATGGGGATTCTCAAAGTAATTGTAATTCTGTATCGGCACATCTTCATAACAAAATTTCTTATTAGTTAAATGCTAATCACCGTCAAACATAGAGAATCAACAAAAAAGTAATTAACAGTACATGAAATATCAACGCAACCAAAACTTTTTCTGTCAAAACTTATTAACTTTAATAATAGTTTGGTTGCATCTTATCTTGTAAAATACTGTCTGCTTCAGGTTTAAAATGGTGACTTGGAATTTAACAGGAAAAGAAAAGATTATTGTAAGAAAAACCAATCAACAATGGATATTGGATGATGGAGTAACTAGATTAGATCAACTAATTAATAATCCATAAAAACATACGAGTAGTTGATCCAGCGTAGTACAAACAAAAATAAGTACACATAACTCATATGCACAATAGAAAATGAATTAAGAGCGAGTGATGGAGAATCATACTGTCGTAAACATATTTTTGGTAGAAGTTGTACTGCCTGCCACTAAAATATGCGTCCAACTTTCCCGCAATAGCCTTTAATGGTATGTTATTTCCTTTCTTTTCTCTAGCCATGCTTGGGAACTCGTTAATCAACCCATATGCAATATCTGCAAATACCAACAATTACAAAACAGGAGTAAATATATATTAAAAAACTGCCTAATATATAATATAAACATGGGCATGCTTCAGTTCTTGGCATCTATTAAAAAAATGCCTGATATATATTAAAAAAATGCCTGATACATAATAGGGATTTTAAAGCTTACCAAAATATCCTGCATTGATTATGCTAGTGATAAGCAAAGCCGCGTTTTCACCCTCGAAAGGGCTGTCATGTCCTTCTATTTTGGAGAGTTCAATGTATTTTCTGGTCACCTCCAACAAATACTTAAAAGTATTACCGTGAGAACCAAAAATAGCTCTATGGATTGGTAATAATTTGGTTTTGTCTGGAATAAATAATAAAGATTGGTTTTTCATAACCAACATCTTGGCAGCATCGAGGTTGCCAACAAGGGCTGCACGATGTAGTGTGTTCATACTCTTGTTAGTCACTATAGTTGGAAGTAACTCCGGCTCTATCTCATTCAGGAGATTCTCGACGAAGTGAATATTTTTACATGTACTAATTGCAACATGTAATGGGCTATCATCGTCATCATTAATTTTAACAGTCAATGCTTGTCTGTCATTTTTAAAGATTTCACGGGCTTTGTCCCACTTGCCATTTAAAATAGCTCCATGGAGTGGTAGGTGCTCTTTCCAGCCTTTTACCATAAGATAATATCACAACTGTACGTTAATCAGGAAATTTGGAAGAAAGACTAATGAACGATCATGAAACAATACCTTTGTTGCTTGTGGTGTGTTCAGCCATAGGTCTACGAGTACCATAAGTAGTCCTTAACTTTATCCACACATCCTTAGTTGTGGTGTGGCCCATGACGGTCATCATTACATCTTCACAAAGCGAACCAAAGATCCATCCTCTAACAAGTGTATCCGACCTCATCCATTTCCAGTACTTGTGGCCACCAGTCTCCTGCGGTTTTTCGAATCTCCCATCAATAAAGCCCATCATATTATGGCTCTCCAAAAGGCAAACCATTTGTTCCTGCCAAGGACCATAATTGGTCGCACCAGACAGCTTAATAGAAAGAAAGTCGGATGCACGAACATAACAAGGGTACGGGTATTGTTGCAATCCTGTTACATTACAATCATAATGTAAGCACACATAAGAACAAATCTTGAGATCTTTATATATAATATCATGAGCTTATGGTGAAAAATTTATCTATCGAGCAATGCTACATTTCAAATTCAATATATATTCACCAACACATGGTTGTAAGTAACTTGAAACATAAAAGCTGAAACAAAGTAATTCCTATCAATTTTTTCTTTATATGTTAAAGATAAAGATTAACAATATACTTTCAGTTACGGTGGTAGAGCTGCTTGATGTGATTCGGGTAGCCATTAGCTAGTGCGAAAGATAATATGATATCTAATGCATATTAGTACTTTTTAGAAAGGGTCATATATATAGTGAACAAGGTTGCTGTAAATCTTCTCATCTGTTGAGGTTGTAGACTTGTAGCTAATGCATTGACTTTTGTTGATGATGGCAGCCAATGACGTACATATAATTCTAGATCTCTTACGCACGTCGATTACTCTGTCATTTATAAACAAAGACTTGGCACATATCTTATGCAATAAATATATAGTATATGGGAACAAAGGCATGTTAGCGTTTGTTAGAAAATGTATATAATAAGTTAACGCTCAAATAATTTGCCAAAATTGCTCACTTAATAATGTTGCAAGTTGGTAACTAATGCATTGACTTTGTTGATGATGCACGCTGTGATAGCCTTGATTTTTATCTTGAGTAGGCAATATTAAATTAGCACTTGACCATTAAAAGTAGTATTAACAAAGAATAGCTTCATCCTAATCTGTCAACTTTGAGAACACGCAAAAGCTTTCGTTAAAATTAAGAAAAAAGGTTTTCTGTAATTAACTTAACTGTGAAAATTCAAGGTAGATAATAAAACAAAGTTGATGTTTTAAACCTACATCATTGAATTAAATATAACAAAATGAAACAGAATTTAGTACAAAAAGAAAAATTATGATATGGTTACTTAAATCAATAAAATTTGAATGTTAATTAATCATGTAAGATTTGATAAATACCTATACATGTATGCGGAAAAATAGATACTCCTATATGATAGAAAAAGTTACGAACTCTCCAACTTTTTATATAAATCAGAGGATATATATGACTGTCATCTAATCTAATAATTAACTTCAAAGTTTTAAACAGAAACACTGTCATTTCGTGCGTTGCAATCGGCGGGCCAAACACACTACGACCGATCAACCCAAGTTCCTACGTAGCTTCGTCCCTAGATGCACGCCATTATAATTTTCTTAGGCACATGCACATTGATCACCCAATCAACATTTTTTAAAAGAAAAACAAAAGTTGACATGTGAACAACACATCATATTTTTGATATTTATATATAATGCATTTATAATATAACCTGTAAATGAGCACAGTTACACCCAACACATGAATGTTGTTATCATCAAAGCTTGCGTTTCAATGGCACATTTCTTGAAATCTAACGACTTTAAGGTGTTTTCTAACTTTATGTTCCATGCACGTGGTGGTTGTCTTAGTCCATATAGAGCTTTTATTAGTCTATAGACTTTTTCAGAATTCTCTCTCTTTATAAATCCTTCAGGTTGTGTAACGTACACTTCTTCCTTTAAATCTTCATGCACAAATGCTAATTAGACGTCGAGATGATGTACTTCCCATTTGTTGTTAGCAGTTATAGCTAGTTGTAATCGGACAGTTTCCATCCTTGCTACAGGTGCGAAAACTTCTTCAAAGTCTATACCATGCTCTTGTGTGTTGCCTTTTGCTACTAGTCTTGCTTTATGCTTGACTATGTTTTCATTAGCATTTTTCTTGGTCTTGAATACCCACTTTAAGCCAATTTCTTTATGTCCTTTATGTAGAATAGTATAAACTTCTGTATATTCATTCAATACCAAAACCCTAGATACAGTCAAGGTTAAATACAGAATACACAAGATCATCATGGGCCGAGCCTATACAATATAAACATAATACAAAGCCCGAGCTATCCTATAAAATAAGCCCGTTAACACTCCCCCGCAGTTGGAGCGGGAGGACAACGAACACTCAAACTGTGACGAAAATCATCAAACAATGCAGACGGTAAACCCTTAGTGAAGATATCCGCATACTGAAACCGAGAAGGAACATGTAAAACGCGAACCATACCGGTAGCAACCAAATCTCTAACGAAATGAATGTCAATCTCGATGTGCTTAGTACGCTGATGCTGAACCGGATTAGAAGACACGTACACAGCACTCACATTATCACAATAGACAATGGTCGCAGTAGACAAGGGAGTATAAAGCTCACGAAGAAGGTTCCGAATCCAACAAGTTTCAGCAACAGCATTGGCAACACCACGATACTCAGCCTCCGCACTGGACCGAGAAAGCGTCGGCTGACGTTTAGAGGACCAGGACAATAAGTTATTACCAAGAAAAACACAGTAGCCGGATGTGGACCGACGAGTAGTAGGGCAACCAGCCCAATCAGCATCCGAATAAGCGATCAAAGAGTCAGTAGTAGATGAAAATAACTGTAAACCATAGTCTAGCGTCCCCTGTACATACCTCAAAATCCTCTTAAGAGCAGAGAAATGTGGCTCACGCGGATCATGCATAAAAAGACAAACCTGCTACACAGCATAAGTAATATCAGGGCGAGTAAAGGTGAGATACTGAAGAGAACCCGCAAGACATCGGTATAGTGTAGGATCAGTAACCGGAGTACCACCAGCACCTAGCTTGGACTCAGTATCAACAGGAGTCCGAGAAGGGTTACAACCAACCATACGGGCACGCTCCAAGATCTCCATAGCATACTTACGCTGTGACAAAAACATCCCAGAAGAGTCACGCGTAACAGAAACGCCCAAAAAATAATTAAGAGCACCCAAATCAGTCATAGAGAACTCCCGATGTAAAGAGGATATAATCTGCTGTAATAACCGATCAGAAGAAGCAGTAAGAACAATATCATCCACATAAAGCAATAAGAATGCAGTATCAGCACCCTGTCTGTAAATGAACAATGAGGAGTCACACCGACTAGGACTAAAACCAACAGTAGTAATATACGAAGTAAACCGCTGAAACCATGCACGTGGAGCCTGCTTAAGACCATAAAGAGACCGCTGCAGTAAACAAACATAATCTGGGCGCTCAGGATCCCGAAAACCAGGTGGCTGATGCATATAAACCGTCTCAGCTAAATCACCATGTAAAAATGCATTCTTGACATCAAGCTGATGAATAGGCCAAGAACGAGATACAGCAAGACTAAGCACAGTACGAATCGTGGCCGGTTTGACCACCGGACTAAAAGTCTCATCAACATCAACACCCTCAATCTGTGTACTACCATTGGCAACAAGACGCGCCTTATAACGACTAAGAGTGCCATCCGCCAAATACTTATGGCGAAATAACCACATACAACGAACTATATTGGCACCCTCAGGCCGAGGTACACTAGTCCAAGTTTTATTTTTAATAAGTGCATTATACTCATCATACATAGCATTGCGCAAATTGGGGTCATTTAGAGCATCCTTATAGGAGCGAGGTAAAGGAGAAATAGTAGACACATGACCAGCGTACCTGGGATTAGGACGAGTAGTCCCGACACGAGAACGTGTGACCATGGGATGAGTAGATACGGTAGGGGGGTTAGGAAGGGGAACAACAATAGGTGGAGGAGTAGGTGGCGTAGGTGACATAGGTGGGGGGTAGTTGGTGGATTTGGGGTGGATGGTGAAACAGGTGGGATTGGTGTAGGAGGGACAATAGGTGGATCGGAAAGTGGTGCCGGAGGCGGACCAACAGGTGTGGTGCGTATAATGGTGGAAATAAGGTCCGAAGAATCCTCCAAAAAATCATAGGAGGGAGTGGGTGTGGACTGATGAGTATGAAATGGAAAAACAGTTTCATCAAAGGTAACATGACGGGAAATGATAATTTTATTTGTGTTAAGATCAAGACAGCGATAGCCAAAATGATTGCTTGGCGTGTCCCAGAAACAGAGAAGGTGTGGCTCGGGGTCCCAATTTGTGATTAGTATCAATATGAGGGTAACACAGGCAACCGAAAACACGTAGGACACCATAATCGGGTTGAGAACCAAAAAGGCGGGTAAAAGGGATCTCATTATTGATGGCACGAGAAGGTAAGATATTTAGCAAATAAACGGCCATATTAAGAGCCTCTGTCCAATAATTGGGTGGCAAATGTGCTTGAAATAACAGTGTTCGGATAAGATTATTAATTGTACGAATCATACGTTCAGATTTTCCATTTTGTTGAGAAGTGCGTGGACAAGAAAATCTAAACTGAATGCCATAGGTTGCAAATAAGGTGTGGAAAGCATGATTATCAAATTCACCACCATGATCACACTGAAACGATTTAATTTCACACTTAAATTGAGTGTGAACGTAACTACGAAACAACTGAAATTTAGACAAAACATCAGATTTATTCATTAACGGATAAACCCAAACATATTGAGAATAATGATCTAAGAATAAAACATAGTACTTAAAACCAGAAAGACTCTGAACCGGGAAAGTCCATAAATCCGAGTGAACAATATCAAAACATGATGTAATAGAACTAGATGAACTAACAAACGGAAGCTTCACATGTTTGCCAAGCTGACAAGCATGACAAAGAATGGGAAGCTTCTCTTTATTACAAGAAATAGAATTACTAGACACAAGACGACGTAGCACTTCACTTCCTGGATGTCCAAGTCGTTGATGCCACGTATACTGACTGGTGAGAAAAGCCTGAGGAATAGTGGAGGGCTTCGTAACAGGATAGAGATCACCCGTGCTGTCACATGAGGAGTACCCGTCGAGTTAGGAAGTCCTTCACAGAAAAACCAAAAGCGTCAAATTCAACAGTACACGAATTATCACGAACAAATTGACGAACCGAGATTAAGTTTTAGACAATATTAGGAGTGATTAAGACATTATGTAAACGAAGTGGACGAAAAGGGGTAGACAGAATGCTATGACCAGAGTTAGTAACGGGAATAAAATGCCCGTCACCAACTGCAACAGATGGGTAAATGCACATATTAAAAATATCACTAAGACTATGTACTGAGTCATTAAGATGGGAAGTCGCACCTGTATCCATGTTCCAATTTCCTGAGGTCGGGTCATGAAGAGTAGTAGTATTAAAAGCATGTGGCAACAGGGTAGGTTGACCTAGACCTTGTGAACCGAACCCTAGCAAATGACCAGGTTGAAAAGGAACCCCTTGCGGCAACTGAACCCCAGGCTGCATCTGAACCCCTGGAGTAAACTGTCCCAACATAGAAATTGAACCCCCATACTGCGATTGAACCCCTGGCGCAAAAACTGAACCCCCTAGATGCTGATGAACCCCCGCCGCTAGTTGAACCGGTGGCGCTGATGGTCCAGCCAACTGCTGAACTGGCGGCTGTGGACCGGCTGAGGTAGAATAAGATCCTGGCAGGCCAAAAACAGACCCCCCAAGCTGCTGTGGCCCAAGTGGTGTTGGCTGGAAGGTGTATTGAGCTGGAAGGGCAAAGCCAGGTGCATGAGAAATAGTATACGCAGCAGGTGAATTCGAGGGACATGCAAGTGTATTAGTTAACCCAAATTTTGCCATTAAGGTTTGTAACATGTCCAACTCCGAGCGTCCCATACCAGGTACCGAACCCGTAGTACGAGGTGGCAAAGTAGACTTGCCATGAACCCCGTTGTGAAGGTACTTACAAGCATCACCAAATCGACAAGAACCCTTAGCAAAACTCCAACACGGGTTGTTTACCTTTTCCAACGATGTACCACGACGAGGCGTAGAGTTGGTTTTTGCCACTAAAACCATGGGAGACGCGGAGGTAGCATCAACAAGTGTGTCTTGAACCTTAGACTTGAGGCGCATCTCATGTGTAGTTAACAAGGATCTAACAGTTTGAAGATCGGGAAAGGGTTCCCGGCTTGCAATAACAGTAGATATGGTCTCGTAGGTGGAAGGTAGACCCTCGAGGGCAAAAGTGACAACATCATCATTATTAAGAGGGGAACCAAGACCATTAAGAACTGAAACAATAGATTCGATATTTTGGAAATACCCGTCAATAGTTAAAGCCCCAAGCTTCAAGTTGCGAAGTTCGGCTTTCAAAGCCATAGCACGCGGTCTTTTGTTGTCTTGAAAAATGGCCGCAAGGTGAGTCCATGCATTCTTGGCAGTTTAAGGGTTAAGATCAACTAAACGTTTTCGTAGTGAAGGAGCAAGGGTGGAGAATATCCACGACCGTATGATGAAGTCTATCTTTGTCCATTCCGCATCCTTAGGAGGTGCTTCCGGAGGAGGCGTACTGGATGTAGAGGCAGCCGGATCAATAAGATGATCCAAAATTCCATACCCGTGACATAAGTGAGAAAAGTAATAGACCCACGATGAATAGTTCATGGCATCAACATCAAGTTTTTACGGAACAAAGGTTGTTAAGTGGTTCATGGCCATTAGTTTGTCGGATAGGGTAATGGCCGTTGTGGGGGGCGGTGGGGGAGGTGTGCTGTCGTTAGTCATGGTGGGTATTAAACAAGAGAATTAATGAAACAAACACCAAACCAGATTGAAACTTCAATCAGAAACCGTGGCTAAACTTAGCCAAACAAAACCGACTAAACTTAGTCGAAAATAGTAACTACCAACGTTGAAGGGAAAACGGAAAAAAAATCTACAGGAGGCGGAAGCAAGTTGTTAGGATCGTGGAGTAGGCTGTGATACCATGTAGAATAGTATAAACTTCTGTATATTCATTCAATACCAAAACCCTAGATACAGTCAAGGTTAAATACAGAATACACAAGACCATCATGGGCCGAGCCTATACAATATAAACATAATATAAAGCCCGAGCTATCCTATAAAATAAGCCCGCTAACACTTTAGGTAGTGTGGTTAATTCCCATGTGTTGTTCCTATTGATGGAATCTAACTCGACCTTCATTGCTTCGATCCATTATTGATCGCTTGATGCTTCCTTGTAGTTCTTGGGTTCATCTTCAGCCAATAGTAATCCCTCGGTATTTTTGTATTAAGTCATTTAATGTTCTAAAACCTCTCAACGGTGTATGATCAAAGTGTGATTGTGAATTTATGGTTGAGTTTGAACCATTATCACTTTGATAAATTGATTGTGTTGAGGTATTTGATGTAACTTGAGAATTTACTTGTGATGAATTTGTTGAAGGTGTGTGAAGTGTTTGTGAATGTAAGGGTGAGCTTGTTGTTGATATTGTATATTCATCATCATCGTTGTTAGAGAATTCGTTGTCTTCGTCACTTGGTTGGATTTCTTGATCATGATGTTCATTTGTGGCTTCAAGATTTTCTATTTTGAAGCCAGTCCACTCGGGTTCGTCGTTGATGTGCTCACTCATGTAATCCTTCCAATCCCTTGTTTCATTCTCCTTAAACTTCACATCTCTACTAACACATATCTTTGTGTCTTTGGATCAAATAGTCGATAAGCTATGCGTACCGAAAACTCTTAGATTCTCTAAGTTTGGCTTTCTTCTCTTAATTGCTTCATATGGAGTAATGTCTTTTAATGCTTTTGTAGGAACGCTATTTAAGATGTATATGGCGTGTCTAACAGCTTCAGCCCAAAAGTTTTGTGGCATGTTCGTTGCTTTCATCATACATCTTGTTGTAGACATAATTGTCCTATTTCTTCGTTCAACTATTCCATTTTGTTGCGGTGAGTAAGGTGCGGTAATTTGTCGTGCTATGCCATTTTATTTGCAGTATTGTGTGAATTCATTTGATGTGAATTCTCCTCCACGATCAGTTATTACATCTTTAATGTTGTCCTTAACCCCTTTTCTATCGTATTCTTGTATTCCTTGAAAGTATCAAATGCTTGATCTTTCGTATTTAGGGAAGACACCCACATATATCTTGAGTAATCATCTACAAACAAGAATATGTATTTCTTCCAAGAAGGTGTCGGTGGTGTGATTGGTCTGCATAAATCTCCATATACTAAATCTAAAGGTGATGTTGATCTAGCTTTTGCTTTCTTGGGAAATGGCGCTCTACTATGTTTACCAATTAAACAAACATCACAAATTTGTGTCGTATGTTTAATGGCAGGTATTCCATGAACTAAATCCCTTTGAGCCATTAATTTTAGTGACTCAAAATTGAGATGTCCTAGTCTTGTGTTCCATAACTAAGTATTATCCTTTATGTTAGCCTCGCTTTTTCTAAAGATAACGTCACTTACGTGAATTGGACTAGATGCGTAGTATACTTTGCCCTTAGGGACTAGTATCGTTTAAGTGGCAAAGTTAGAGCCTATAAATACCCCTCATGACTCTCCATGAGGGGTGAGGTGAAGCATTAGGGGTGTGTTTATTTTTTTCTTATCAATAAAGTGTGTTTATTTTGCTTTCTTGGGAAATGGCGCTTTACTATGTTTACCAATTAAACAAACATCACAAATTTGTGTCGTATGTTTATTGGCAGGTATTCCATGAACTAAATCCCTTTTAGCCATTGATTTTAGTTACTCAAAATTGAGATGTCCTAGTCTTGCGTTCCATAACCAAGTATTATCCTTTATGTTAGCCTCGCTTTTTCAAAAGATAACGTCACTTACGTGAATTGGACTAGATGCGTAGTATACTTTGCCCTTAGGGACTAGTATCGTTTAAGTGGCAAAGTTAGAGCCTATAAATACCCCTCATGACTCTCCATGAGGGGTGAGGTGTAGCATTAGGGGTGTGTTTATTTTGTTCTTATCAATAAAGTTATCATTTGTTTCTCCTCCCTCTCTCTACTTTCTCTCTCTAAAAAAGATGAAGATCTTCATCTTCTTCCATCAACCTAGACCTCCAAACCACATAAATCTTTATGATTTTCGGTCCTAACAAGTGGTATAGAGCCATGGTTATCTTGTGTTGATTTATGTTGGTTTTACACATGTTTTTTACTGTTTTTTGTGCTTATTTTGTGGGTCGGAAAATTTTTTTCCGATTTGTGGGTATAACAGTTTTATTCCTGTTTTTGGTATCCTCTTGTTGGTCAATACAAAAAGTCCTGGTTTTCATGTGTACATCTGTCTTGGGTCATCTTGTCCAAATAGTACTTTTATGACTTTTTTATACCAAATCTGTGAAAACTTTTGTGGTCAAATAGTGGTCAAAATGGGCATTCAAGAAGCACTTTTTATGCATTTCTGGGTTTTTCATGAAGCTGGAAGAATATATTGGTCGTAAAAACTTGCCGGAAAAAAAGTCAAAGGGTCAAAACCCTTTTTCTACGCATAAGGGGAATCTTCAAAGGTGTTACGCGTAGCTGTGAAGTTACGCGTATGAAAAGTTACGCGTATGCTCTTACGCATAAGCCTAGGCTTAAGCATAAGAATGGGCTACGCCTAAGACTCTTTTACGCGTATGCCTACGCATAAGCAAGAAGTTACGCGTAAGAGATTTATGGGCAGAAAAGGGAAAATGTTACGCGTAAACATGACCATGAACACAAACGAATACCATTTACCAAAAGAAAAACATCTCGACCACCTTCACTGGTCCTCGTCTCAACTAGAATTAAAAATGATAAACGAGCAGAAATCCATCTCCAACAACTAATACATACCCATCTCCATTCAACCTCCACTTCTAATACATTACCTCATCTCCAAACATCTTGACATATCGAAATTAAATGTAAAACAATCTCAGAAACAGTTCAAGATTTCATCTTTTACAGATTTTTTCTTGGAACCTTATCATCATGGATCATTTTCGAAGTCAAAGCTTCAAGATAATATTCGAAAGTTAAAGAAGGACCAAAACCAAACGGGTTTACTCCTTTCTTTGGTTCGATTGACAGAAAAACTTATTAACATCACAATACTTACCCGAGACCCCATTCAAAGGATCTTGAAGCATTTAAATTGGTTTCTTGATTCGGATTAAGCTACCCATGAAGACAAAGGTTGGGTAATTATTATGATGAGGTGTGATTCGTTTATGATTGTGATTCAGATGAAGATGATGAGATTTGGGTGAGCGCACAGCAATGGGAGATGTGAGAAGTTTGGTGATTGTAATCGGTTGAGGAGGGGGGCGGAGAGTTTGAGAAGTGTGTTTAGGGTAAGGATAAGAAATGAGGTTTAGGGTTAGTAAATTGATATGAGTCCTTATAACCGGTTTCAAGGATTTGCTGCATTGGGCTTTTTGACTTGAATCGCAGATTGTTGAGTTGGATCGTGGACTTTTGGCTTCTCATTTGGATTTGGGCTTGAGTAACATTGTATTTTACTGGGCTGTTTATCTACTCTATTCGGACGTGAGGTATATTCGAGCAAATGGTAAATCACAGTTATCAAACATAGTTATCCGAAATTTTGTCTTGGATACACTATGTTTTTGATATAATTCGAATATGTGCGGTATTTTTGGTATGGTATAATTTTCACGGAGGGATACATTATTCACGGCTTAAGCGAAGATATGAAAAAATGACTACGGGTCTTTTGTACGGTATTACTTACGAGGAATTGACGTGACATTTCACGGGTGGACTTCTTTATCTTTGAGACGATGGTTGGTTGGATGCATGTCTCAAGATAACTTGTTGGAGCACATTATGAAATTTGACAATCTGGTTATAACTGGTAAGGAGTTACGTTGTAGTGCTCACAGTGTGTAACCATCACTTTAAGGAGTTACATTGTAGTGCTCAGTGTCACACGGCGTTGTGGATTGTTCAAAAACTAAGAAGCAGTAAGTCACAAAGTTGGGATGTTTACTTCCTTTTTCAAGTTAGTCGTATCGGGTCATCTCCACATGTGGTCATTACAATTAGCCGGTGAATTCAAAGGAGGTTCGATTTAAGGTTGGTTAGAGAAAATTATTGAGAGTATACTTTTGCGACATATTCTCATAGAATTTTGATCAAGCTATGATGTTAATATTGCATCAAAAAAGGTAATACGGCATGTACGCAACATTATGATGATTCTGATAGCTCGCAACCATCAGGAGGGAGAAGTTGGTATTTCATCTTCCGTGATTGGATTACGAAGGGATTTGTGCTTAAGACTGAAGAAAGAGAAGTAGTGTGTGTACATTGGGGCTTTTTTACCAACTTGCATGCAATACTAAGTGAGTTATGTTGTTACGATGTTCCCAGAACGACAACCATTGTGCTTCAAGAGTTTACTTTCTCCGCTGCGTGTCTGAAGATTAAAGACATGTTGGAAGAGTGTTGTCGGTTCAGGAGGGAGCAAAGAATGAAAAAAGGCTCACTAGTTAGGAGGGAGTAATAACCTAACTAGACCGTTACAGTTGAAGTTCAGAGCTACAAGAAGATCTAATGCCGAGATCGTCGGAAGGGAAAACTTCAAGTTTGCCTCAGTATCTAGACTACAGAGACTCTGCGCTTCAAGAAAGTCAACATAGTTTATTACTATTGTAATTTACTTTGCTTTGTATTTATAGGTCTCATTGTAACCATTCACATGTGACGCTATCTTGGAGGGAGATTGTTAGCCTCGCTATTTAGATGCGTAGTATACTTTGCCCTTAGGGACTAGTATCGTTTAAGTGGCAAAGTTAGAGCCTATAAATACCCCTCATGACTCTCCATGAGGGGTGAGGTGTAGCATTTGGTTAGTGTGTGTTTGTTTCATCAATAAAAGTTATCCTTATCTTCTCCTCCCTCTCTCTAGTTTCTCTCTCTAAACAAGATGAATACTTTCATCTTCAATCACCAACCAAGACCTCCCGAACCACATAAATCCTTATGTTTTTCGATCCTAACACTTTAAATTTGCTAATAGGCAAACATGTGTACCTATCCTTAGACTTACTTTGTATAGTCTATTTTTTTGTCGCGTAACTTTCATGAAGATTTTGTTATCCATGTCATAAAGTTGTAACTCGTCGTCTTCCATTACTACCTTACAACCAATTTCGGTAAATTGTCCAAAGCTCAATAAGTTGCTTTTCAAGCAAGAATGTAATATACATGTAATATAATTCTTTGCTTCTCGTCATCACATTCTATTAAGATTGAACATTTTCCTTTGATTTCTATGTGTGAACCATCTCCGAATCTTACTTTTTCACTGACCTTCTCATCTAACTCCTTGAAGTGATCTCTCACTCCGGTCATATGATTGCTTGATCCATTGTCTAAATATTGTAGACTATCCATATTTGTCTCTTTATATCCTACATCTTCTTCATGTAGCGAGACCTTTTGATCTTCAACTTCTGTTACTTGTTTCCTTTCATCTGAGTCTTCTAATATTGCCATTAATAGGGTAGGTTCTAAGTCCTCTTCAAAAAGATTAGATTGCTCATTTGAATTTCTCCTTTTAGGACATCTAGGTGCAATGTGCCCTATCTTCTTACATTTGTAACATTGTAATTTGCTAGTATCATAGCTTGATTTCTTGAAGTTGCTATGAGAGGTTTCTCTATCTTTCCTCTCTTCCTTAGATTTTTTGTGGTTCTTTCCTTGTGAAAATTTATATCATTCCGCGTCCACGTCCTTTAAAATGTTTTCCTCTATTTTTCATGTCGTGTGAACATTAGTTTCTCTTGATTGTCCACTTGTTTTTCTTTCTTGTACCTAATTCTTTCCTATATGTCTTAAGTCTTCCAATTGCTACTTCCATTGTCATTTTACTTATATCAGAATATTGCTCTATTGATGCAACTATTTGCAGATACCTATCGGGTACAGCATTTAATAGCTTTGTAACTATTGTTTGATCTTCAATTGTGTGCCTTAGACTAGCAACTTTGTTTACTAAGGTTGTTATTTTCCCGATGAAGGTGTCGATTGTCTTATCTTCCTTCATATGTAACATCTCAAATTCAGATTTGAGTGTTTGTAACCTTGCTTGTTGAACTCTTTGTTCACCAGCGTATCTAGTCTTCAGAGCATCCCATATGGCTTTCGCGTTTTTTTTAAGTCTCAAAAGAAAGAGACGCGCTCTGCTCAGAAGAAAGGAGAGAGGCGCAGAGTTATTAAGGGCGTCACAAAAGGAACCAACATCAATATTAGGGCAATACTTAACCCAACAGATTCCAAAAGATACAAATACAACCCTCTACTTTTTATTTTTTTTACTTCTTATATAGTATACTAGTACTTTTGACATATTATACTATAAGATTATAGGAAAAGTTACACTCTTGGCACGCTCAACTTCCCTTCATAGCTTTGCAAGAGCTCTGTTATCCTTTCTGATGTCTTTATAGTGCTTCTTCTTGATCAACTTGATGAAGTATTCCATGATCCTTTGGTCAATGGCTACACCTCCAAGATGGTTGTCACCACTTGTGGCAAGAACCAAAATAACACCCTTACTGATTGTCAAGATGCTGACATCAAATGTTCCACCACCAATGTGAAAAACAAGCATATTCTTCTATCTTTTTTGTCCAAACCATATGTGATAGCAGCAGTCGTGGGTTCATTGATGATTCTGGCAACATTTAAACCAGAAATCACACCAGCGTCCTTGGTAGCCTGTCTTTGGGCATCATTAAAGTATGTTGCAAAAATAATCGAAAAAGAATAAGCTAACATGGTTGAATACTATATTTTTTGGAAGTGTACTATATTTTTTGGAATTGTAGATTTAGGGGAGAGACGAAGAATCCTTGATGTCTTACCTTTCAGTGTTGGCAAGCTCCCTGTAAGATATTTAGGAATTCCATTATTAGCCAAGAACATTGGGATTAATGATTGCAAAGTTTTAGTGGATAAAGTGAAGAATAAATTAAATGACTGGAAAAATAAGTCTTTGTCATATGCAGGTAGACTACAGCTCATTGCCTCTGTCTTGTCTGCTATGCAAACTTATTGGGCTTCTGTTATAAAGATTCCTAAATCAGATTCAGTTTATCAATAGGTGCTAATTGTCCGGCCAAGTGCAAAAGATTATTTCCATCTTTGTCTTTCCATACTTTATGTACATGTTTGTCAACCATGTCCTCGTGTACCAAATAGGTGTAAACATTTTTACAACGGTGTAGTACTGCTAACTGAGTAAGGTGATACTCATGCTGTGTAGTCCAAATTGCTTGTGGAAAAGATTTTATTATCTCTGCTATTGCCTCAGAATTATCATGATCCAGTGCTGCGTGAAGGGCTTCGGTGTAATTTTCACGAATAACATTATCATCGTCAATTTCACGAACTTCTTTGCATATATATCTCAGTACCTTAAGAGCTTTATTGTGCCTCTCTTTCTCTGTTTGGAGCTGCCTAATGTGTGGTACTGCAGTTAATTGAATAACAAACACCTATTTAGCATAATCTTATTGCATGTTTATAACTTCTAGCTATCGTTAAATATACACAAAGTTAATTAACTCAAATATGCAAACTACGCGATTCGAATATACACGAGGTTAATAGAACTTATAGAAGTGACTATTGAAATCTTAAAAATACCACTTCGTTAATGGAAATTATATGAATTTTGTAGATCAGAAGCAACAATTAGCAAACAATATGCTATCCTTATTTTAGCTGGAAAATCTTAGAGGCATAATTTTTGTATGCTAAATATATTCTTGCAACTTTCATACGAGGAAAAAGTATGGTTGTTTCCGTAAGCTCTTAAAAATAAAACAATGTTTAGTATATTGAAGAACATTCTTACTTCCGAAGGAAAAAATAAAAACAAGAGGAAACCAGCGGAAGCTTTCTTACCATGTAGTACTGCCATTTCCCAAAACTTAATGTAATCCGGCACCATTACTACACAATACATCAGATTTTAACATATATTAGAAAATTTAATATGAGACATCTAGGATGGCGAAAGTGTAAAGTTGTACGTAATATCAGTTACTGACATAATGAACAATTTTGGTATTATAATATCAGATAGTTAGGTTTCAAATCACCAGAATGCTTGATCCCTCAACAATCCAAGCTACTAAAAAAAGTTAATTGTTATTATATGGGAAAAAAGTTATAAATTCATAACTACTTTACAAAAAAAACTCATTATGCTCTATATACTTCACTTATTGTCATAATACATAACCATTTTCATTTTATTCGGTTATTTTCTATCCGTTTTTATCCGTTTTCGTAAATCGTCCATTTTTATCCGTTTTCATTATAATATGTCCGGATAAAAACAGATAAAAACCGTTTTTACGTGGATAATAAAAACAGTTTCTATCCGTTTTTATCTGTTTTTATCCGAACATATTAAAATGAAAACGGGTAAAAATGGACGATTTACGAAAACGGATAAAAACGGACAGAAAATAACCGAATAAAATGAAAAGGGTTATGTATTATGACAATAAGTGAAGTAGATAGAGCATAATGAGTTTTTTGTAAAGTACGTTATGAATTTATAGTTTTTTTCCTTATTATATGAATTATATTAATTCATATTTGTCGTTGATTGATTTGATTAAATTTTGAGAAATAAATAATTAAAGTAATTAAACTGTGTCAATCACAAACCAGAGTGAAAGCAGCTCCTCCTGTCCTTAGCTGTAGATTTAGCGTTATCAGGTAATTGGTTTTCAATATCTTGCTTCTCATGGAGATTCTCTAAGTAATTGTCATTCTTTATCGGCGCATCTTCATGAAAAAATTTATTATTAGTTTAATGATGAATTGATGATCACCGTCAAACATAGAGAATCAACAAACAAAAAAAAAACAACTAACAGTACATGAAATATCAACAGAACCAAAAATAATTTGTGTCAAAACTTATTAACTTTAATACTACGTAATAGTTTGGGTGCATCTTATCTTGCAAAATACCATCTTGCTTCAGGTTTAAACTGGTGACTTGGAATTTGACAATCGTGGACAATAAGAAAAGATTGTACACATTTTAAGAAGTGTGAAAAAAAAGTGTGTACTATTGTCCATTTTTTTGTAGTGAATAACTAGATTAGATCAACTGATAATGCATAAAAACATACGAGTAGTTGATCAAGCATAATACAAACAAAAATAAGTACACATAACTCATATGGACAATAGAAAAAATGAATTAAGAGCAATTGATGGAGAATCATACTGTCGTAAACATATTTTTGGTAGAAGTTGTACTGCCTGCCACTACGATATGCGTCCAACTTTCCCGCAATAGCCTTTAATGGTATTTTATCTCCTTTGTTTTCTCTAACCATGCTTGGGAACTCCTTGATCAACCCATATGCAATATCTGCAAATACCAACAATTACAAAACAGGAGTAAATATATACATAAAACATGCCTGATATATAATATAAGCTAAATAAAGAAGGGCATGCTAGCTTCAGTTCTTGGCATCTTATAAAAAAAAGGGTAAACGTATAATAGGGATTTTAAAGCTTACCGAAATATCCTGCATTGATTACGTTAGTGATAAGCGAAGCCGCAAGTTCACCCATGAAAGGGTTGTTATGTCCTTCTATGTTGGAGAGTTCAATATATTTTCTGGTCATCTCCAACAAATACTTAAAAGTATTACCGTGAGAACCAAAAATTGCTCTATGGATAGGCAATAAGTTGGCTTTGTCTGGAATAAATAATAATGATGGGTTTTTCTCAACCAGCATCTTGGCAGCATCCTTGTTGCCAACAAGGGCTGCACGGTGTAGTGTGTTCATACTCTTGTTAGTCACTATAGTTGGAAGTGACTCCGGATCTATCTCATTCAGGAGATTCTGGACGATGTGAATATTTTTACATGTACTAATTGCAACATGTAATGGGCTATCATCGTAATCATTGATTTTAACAGTCAATGCTTTATGCTTGTCTGTCGTTTTCAAAGATTTCACGGAGTTTGTCCCACTTGCCATTCAAAATAGCTCCATGGAGTGGTAGGTGCTCTTTCCAGCCTATTACCATAAGATAATCAAACAACTACACGTTAATCAGGAAATTTGGAAGAAAGACTAATGAACGATCATGAAACAATACCTTTGTTGCTTGTGGTGTGTTCAGCCATAGGTCTACGAGTACCATAACTAGTCCTTAACTTTATCCACACTTCCTTAGTTTTGTGGTGTGGCCCACGACGGTCGTCATTACATCTTCACAAAGCGAACCAAAGATCCATCCTCTAACAAGTGTATCCGACCTCATCCATTTCCAGTACTTGTGGCCACCAGTCTCCTGCGGTTTTTCGAATCTCCCATCAATAAAGCCCATCATATTATGGCTCTCCAAAAGGCAAACCATTTGTTCCTGCCAAGGACCATAATTGGTCGCACCAGACAGCTTAATAGAAAGAAAGTCGGATGCACGAACATAACAAGGGTACGGGTATTGTTGCGATCCTGTTACATTACAATCATAATGTAAGCACACATAAGAACAAATCTTTAGATCTTTATATATAATATCATGAGCTTATGATGAAATGTTTATCTATCGAGCAATGCTACATTTCAAATTCAATATATATTCACCAACACATGGTTGTAAGTAACTTGAAACATAAAAGCTGAAACAAAATAATTCCTATCAATTTTTTCTTTATATGTTAAAGATAAAGATTAACAACATACTTTCAGTTACGGTGGTAGAGCTGCTTGATGCGATTCGGGTAGCCATTAGCTAGTGCGAAAGATAATATGATATCTAATGCATATTAGTACTTTTTAGAAAGGCTCATATATATAATGAACAAGGTTGCTGTAAATCTTCTCATCTGTTGAGGTTGTAGCTAATGCATTAATCATTACTTAAGTTGATGATGACAGCCAATGATGTCATATAATTCTAGATCTCTTACGCACGTCGATTACTTTGTCATTTATAAACCAAGACTTGGCACATATCTTAGAGCACACGGTATGGATGCATTTAACGTGCCAAATGTCTATTTTTTTATGTTATTGATGAGCCAAATCATACCACTACTTGTCCCATTCGTGAGTCCAAGGAACCCCAAGCCATTTGACTGGCTCACGCCAAATGTGTTTTTTTTTATTGTGAGTGAGTGGGTATTTTTAGTGGGGTATTTTGTGGGACCCAATAACATGTTAGTAGTGTGTTATGAAGGATGAGTGTTTTAGTTATTGGTGTATTATTGGAAAGAGATGACGTGGCGCTGATATGTCATACCAATAACATGTTATTCATATGCACGATACCTTGTACTCTTATGTAGCCCGTTTGGTTAATGGTTTTTGAACACAAGGTTTGGCATGAGTCTCAATATTGTTTGTTTGGTTAATAGGTTTTGGTTTTAAAACATGTAGATGGCTCACAAAATGAAAAGAGTAATATGGTGGGATTTATCTAAGTCACATAATTAATTTTACCATTTTATTTTTTCTCTCTCACATACATACATATACTTTTATTTTAAAATAATACTTTTACTTTTAATTTTATTATAAAATTTATTAAATAAACATAATTTCTCTTTTCAAATCATACACCAAATCCAAATTCAAATTCAAACCCCTTTATAAACCAAACGGGCCCAGATATATGGTATATGGGATCAAAGGCACGTTAGCATTTGTTAGAAAATGTATATAATAAGTTAACGCACAAATAATTTGCCAAAAGTGTTCACTTTATAAGGTTGTGAGTTGGTAACTAACGCCAGGGACGGTACCACGGGTTCTTGCGGGATCCCTTCATACCTAGACACCCACGAAATATTTCGATGTAGTATTAATTTTTGATAAAAACATCAATTTTTGCTATATAAATCTCAAATGCATCCGGTCCAGCAAAATGTGTTTTTATATTACAGTTCAAAAAATTTATACATTCAATCATATTTTGTTAAAATGATACCAAAACACACAAGTACTAATCACCCAACCAACCACCCCTTGGTGATACTTTTATTATAACAATAGATAAGTCCCTAACACATGTTCTTACCAAGAACAATACAAAGAACAAATCTGTTGTCCCTCTACAAAGGTGCAACAGTAATACAATCAACCCACACACTAGAACAATATACCAAACTACAAGTGAGATCAAGATGATCTAAACCAGTATAACAAAACTACCCAGAACACCAAATAATACTTGACAACTTTTGTAGGTGAGAAACTTGTGAGAGAAAACTGAATGAATGAACCCTAGATCCGGATTCAAGCTTATATAGGAGCTATTTTCACTTTACACCCCTGCACAAATAAACACTTACAAAAACATACCAAATGTTATTTGTTAGCACAACATAACTAAAAATATTTACCAAAGGAACCTCTAAGCTTCCTAAGTTTGCTAAAGACATGTTGAATATTATTTCCAACACCCCCCCTCAAACTGATTAAACAAAAAGATTTTCCATACCAAGCTTCTTTACCATAATTGCATGTTGTGCTGTTCCAAGTGCCTTAGTTAGCACATCAGCAGTTTGATCCTTTGAACCAACCTTCACAGTTTCAATCAAACCTGATGCCACTTTTTCTCTAATAAGATGAACATCAATATCAAAATGCTTAGTCTTTTCATGCATAACAGGATTAGCAGCAATTTGCATAGCTGCCTTGTTATCACAACAAAGCATAACAAGCAACAACACTTCAGTCACCTCAAGATCTTTTAAGACCTTAAGTATCCACATAACCTCACAAGTAACAGATGCCATAGACCTGTATTCAGCTTCAGCTGAAGATCTTGACAAAGTATTTTGCTTCTTACTTTTCCAAGAAACAATATTACCATTAACAAAAACACAATACCCTGAGACAGACCTTCTGGTGACTGGACATTTAGCTCAATCAGCATCATAGAATGCCACAACACTAAACTTCTCACTTTTCTTAAAACTTATACCATTTCCTAGAACAAGTTTAAGATACCTCAAAACCCATAGACCAATGTGTGGAAAACGTGGGGGGGGGGGGTGAATACGTTTCCGTTTCAAACTTAAAACTTTTGTATCAAATATAGTATAAACCATTGCATTTGTGATAACATCAAATAGTCCTGAATATTAAGTGTCAATTTCCCCCGATAATGCTCGTATTTTATAACATTTATATGGATTTACGCTTGTTTTCCTCTATATTTCACTTTCAGGTAAATTACGAGCATTGGAGCTAAAGAGACGCGGATTTGGAGAATTTATTGAAGATATATCATATTATGCTCATTTTGAAGAAGTAACAGCGTAACTCCTCTCTCACATTACGCTATAACTAAAGTGTGGCTCAGAAAACCAACTCAACAGAAGATTACGACGTAACTCTCTCAAAGATTACGACGTAACCAACTAGGTCAAATGAGGTTCCGCGCCGCTGCAAGCTACGCCGTAACTATTGTCTCAATTACGGCGTAACCAGTATTTATTAAAGATACGGCGTAACTCCTTCCAGATGTTACACCGTAACCAGCATTTTTAGTGCAAAATACGAAGAATTGGATGTTACGGCGTAACTCTTATCATTAGTTATGCCGTAACCAGATCTGGCCTATAAATACCCCACGAATTCCAGCATTTCAAAGCATCCCATTTCACACATAACATCAAGTGAACGTGAGAAGAAGTCGAAGGCAGATCTAGAGGAGCATACGGAGCTCCAAGGGAGAAATCACTCCCCTATGATAAGCATTCGCATTTTATCTTTTCTTTACTTTTAATTCATGTATTTCGTAATGTTAAACATTGAATCGAATGTTTTAGTTAATATGAGAGGCTAAGCACCTCTGGTGCTGGCCTGGTTATGATTCCTTAATTGTTTTGTTTGCGTTTACATTGCTTCCGTATAATTATTTCTAAGTGTATGCATGCATAGTTTGTTGGTAGCTACCCTTGTTTCGGTAGTTTTGAATGGCGGTAGTGGCTAGTTACTTAGGAGATATGACCAACTGACCCTAAGTAGGTAGACTGAGTGGGAAGGGTAAGATATGACCAACTGACGACCCTTTCTGCTTGTGTGATTTGACCAACTAATCACCTACCGTTTGGATGAACTTAAGAAGTCGGGGATGAGTGTTTAAGATGCTAGCGCCCGGGCACTCATTGTTATAAATCTAGCATGTAGCAGTACTTAATGACTTGGCTTAGGGGACTAAAAACAACTGAACTTATGACGGGTCACCTGGTTTCTCCTGTGGGACCCTTTGCTGATAGGTTAAGACGAACTGACCAAATGTTGTCCTAGTGACTTTGACCCCACCTGAAGTAATTGGAAGTAATTAGACGTAAACATAACTAGTTAGGATGAATATTAGGTTAGCACCCCTCTCCTCTATTGATCACAACCCTCACCTTTATTTGCTTTAGTAGTTAATTATATCGAAATCATATTAAAATCTGTGACACCTAGACTTAGTTTAAATCCGCACACATAGCTCTTGGGACGACCTCGGTTTTACTGAAATACTACACTACACACGACCGGGTACACTGCCCGTTAGTGCATTAGGGTAGGCCATAGGTTTAACGAGACTTATAAATATTAAAACCTGGTCAGTAAAACCTGCATCAAATTTTTGGCGCCGCTGTCGGGGAGTTATTTTAGGGTTTTTATTAAGTCTATTTTTAACTTTCTTTCTTCTCATAATGTCAGGATTCAAGACTAGAAGCTCAAGACCATTTTTGGCCACCCCGTTTGATGATCCGGAAAAACAATTTCAGACGAAAAAAGTTTACTCACCAGTTCCTAGTCATAACATTTTTTCGTTTTACGAATCTGACCAATTTGTTGCAGAACCTGAAGCCATTGATGAAAATAATATAGAAGAAATAACCATGGAGCAGTATTTGGAGCAACCAAATGTGAACTGTAAACGAGCCTTCACGCAAGACTCTACTGTGGAAAAATTCTCCATTCCAGACCAATTTATTCGGGAATTACACGAGCTTAATTTTTCAGGAGATGAAAATGAGGATGTTCAAAATCATGTGGAAGAAGTGCTCTACTTATCATCTCTTTTCAGCGTCCGGAATATCCCTAGCTATTCAGTTATAGCTAGAATTTTCCCTATGACTCTTATAGGGACTGCAAAAAGATGGTACAATAAGCTCCCTTCCGAGTGCAAGGAAACATGGGATACATTAAGAAGAGAATTCATTCAACAATTTTTCCCTCCTTCAAAGATGGCTAAACTTCTCGGTAAGATCCATCAATTCGTTCAAGAGAGTGAAGAAACATTGTAACAAGCATGGGAGAGATTCAATGAGCTACTTTACCGATGCCCCACTCATGACTTGAACAAGCATCAAATCGTCTATGTCTTCTACAGGTGAATTAATGCACTGACACGTGAACTACTCGATTCTCCTAGACCTATTCCTAGCATGACCCCTGACCAAGCTTTGGAGTGTATTCGACGAATTTCTGAACACTGCTATAAATGGCATATGGAGACAGGGTATTGACCATGGGATAATTTTTATCATAAGGTGATGAAAACATTAACGAAGCAAGAATATAATTATGGTGAAATTTTCGAAAAGCGAAGGCTGGAAAGGGCAAATGAAATTGAAGCCTGTAGGGTAGAAAAGGTTAAGAGTGTATTTGAGACCAAGACCGAAAACAACTTAGTAAAAAGGATCCTTGACCATATCGAGGAATCTAGGGAACGTGATGAGAGAATTGAAAAAATGATGAAAACATTCGTGGAAAACACAGTTTCTTCTCTCAAGACTCATGAAGATCGGATAAAGGGTTTGGAGAAGAGTGTGAACTCATGTTTGAAAGCCATCATGGATTACCTCGCTGCACGGGAAGAAGAAGTTGTCAACACAGTTGAAACAATCTTTGTAGAGCCCACTACCTTTTCGGGGAAGGTTAAACAAAGAATCAGCAAGGAGAAACACTTGCTTTTTGACGTTGGAGCTCTCCCAGTAAACGTTCCTCTTGTTAATTCCATTAAAACTGATCCTAAAAATATTTTGCAAGAATTAAGTAACAATTCCGATGAGATGGTTCAACTTAACAAGAGATGTTTAGCAGTTTTAAGAAATGAACTGCCACAAAAGGAAAAAGATCTCGGTTGTTTCACTCTCCCTTGCTTGATAGGGAGTCTCAATATGTGTAACGCCCTAGCTGATCTTGGAACGAGCATAACCATAATGCCTCGTTCAATGTTCCTACGTATGGGTATCAGAGACCTTAAACCAGCCAAATTGAAGATTGAAATGGCTGATCGGTCCATGCAGTCACCCTTGGGAATCGTTGAGAATGTATTGGTAAAGATAAAAAAAATCTCTTCCTGGTTGATTTCGTGATTCTGGATATTCTCGAAGACAACCGAATACCTATCATTTTAGGAAGACCAATGCTTGCTACTGCCCATGCAAAAGTGGATGTCTTCGCCCAAAAATTAACTCTCGAAGCTAACGGGGAGGTTGACACATTTAGACCTAATGAACTTCTGTCCACTCCTCAAAAAGTTTCCGCAATTGATCCTATTGGTGATTTCGGCGATGCATTGGAAGATTTTCTTAGTGACTCCCCGAAAACTCCTATAAATCATGGCGAGATAGCTTCAGGGAAAGATTATGATGTGTTTGTAAATTTTGAAGAAGAAGACTTAGGAGTCAGTGCCGATGATTTCTCTAGCGACGTCGAAATGGTCTGTGGAAAACTAGAAGGGGGGTTGAATAGTTTTGCCAATTAAAACTTCCTTTTAAATTATTTAGATCGACTTATGTCAATCTATTTAGATGTGTTTTAGATGTTGATAAACAAACATATAGAAGTATGTAATGAAAAGATAAGGGTAAGAAGCACAAAACCACAATGCAAGTATTTATAGTGGTTCGGCTACAAGGACACCTTCCTTGCCCTACTCCACTCCCCGAGTCACCTACTCGAGAGTTCGTAATCACTACACCAACTCCTTATGGCGAATAAGCCTTCACAACGTCGCTTACACCTTTTTCCGGTACAAAGCAAAATACCGAGTTCTTTCACACCAAGGTGAACCACACCTAACACAACGTCGCCTACCCTTTATCCGGTGCTAGGCTAACCACCGAGTTCTTTCACTCCAAGGAGAACTAATCTTATCACAACGTCACCTACCCTTTATTAGGTACTAGGCTAAGTACCTAGTTCCATTTCAATGGAGGAACTACTACCCAACACTACACAACACCTAATCCCAAAGGAGACGAACTCCTCATTACAACATCATCAAGGATATCAATATCCTTGGATCCAATACTAATCTAACTTGTACATTGAAACACACCATATCGAATTTACATCTAAGGCACCTTTCACTAATGCTTTTAACTAGATCTTCAAGACACCATTCACTAATGTCTTGTGACTTGACTTTTAGGCACCCTTCACTAATGCCTACAATGCGGACGATCGACACCTTTCACTAATGTCTTCGTCTTGACACTTGAGACATCTTTCACTAATGTCTTCAACACTACACTTCTTAGAAGAAAGAGAAGAACCATCAACAAGAGGAATTCAGTAGTCTTGATGATGAGAAAGCATAGCAACTCATGGACTTGAGCTTGCTTGACTTCAAAGGTGGTGATCTCGCCTTTAAGAGGAACCTAGAGAATCACACAAAAAACAAAACTACAAACATAGATCACTTGGATCTGGGGTTAGAGAGTTTTAAACTCAGGGAGAAAGTATGTTAGAAAGGGGTGAGAAACAATGAAGAAATGGCTCACTATTTATAGAGGAAAATGTCTACTGTTCCCCGGATCCCACGGATCCCTCCCACAAGGGATCCGTCTAGCGTAAAGCTAGGGATCCGTAGGACGCTCCTCTTTACCCATGGGTATTTTGGTTATGGGTCATGGGTCATGGGTTGATCCATGGGTTCTTTACTAGATGCAATGTATCTTATGAGTGCAATGCACTTAGTCACATGGGTATGGGTCAATACCATGGGTTATGGATATTATCCATATATGATATAAGCATGATGTCATGAAATGGGTTATGGGTCAAGCTCCATGGGTCATGGACTTTGGGTTGTACCCAACTACATTCAATGTATTTGGTCAATGGGTTATGATACTTAAGTTTCTACCCATTTAAATTACCCAATATACTACATACTAGTTATGCGTATATTTTACCCAAATATGTAAACACTAGTTGTTGTACATATGTAATATTAAATCATAAAATCACTTATACTTGTTTTAGTGTTTTATATGAAAACGTAAGTATGTTAGAAACTATTAGTTCAAACCATTTACTTATTTTATTTGTTTCATTAAAATGATTTTACGTTTGTTATCGACAAAACATGAGAAGATCGTAAAATATAAATAAACGTTTTTACGGTTTATTTGTATTAACATTCTCCCCCTTTTTGTTGATGACAAAACATAAAATTATTTTAAGGAAAAGATAAAATTCGTAAAAGTTTGAATTTGTAGTTTTTTACTTTTTTCTCCCCCTTTTTGTCGAAACAAAAAGAGCTTCGAAAGGAAACTAACACATTGTTTTAGGAAAAACATGTGAAAGAAAAAAAAAATAGAGAGCAAGTAACGGGGAAAGGATCTCGTCTTTACTCCCCCTTGACGAGTCCATCCCTATGTAAGGGCGTCAAGAAAATAATACTAAGATGGTTCATTTGCAACTAAGTTTGCAAAAGATTTCGTCTATGTGACGAATGTGTTCCCCCTTGATGATTGCAATTTTGCAAAGGGATGTCATGAAATGTAATCCTAATATTGCAAGTAATTTGCAATGTATTGCTTTGACACAAAGCTCCCCCTAGCTTTAGGGTGTCAAAGTCTTCATGTGTAAATTGAATAACTACAAAACAAATGTTAGAAAACAAGTATAATGCACAATTTCCTGCAAATATGATCCAAGTTAGTAGAAAAATAGTTTTCTGTATCACGGATCCCACGGTTCCCTCCTTGTAGGGATCCGTATAGGCAAATTTAAGGGATCCGTCTGGCTGATGATTAATTTCAGCAATGATGATATAACACATTATGTTAAATATCAAAGTGAGATATGTATTATACAACATAATCATATACTCACAAATATAGCAAGTAGCATGTATTTTCATTTAATAAAACTAGAGATATGATATACATGACTCTAAAAACTAAGAAAATGATCGATACATGACTTGGAATTACTAGACTTATCTAAGTAATGCTTGATACTAGGACACCACTAAAATCCTCTAGCTCAACTTTGTTTAGGTTTAATCTCGTCGAAACGTTCGAGGAGGTGATAGAACATGAAACGTTGATCTTCTCGTACTTCATGTATCAAACTTTCAACATGTTGACAATGATAACAATCTTTGTCATGGCTAGGTAGTGGTGGTGGAAGAAATGAAATTGCTTGATGCGAAGGATCAAGTGAAGCGGGTTGTGGAGCCTCAAACGACGGAGGGATTGGTGGAGGCGCATTTGAATATGGCTCGACCAAGAATGATGGTGGTGGTAGAGAAGTGTCAACTTCCATATGGTTGGGTGGTTGACTTTGATAATTTCTCATAATCCAAATGGGATTATAAGATGGTGACGGCGAAAAGGAAGCCGAAGCTAGTGTTTACTCAACACCTTGATTTTATACCATTATTACTCCTAATGAGGAGAATGTTGCCGATGGAGGAGGATGAGACGGCTTAGGAGGCAAATCCTCTAAATTGTAGAGGTGTGGTGATGATAGTGGAGTTGTAAACGAGATAGCTCTAGGAACCAATGGTGATGGTTTAGTGGAGATGATATTGTTTGGCCTAGGAGGTATGGTGGTGTTTGGCATATGTAGTTTTGTGGGTACTATCCTTTTAGGAATTGGTTTGATTGGTTGAGTTGGTGGAGGATGAATCCTTGCATTTGTGGACTTGGCCGGAGATGATTCGGTAGAAGAGATTTCGTGTACAACATGAGCAATTTTCTTGGGTGGTTCTTTGGTGGATAAGTTGCTACTTGGAGTTTTCCTCATGATGAGATGATTTCAAGAGGTTTGTAAAGGTTTCCAAGTGCTGAAAATGAGAGTGAAAATGATGACTTTAGGAGTCCTAACAATGTAGTTTAATAAGGCAAGGGTTTTGGCAAGTGCATTCAAGACTTAAGCCACTAAGATTCATTGAAATGTAATGATTAACATGCACAAGAGTCAACTTAAGAGTTGTACTGATCTAGGAACTCATTTAAGATGAGATGGAGTGTTTAAGTTAACAAGATGAGCTTGAAATGTTTGTTTTAGCTAGAGTTGACATAAATCTGCCATACGGATCCCACGGTTCCCTCCAAAGAGGGATCCGCCAAGGCTAATTCTAGGGATCCGTGTATCAGCAGCTAAGAAAAGATAGCAATGATGTTTGTAAGGTCTAATGCCTATTTCTTCTTGAGTGTTTCAGTTTATCTAAGTGTTTTAAATGAAGAGGTGCTTAAGTACTTAAGGGTAATGAGTGATATAGCTAATGTTTGCCTTTTATGGAAGAAATTGAAACTTTCATGAGTACCAATGAATGAACAAAAGATGACACTAAAGATTTTGAGAGTGTCAAGTGAAGCTAAATGATCCTAGAGATTAGATAGTGACTTAGAATAATGTTTTGGAGAATATCCTAAAGGCTTAAGGTGGAAAAACTAAAATTTGAACAATTTCGACCAATTTTGAGGTAAGGAAGATTATGATCAATTTTGACATAATCGAAAGATTTCCAAAGTTAGATATGAGGGATCACGTGAGAAATGATGTATGAGTTTGAGAGCGGAAGAGTAATGGGTTTAAATGAAACGATAGATCTTCAAGCGTCTTGATTGTGATCTAGGTGAGTTGTGTGAGTAGGAAGGGTCTACTTAATGTGATAAGGACTTAATTTACCTTAAGACACTATGTCTAGCTTAGTGTGAGGTGTTCTAAAGAATGTTTGAAATACAATGATTGTAATTGCATTTTCTGTTTGCCGGATCCCACGGTTCCCTAAGAGTAGGGATCCGTCTAGCACAAACTTTGAGATCCGTCTATCTGCTAAGCAGGACCTTTACTAAAGGTATGCAATGATTTTGACAATGCATTATATTCCAAGGTTAGTTTTAAGAAGTTCTAATACTAAGCTATCAAATGTAAGATGTTTTATTTCATGAAGGAAATTGGATTACATTGATAAAGCATGAGTACAAAAGGATTGATCCTATTTGAAAGACTACTAAGTTCCTTGAGCATTTTCGCTAGAAGGATCATCAAGTGGTTGATGAGTGTTGGTGGAATCAAGAATGAAGAAAGTCTTCATGAGAGATATGTTTAGTGGTTCCATCATCTTGTTCACAAGTACGTACAACGGACTTTGAAATTGAGGATGAAAATGCATGACGTTATGATAGAGGCATGTCAAGAACATTCCATAAGAGATGGGTTTATTCTTGGAGCCTTGAAGATTTACAATTCGCCTTGCGAAGAAGTAGGCGAGATTTTATGGTTGTTGTGTTAGCAAACAATACACTATGTGAGCACAACAAGCGGGAAGGACTTCTCGATTTCCCCTAAGACTCCAAACATTTTCACGTAAGATGAGTGCAAGGGGTTTGTACTCTTCTCGGATGTCCCGTGTAAAGATAATGTTTGGATTGGAGTAATATGGTCGAGGTTTGTATATTATGCGATTTAAATCCTCCGAGGAAGGTATGTGTGAACAATATAGACTATTTTCTTCACAAAAGTTGAAGAGAGAATCAAGAGACCAATCTTCGGTGAAGGCACATTGTCCATGATTTGGAATCCGGAGGATGTGAGCAAATTTCCCAAGAGTTAAAACAAAATTTTGGTTTTTGATCAAAAACCAAAGAGATAGAGAGCGATCCTCGTTACGAACGAGTTCAACTTAACGGAAGAATTACATTATGAACCTTGGACATATCTTCTCATTGATTTCAAGAAGACATTCTTGTCCTATGGCTCGGAAGGAGGTATTGATACCTTCTTCGAATTGTAGAGAGGTGTCTACAATACATCCTTCGTGGAAGTGATGATTTTCGAGATTATTGAACCCACGGACATGATTGCCAGGTGTGTTGGGCTCAAGGGAGATGTTCGGAGTGTAGACGCCAGTGAGTGAAAAATCAAACTCATATTCATGCGTAATAGTTGAACCTATAGAAACGATGAGTTAATAGAAAGTGATGTTTTGTGGTCAATCAATGATTATCTAATGTTTTTACTAGATTTTTATTAACAATGATTTTTTAACAACAATGACACTTAACTCACTTAAGGTTTTGACATTCTAGTGGAATATTACTTTTAGAAGAAAGTGGTTTTTAATTTGCATGAAAAACTATTCTCTAGTAGTACGGTTCCCTTTCATAAGGGATCCGGCAAGTCTAACTTTCGGGATCCGTGGATCTGGAGAAACAGAAACAGATTTCTTGATAAAAACATAAGTTTTAAGATCTTATAGTTTTATACCAAGATATGTGTTTTAGCCTATATTTTCTTTTAGCATGCATACATGGCTTTCTAATGTATCACGATAGAATGAAATAAATCAAAAGGAAATGATAAACACATTATGATAATAATAACTTAGATAACTAAACTATTAGTAATATTTCATTTCAATGCTAAGAATGATACAAAAGATTGGGTATATAACCCCAATGTAGATTAACAACACAAAGTATATGTCTCCGTACGTGAACTTCATCATAGGGAACACAAGTGCAATGAGTGTTAAGGCGATGAGCACGAGGGCGATGTAAACCATGTTGATGACGAACCTTCTTGGTTTTGATTTGAGATGAGATGAGATGAGAGGAAGATGAAGTTTTGAATTAGAGTTAATTTTTTGAAAGTGAAAGATTTGAAAAGTGAGGATTTGATAGAAGGGTCGACGGATGGTTTATTTATGAGGAAGGAGGAATTTTTGATATTTGTGTTTTGTTTTATTATTGGAAAAAAATATGATCTTTGGATTAAATGAAATAAAACACAAGTTTTATATACCACGACTTTAGACGAAAAAATAACATGTATGTGAGAAAAGGCTTCCTAATGAAGCTTCATGTAATACATGAATATGCACAAAAGATAATCGTATAAATACCTATGTAGACATACTTAATTATCAAGCTAATGTCATTTTAGAGATAAGTAGAAAATCATACCTCTAACGCACTTAGGAATGTCTTTACAAATGACACAACAAATGTCAGTAGACAATTCTGGCTCCTTTGTGTTTATGATACCTTCTTAGGGAAGGTATTCTTGTTACCAAGTGATTCCTATGGCTTGGCAGGTATGAGCTTTGACTAATCAACATGACAAAGAGGATTAGTGCATTTAAACAAAAATAAATAATGAGAAAAATGTCGTCATCTAATCAACATCCAAACAAAGAGTTTTAAAAGACATGGTGTTTGTTTTTATGAAAAACCTTCTTTGTAGTTTTCAATTAACCATGGATCGTATCAAGTTTTTAAACTACAATATACTTCAAGAAACTTGGTAACGAAGCTCTGATGCCAATTGTGGAATACTAGAAGGGGGGGGGGGTTGAATAGTTTTGCCAATTAAAACTTCATTTTAAATTATTTAGATTGACTTATGTCAATCTATTTGGATGTGTGTTGGATGTTGATAAACAAACATATAGAAGTATGTAATGAAAAGATAAGGGTAAGAAGCACAAAACCACAACGCAAGTATTTATAGTGGTTCGGCTACAAGGACACCTTCCTTGCCCTACTCCACTCCCCGAGTCACCTACTCGAGAGATCGTAATCACTACACCAACTTCTTATGGCGGATAAGCCTTCACAACGTCGCTTACACCTTTTTCTGGTACAAAGCTAAATACCGAGTTCTTTCACACCAAGGTGAACCACACCTAACACAACGTCGCCTACCCTTTATCCGGTGCTAGGCTAACCACCGAGTTCTTTCACTCCAAGGAGAACTAATCCTATCACAACGTCGCCTACCCTTTATTAGGTACTAGGCTAAGTACCTAGTTCCATTTCAATGGAGGAACTACTACCCAACACTACACAACACCTAATCCCAAAGGAGACCAACTCCTCATTACAACATCATCAAGGATATCAATATCCTTGGATCCAATACTAATCTATCTTGTACATCGAAACACACCATATTGAATGTACATCTAAGGCACCTTTCACTAATGCCTTTAACTAGATCTTCAAGAAACCTTTCACTAATGTCTTGTGACTTGACTTCTAGGCACCCTTCACTAATGCCTACAATGCGGGCGATCGACACCTTTCACTAATATCTTCGTCTTGACACTTGAGACATCTTTCAATAATGTCTTCAACACTAAACTTCTTAGAAGAAAGAGAAGAACCATCAACAAGAGGACTTCAGTAGTCTTGATGATGAGAAAGCATAGCAACTCATGGACTTGAGCTTGCTTGACTTCAAAGGTGGTGATCTCGCCTTTAAGAGGAACCTAGAGAATCACACAAAAAACAAAACTACAAACATAGATCACTTGGATCTAGGGTTAGAGAGTTTTAAACTCAGGGAGAAAGTATGTTAGAAAGGGGTGAGAAACAATGAAGAAATGGCTCACTATTTATAGAGGAAAATGTCAACTGTTCCCCGGATCCCACGGATCCCTCCCACAAGGGATCCGTCTAGCGTAAAGCTAGGGATCCGTGGGACGCTCCTCTTTACCCATGGGTATTTTGGTTATGGGTCATGGGTCATGGGTTGATCCATGGGTTCTTTACTAGATGCAATGTATCTTATGAGTGCAATGCACTTAGTCACATGGGTATGGGTCAATACCATGGGTTATGGATATTATCCATATATGATATAAGCATGATGTCATGCAATGGGTTATGGGTCAAGCTCCATGGGTCATGGACTTTGGGTTGTACCCAACTACATTCAATGTATTTGGTCAATGGGTTATGATACTTAAGTTTCTACCCATTTAAATTACCCAATATACTACATACTAGTTATGCGTATATTTTACCCAAATATGTAAACACTAGTTGTTGTACATATGTAATATTAAATCATAAAATCACTTATACTTGTTTTAGTGTTTTATATGAAAACGTAAGTATGTTAGAAACTATTAGTTTAAACCATTTACGTATTTTATTTTTTTCGTTAAAATGATTTTACGTTTATTATCGACAAAACATTAGAAGATCGTAAAATATAAATAAACGTTTTTAAGGTTTATTTGTATTAACATGGTCCATTGGCACAGCAAATCTGAAAAGACGTTTTCACAATCTGACCAACCCAATTTTTATGAGATGGGATCACGAATCCATCATAGGAACCCCTATTATCTAAAAATTTTGATGCAAGATTGGGTTCATTGATTTCCATCAATTCATCGACACAAATTCCCCAGTTAACATCATTTCAAAGGAATGCTACAACCAGGTGATGGAAAAAGAGCTTGAATATAAATGAAACAATTTCCTAGGGATTGCAACAAACATCCGCGTCTTCGTTGAGACTCACTCATTTTTGGTCGATTTTGTGGTTTTGGATGACGTTAGCGAGTTTGTGGAAGATGGGCTAATCGGGGTGATTTTCGGAAACCTTTTCAAGAACTATCTGGGCTAGATAAAGATGAGAAGGAAGGGCTTGTATGGTTAAAGATTGGCGAAGGTAAAACGGTTTTTAAAATGCCACGGACTGTTAAGAATTTTAAAAAGTGGACAAAGAGGCAGTTGAGCCATGCTTAGCCACTACTCGCCATTAGTAACGAAGATATAGCCAAAGGTATCGACCACCCTTACCAAAAGATCAAGAATTTTTACTTGGGGTGTTTAGAGCTGGGGACAGG
Source organism: Chrysanthemum makinoi (assembly GCA_910596185.1). Lineage (NCBI taxonomy): Eukaryota > Viridiplantae > Streptophyta > Magnoliopsida > Asterales > Asteraceae > Chrysanthemum > Chrysanthemum makinoi. Next base: position 138,027,906 of record OU343223.1, on the reverse strand, counting down.
CTACAAATGTGATGAGAATCTGATCAGTTGGATTCTACGTGGACATTGCCATATCCACGAAATGACAAACAAGCACTTCTAAGCCCCGAGGCTCTGAGTCTAACTTAAAGACTCGTAAATAAAGAAAAGTGCTCTTTCGGGAGACAACCCGAATTATCCTTTTCATTTTGTTTTATTTCCATTTCTCTTGGGTTTTGTGTTTTTAACAATTTTTGCAGGATTTCGGGAAAAGTTGCTGCAGCATGCTGATTGGGGACCTGATCTGTGCATAGTTACGGCGTAACTTATTCTTATGGTTACGCCGTAACATACCTTTTGTGCAGCAATCCTCTTCAGAGCATTACCAATTACTGCGTAACCCCAGGCAACGGTTACGCCGTAGCCACACTCCTGTAGCCTCTGTCAGGTTTTGCTGAATTACATCGTAACTCCTTATGGGAGTTACGACGTAACTATCCTCTGTAACACTTCTTTCATTTTAAACATAGTAACCTTGTATTAGTTTTCAAATGAACTTTGTGGGTATGTTCCTTGTACGCCCTCACGAGACTACACTCGTCCACTTGGGACATCAAGTGGTTTAAAAGGCTTTTTGCATACGCTAAATGCAACCGTGATTCCTACGAAAGTGAGTTGGGTTTCTTTTTCATTTTTCTTTTTCTTTTTCTATGCTTGTCGGTAGTGTGATTTCAGGGATTGAAGTTTTTCTTTTGGATGCTTATGCGAAGGAACGACTCTTTTCGTAGGCCTTCTTTCTTTTTGGAGCAAATTTCAGGGAAGTTCTCGCTCTAATTCTACTTTTCTCTTCACCTTTAATTAACGCTTAGTACAAAAGGGACTTTGTACATTTCAAGTGGGGGGACGGGAGTAGAATTGTCTCTTGAACTTTATTTTGCCCTCGTTTCTCTAGTTTATTTTAAAAAATTATGCCATTTTTAAAATTTTGACATGTTTTTCTTAACCTAACTAGATTAGACCTTAACCGAGCACATTATAACCCTTGATATTATATGGTGAGATTAGCCTTATCCGTTTCCAAATTTTTACCCCAAATCCACCAAATTATGAGTGTGCCGGTAGCTTGTAAACTTGAGAACTTGGCCTTTACATCATTTCGAGACCATAAACGAGGTATGTTGAGTTAGCTCGATGTATTTGGACTTTTCAGTTTAAGAAGGCAGTATTATAGGATTATCACCCAAATAGCCTATCATTGTGTGTCTATCGATTAGTCACCTAGACTTCTCGACCCCCATGTTAAACCCTTTTGTTTCACTCACCTTTAGTGCAAAATACCCCTAGATACACCCTTCTGAGCCATTCCTTTCATTTTGTTCACCCAACATATTGTTTCGATACACCATTACAACTTAGCCTACCCTGTAGTCTTTATTTGTAATTGGGAAGTCATTATTTGCCTAAGTTCAAGGTTCAAGTGGCGAAAGGTTCAGGAATCACGCTCTCGTTGACGACATATCCTTAAAGATCATTGAAGACCCCCCAAATCCTCATATTGTACATCTCAAGTGGGGGGATGTTATGTTATTATGTTATGTTCAAAAAAAAAAAAAAAGTTATTGTTATTCATTTGATTGTAAAGTGCGATGTTATAAGCACTATTGTTTTGAGCTTAATATAGATTTAGTATCGAGGAGGCCACCTCGGTCACATTTGAAGAATGAAGTTGGAAGTGTGCCCATCATGACGTCCTCTAATGGCACATCTACCTGGTAATATCATGATCCGGTTTCTTAACTTCGAAACTTGAACTTTGGGCGAACGGTAAGTGGTGATGAATTAGTTGTAGATTTAGACTATTTGCTTGATTTTATTTTACACCAATTTTATCCCATGTCTCCTACCCTTAGTCATGAAGCGTGTCTAGGTGATGCAGCGAGCAATCTTTGGTGTCTTGGCGATGGATTTGGTCATGTATCATTGATTTTGTCCACTTCGCCGTGACATGTTAGTAATGACAAATCACCCTTAACCTTTGTCGTGTCTACCCATATTGCCTTCGAGAATTCTTTAGTCCTTAGCTCTAATGGTGGAGATTTGTGTAACCGCCAAGCTTATGATAGAATACATGCTATGACTGTGCAATGAGTGATCACCCCAAAATTGACACATAGAATAGTTGAGAGATTTGAGTGTTTTGTTCCCATTTCGTCAGGTGTTCGGCTTTGTTTTATTCTAGCATAAGGGATTTGTAAACTTATATTTTCCAGCTAATGGGAGATATCTTTTTAGGAATCTATCTAATAAGGTCTACTTGAGGACAAGTACAGTTCAAGTGGGGGGATATTTGATAACATCAAATAGTCCTGAATATTAAGTGTCAATTTCCCCCAATAATGCTCGTATTTTATATCATTTATATGGATTTACGCTTGTTTTCCTCTATATTTCACTTTCAGGTAAATTACGAGCATTGGAGCTAAAGAGACGCGGATTTGGAGAATTTATTAAAGATATATCATAGTATGCTCATTTTGAAGAAGTTACGGCGTAACTCCTCTCTCACATTACGCCGTAACTAAAGCGTGGCTCAGAAAACCAACTCAACAGAAGATTACGGCGTAACTCTCCCAAAGATTACGACGTAACCAACTAGGTCAAATGAGGTTTCGCGCCACTGCAAGCTACACCGTAACTATTGTCTCAATTATGGTGTAACCAGTATTTATTGAAGATACGGCATAACTCCTTCCAGATGTTACACCGTAACCAGCATTTTTAGTGCACAATACGAAGAATTGGATGTTACGGCGTAACTCTTATCATTAGTTACGCCGTAACCAGCTCTGGCCTATAAATACCCCACAAATTCCAGCATTTCAAAGCATCCCATTTCACACACAACATCAAGTGAACGTGAGAAGAAGTCGAAGGCAGATCTAGAGGATCATACGGAGCTATCTCCTAGGGAGAAATCACTCCCCTATGATAAGCATTAGCATTTTATCTTTTCTTTACTTTCAATTCATGTATTTCGTAATGTTAAACATTGAATCGATTGTTTTAGTTAATATGAGTGGCTAAGCACCTCTGGTGCCGGCCTGGTTATGATTCCTTAATTGTTTTGTTTTCTTTTACATTGCTTCCGTATAATTATTTCTAAGTGTATGCATGCATAGTTTGTTGGTAGCTACCCTTGTTTCGGTAGTTTTGAATGGCGGTAGTGGCTAGTTACTTAGGAGATATGACCAATTGACCCTAAGTAGGTAGACTAAGTGGGAAGGATAAGATATGACCAACTGACGACCCTTTCTGCTTGTGCTATTTGACCAATTGATCACCTATCGTTTGAATGAACTTAAGAAGTCGGGGATGAGTGTTTAAGATGCTAGCGCCTGGGCACTCATTGTTATGAATCTAGCATGTAGCGGTACTTAATGACTTGGCTTAGGGGACTAAGAACAAATGGACTTATGACGGGTCACCTGATTTCTCCAGTGGTACCCTTTGCTGATAGGTTAGGACGAACTGACCAAATGCTGTCCTAGCGACTTTGACCCCACCTGAAGTAATTGGAAATAATTAGACGTAAACATAACTAGTTAGGATGAATAACTAGGTTAGCACCCCTCTCCTCTATTGATCACGGCCCTCACCTTTATTTGCTTTAGTAGTTAATTATATCGAAATCATATTAAAATCTGTGACACCTAGACTTAGTTTAAATCCACACACATAGCTCTTGGGACGACCTCGGTTTTACCGAAATACTACACTACACACGACCGGGTACACTGCCCGTCAGTGCATTAGGGTAGACCATAGGTATAACGAGACTTATAAATATTAAAACCTGCATCAATTTGCTAATCTCGACGCGAGGATGCATTTAACACATTACAGCATGTAAGGCCAACCCCTTAATATCACATAAGATTCCGCATGATTAATGGTTCATTATAAATCAAGTTTCACCATTACTAGTCCGGTTGTTTTTTCTTGATCAAGCGTGTCATAATACATAAAGTGTTAAATATAGTTTATGACTATATGAAAGACCAAATATGCATCACAAACATAAACATCAACCACATAGACAATCAACAATATAAAGCAAGAATAAAAGTAAAGCGATAAGTAAAAGGATACACAAACCAACACGGAGATTTATAGTGGTTCGGTCACGAAGCTCCTCTTCGCCCTACTCCACTCCCCGAGTGCCCGACTCGAGAGTTACTTCACTAGATCAACAAACTCTATTCTCGGCGGAGAAAACCTTACACAATGTCGCTTACACTTTATCCGATACTGATCTAAACACCGAGTTCTTCCACGAGGTAGAACCAAACCTATCACAACGTCACCTACACTTTATCCAGTACAAGTCTAGATACCGAGTTCTTCAACGAGTTAGAACCAAACCTATCACAACGTCGCCTACACTTTATCCGGTACAAGGCTAGATACCGGGTTCCATTACAAAGGAGGAATCATTACCTGACCAACACGACACACCTATGTCACCCGTTATGTTTTGTGGCCCAACAAAACAAACCTTGTGTTTTCTGGCACTGATAAGGTTTTAAAATGTACCTTTTTTAGGGGTCATTTAAGCCCTTATTTGATCACTTTTGTATCCGTTATTACTTAATATCGTTACTTTTCACTTTTTAGGTATCTTGAAGGCAAAATGCTAGATTGATACTTATTCGAATGAAAAGGCGCGAATATACGAAGAAAATGGCCAAAGTCAAGAATCGAGACACTCAGGCTGCTGGAACTGAAGGGGACGGCGTCAGGTACAAATCATTGACGCCGTCGGACCACTTTTGTGACGGCTCAGTAGCCAAATTGCTTATTTTCAAGTGACGACTTCAGGTTTTAAAAGAGTAGGTCGTCGCAACTCAGACGGCCTAGATTTGATCCAGACGACGTCAGAGACTGAAGGGGACGGCATCACAAGCATAAGGTGACGTCGTCGCAATACTAACGTGGCCAAGACGAAACCCTAATGACGGCGACCCGACGGCGTCACAAATCATAAGGTGACGCCGTCGCATTTGTAATCCTATATATAGAATCCGAATTTTTAGTTTTCAGTGTGTAGTCTTTAGGAGTAAAAACCTAAACCGAACCAAGGCTGTCTTGTATAGTATTTTAGGGTTCCATACCTTATCTTACATCAAGATAAGTGTTTTACTTCATTAATTCAATTATGTCTTCAATTACTTGTGTGTTTGCTTGCATGTTCTCCATGTCCGGCAAATTTACTTGTGTGTTTGCTTAGGGAATATGAAACTTGATTATTGAATATTGATTGGTTGTCTCTTATCTTAATTGTTAATGATCTAGTATTGCGATAGGTCATTCGTTGTGTAGTTAATGCTTGATTAATCTTTGTGAACCTTAGCTTATAATACCTAGAGTCATTGTAGACTAAACCATCCGAAGAGTACCTTAGAGTTGAGTTTATAAATCCTAGAGATTTTGTAGGCGATAACCTTTGGTAGTTTCAAAGAGATAGGGATAAACGCATACCCTATGACTTTAGACACACAACGCGATTAAGAATAAGGACGTGACAATTCAACCATCAATAGGAGATAATTAAGGAGTAATAAAACCTAAGTAAACACATCTTTAAACTATCATACGAGCACACAATAATTAGACATAGACTACATACACCTTATTTTAAATAATTAGATAAGTAGAAGTAATCGGTAGAAATACCAACCTCCAAATCCAAACCCCGAGATTCGTACCTTTCCATTTCCTAAAAAAAACATAAAAAGATAAAAAAATAATCTTCCTCAACCCCAACCTTAGCGTAGTAACTTCTCACTAGCATTCCTATTCCCCTAGAGAACGATATCAATTCCCGTGGCTTACCCTAATACTACACTACAAGGATTAGGTTCACTGCCTAGGGTGTTGAAAAACTTGCTCGACGAAAAGGAAGTTCCTTTGACCCCTAACGACGCGTGTAGTGTTATCAAGTTTTTGGCGCCGCTGCCGGGGAATAGAATAGCTAGTTAGGAGTCCACCTCGTTTAGGTTTCTTTGCTTGATTCCTATGAAGTAATTTTTTTCCATTTTTAGCTTTCTTGTAGTCTATCCCCTTCTTCGTGACCTTTGTTCGTAAACCCCATCACTTTTCATCATAGAAGGTGATAATCAACCACCACTCAACAACCCACCACCAAATAAATCACTTTCACTCAAAACCCAAACCAATGACCAACACAACCGCCGAGGCCGCTATGTGAGTAGAAACACCGACCCTAAAGATTTGTAGAAGGTATTCGATAGCACAATTAGGGAAGCTGTTGAGAAAGTGGTCAGCGCCTCTGTAGTTGGCTCCATGATCAACAGTAATTCGGAAGATGGCTTAGTAAATAAAAATGTGAATGAGGAGGATAGTGCTTATTTTAATCTCTACCCCACTAAGGAAGAGGTTGCCTACCATCAATATATAATCGATAATCCCCGATCACCCATCATTAGGATATGTCCAAAGATTAGGAGAGGAAATCCTTAGAACCTCAAAATTCCTTTTATGATCGGATATAGGAATGTCGAACATGCTTACATAGATACGGAATCTCCTATTAATGTGATGTCATCGGCCTTTACAATGACATTATGAATGAGCGACTTAAGATTAGGAGAGACCCTAAGTATCCAGGTGGAGTTTGCAACTTTGTGGGAAGAGTCAAGGATGTACATGTCTTTATAGGAAATTTCACCTACCTAGTTGATTTTGTAGTCCTAGAAGACATTGGGTGTGTCATTGACTATAGCTTATCCCAAGTGGTGCTAGGAAAACCGTTTGTTGAAACATCTAAAATGAGCCATAACAAGTATGATGGAACGGTTAGGTTTAAGGAAGGAAATGATGAGATCACTTATAGGATGCCTTAGAAGACGAATGAATATGGCCATCTATCCCTTTTTTAACGAGACAACATTAGAGCTTTTGAGGACAAAAGCAAGGACGATGTTGAAAAAGGTTTTAAATTCATGTGGGAAAGCAGGAGGCTTTATTATAAGGATTGCTTGACCCTAGGGCCTAGGTATAGAGTCAATGAAAATTTTGTCAACATGATAGAATTCTCATTGAGGATGCAAAACGAGACCACGTAGGGGCACAACTTCGAGTCTAGCTACAAGACTCATAAATAAAGAAAAGCGCTTCGTGGGAGGCAACCCATGCTTAATTGTTTGCTTGTTTGTGTCATATATCTTTTATTGATTGTTTATTCTCATGTTTAAATTTGTAAAAATGCTTTATTTTGTCTTTAACATCGTCTTAATTATATATAAAGGTATTTTACATAAGGGATAAGTGTAGGGAGGATTACACACGTTTTCAAAAGAAACGTAAACATGAGAATTTCAATTAATTAAAAGATATATATGTGTGTTTGTTCGAGTCAAATGCTTGTATCGAGTCATAATGGATGTTTTGCAGGAAATTTTTCTAGATTTTAAAGATGTAAATTTTCCGTAATTTTTTCGTGAAAATCGCACCGCTTTTGCCAGGATAACTGACGGCGTCAGATCTCAACCTCGACGGCCGTGAAGGAGCAAAACAACTGATTACTTTTTCTCGTTTTCTCGAGCTGCTTATAATTTTTGGAATTTTCCAAGTCTTAATTTTCCGAAATTCAGAAACATCTATTCCACAAGCATTACATCCTAGTTTAGTAGAGTCCTATATATATTATTACCGCATTTTACGCTGGTTGGTTTCGTTTGTTTTCTTCAAGTGCGTGTTTAATTTACCAAGAAGAATATACATAAGATGAGAAGGAGCTTTTCACGCAAACGTTCTTCTTCAAGAAAAATGTAACCACCACTTTACACGGATCCTACCGAGCTAATCAGGGGAGTACTAGTTTCTTTCATCTTTTATTACCTTCCATTATCATAACTTTAATACTTTCGGGGAACATTGGGGACAATGTTCAGTTTAAGTGTAGGGAGGGAAAATAAAACGGGAACTTTGAAACTATGCTTATCCTTGAATATTTGCTTTGTCCAATTGCATTTGTGTAATAAACCATGAGAAAATGTCGGTTAGGGTAATTTTGGCACCAAATTTAAAATTTTTCATGACATATAGGAGTGGGTCATTAGTCTTAACAAAAACGTCTCATGGATAAGAAGTTGCATGACTAGCACAAAAACCCTTTACCACTTAAATTCCACCCAAAATGTGAGGATCGCCCTTAGATTAGTAGGAATTAAAGCATTCATCTTTAATGCTTAGTGGGTGAACCGGTAGTATAATAGATTCTAAAACTTGTTTTGTGATGCATCCGGAGATCGCTAGTAAGACTACACTTGTGTAGTTAGGAATAACTAAATGATAAGAGGCATTAGGATAACCCTTGTTTGATACCCGTAATATAATTACTTCTTCCACATCAGTTGAGTAATTCCCCCACACCTTTGCGTTGTACTCATCTTTAGTACACGATACCCCTAGTTAACCCCTCAGAGCCTATCCTTTTCGCGGTTCTCGTGATCTTTCGGTTTTCCGGAATATCAATGAAGAGCATTTTTTACACCTCACCCCCAAATCGCCTTAGCCTACCTTGTATGCACTCACTTTTAGTTCATTATTGTTATCACCCTAAACCCTTAGTTCAATTATCTAGTTGCTTGCATAAGTTGCTAAGTCGAGTCATATCTTTTGTACACAGTTTTGGGACGATTGGGACTCATGGGAAAAGTTAATTTTTATGAGATGACGGAAGGAACGTTAAATTCAAATTCCCTTTATTTGCGTAATAATGTACTCCAAGTGTTTTGATCTTTTCAATTCGGGTCATATTAGTGTTAGAATAATAAAACTCAAGTGTAGGGATGTGCCTATAAATCCCTATCATTTTGATGTTATCGTAGAGGATGGTAAAGTAAAAGTGTATGAAAAAAAAAAAAAAACGGGCTACCATCCTGCATCTATCTTTAAATTTATGTATGTTTGTTTCAGTTATCTAGAGTCTAGAGTGTCGAGTCTTGGCTTAGCAACGCCATTCTTCGCATGCTTGTAACATAAAGATTTTTGACTTGCCACCACTAAATAGCCTATCCCACCAAACCATTTGTTTCCCTACCGTAAGTCTAACATTACAACCCTTTAAAAAGACCTCTTTGATAATATTTCCTAGGTGCTTACGCCAAAGCGATGGAGGTTTGATCTAGTCTCAAGCCTATGGTAATCTACGTACTAGTACCGGTTAATGAGTGTTTATCTTCCATTTCCAACTTGTTATATTTCATATACACCCGAGAGATGTAAGTATCCAAACACCCCATGTGAGGTGCTAGTATGTAATTTTCGTGCTTGTTATGACTTTTGCGGGGCTTATGTGTGTTGTGGATTGTTCTAAACCAATGCTTCATGACCCCTAACTTATAAATTAATTGGCTAAAAGCACATTTTCTTGAGGACAAGCAAATACCAAGTGTAGGGATATTTGATAAGGTTTTAAAATGTACTTTTTTGAGGGGTCGTTTAAGCCCTTATTTGATCACTTTTGTATCCGTTATTACTTAATATCGTTCCTTTTCACTTTTTAGGTATCTTGAAGGCAAAATGCTGGATTGACACTTATTCGGATGAAAAGACGCGAATATACGAATAAAATGGCCAAAGTCAAGAATCGAGACACTCAGGCTAGCGGAACTGGGGGACGGCGTCAGCATAAATCGTGACGCCGCTCGGACCACTTTTTGTGACTCAAGAGCCAAATTGCTTATTTTCAAGTGACGGCTTCGTGTTTTAAAAGAGTAGGTCGTCGCAACTCGGACGCCTAGATTTGATCCGTAAGACGCCGAGATCGAAGGGGACGGCGTCACAAGCATAAGGTGACGCCGTCGTAAGACTAACGTGGCCAAGACGAAACCCTAATGACGGCGACCCGACGACGTCACAAATCATAAGGTGACGCCGTCGGATATGTAATCCTATATATAGAATCCGATTTTTTTAGTGTTCAGTGTGTAGTCTTTTGGAGTAAAAACCTAAACCAAACCAAGGCTGTCTTGTACAGTATTTTAGGGTTCCATACCCTATCTTACATCAAGATAAGTATTTTACTTAATTAATTCAATTATGTCTTCAATTACTTGTGTGTATGCTTGCATGTTCTACATGTCCGGCTAATTTACTTGTGTGTTTGCTTAGGGAATATGAAACTTGATTATTTAATATTGATTGGTTGTCTCTTATCTTAATTGTTAATGATCTAGTATTGCGATAGGTCATTCGTTGTGTAGTTAATGCTTGATTAATCTTTGTGAACCTTAGCTTATAATACCTAGAGTCATTGTAGACTAAACCATCCGAAGAGTACCTTAGAGTTGAGTTTATAAATCCTAGAGATTTTGTAGGCGATAACCTTTGGTAGTTTCAAAGAGATAGGGATAAACACATACCCTACGACTTTAGACACACAACATGATTAAGAATAAGGACGTGACAATTCAACCATCAATAGGAGATAATTAAGGAGTAATAAAACCTAAGTAAACACATCTTTAAACTATCATACGAGCACACAATAATTAGACATAGACTACATACACCTTAGTTTAGATAATTAGATAAGTAAAAGTAATCGGTAGAAATACCAACCCCCAAATCCAAACCCAGAGATTCGTACCTTTCCATTTCCTAAAAAAATATAAAAAGATAAAAAAATAATCTTCCTCAACCCCAACCTTAGCGTAGTAACTTCTCATTAGCATTCCTATTCCCCTAGAGAACGATATCAATTCCCGTGGCTTACCCTAATACTACACTACAACGATTAGGTTCACTGCCTAGGGTGTTGAAAAACTTGCTCGACGAAAAGGAAGTTCATTTGACCCCGAACGACGCGTGTAGCGTTATCAGGCACAAACACATAAACCATCTAATCTAGTTATAGATACAAGAATATGATACTAGACAATATCCAAGACAATGTGTTTAATGGATATGAAATCCTAAACCAAACATCAAGAACACAAATCATGATGTAGTTAGTCTTCTATGAATGAAGATGAAAAGTTTCCCAAGATTGTTGTAGAAAATCTTCACGTGCTTTTATGTTTGTGATGCGTGATCACTTCAGTAGGTAAGGATGCAAGATCTCTAGACTTGTTTTGAAGGATCACTTCGGGAGTATGCTTACAACAAATGAAAGTTAGAAGCATTATGATCATATGAGATGAGGGTGGTTTACATGTTTCCTAATGATCTAAGTATGCTAGAAATGGTGGAGAGAAAGTATGTGTGAAGGTGTGAAAATATGGTGAGAAGTGGCTTGCTATTTATAGGCAAAAAGACCAAGACAAGCTTTTGCCCCAAGGATCCCTTCTGAGATGGATTTGGCCCTTGTAATCCAAGGGATCCGTGGGAAATCTGAGGGATCCGTGGACGCTCCTCATTATTTGGGTTATGGGTCATGGATCATGGGTCATGGGTCATGGACTTTGGGTCATGGGTACCCAACTAAATACAATGTATCTAGACAATGGGTTATGGATCATGGGTATGGGTTATGGATCATGGTATTTACCCAACACATTTACTTTTGTTTATGTATTTTCTAAAATGTAAGTAACCAAGATTACTTAAGTGTTTTATATAAACTATTTAACTAAACATGTTTAATGGTTTGTTAGGGGTTTGATCATAACGCAACATAACAAACATGTACGAACCTGTGTTGTAGCATACAAGGACTTGAGTCGTCGAGAGGTGTTGAAAGTATGTTGAGACAAAATATAATTACAAGTAACTTATACATTTTACGTTATGTATTACAAGTTACATGTTTGTCATCAACAAAACAAACGAGACTGTATAGATTAAATATCGTAATATTTGCACTAACAATCTCCCCCTTTTTGATGATCACAAAATATACGTAAACGTAATAGATAGGTAAAATGTCAAAGTTACTTGTGTTCGTGATTCCTTTACATTACCTTCTCCGTTTACACTCTTTTCCCCCTTTTGTCGAAACAAAAAGGGCGTGTCCTTGGAGTTAGGCGAGTTTGCATCATCCCTAGTGAAGTTAAATTGAAAACACCTTATTGCTCCCATTGTTATACACAATTGGCACACCACACCAATACCTTCAACACGAAACACTAATAGAGGAAGAGAAGAATTATCAACAAGATTCACTTCAGTGGTCTTGATGATGACGAAGCTTAGCAACTCATGACCTTGAGCTTGCACGTCTTCAAGAGGTGGTGATATCGCCTTTAAGAGGAACCTAGAGAATCACACAAAGAAAAAAATACATAGAAAGATCCTTTGAATTATAACCATTGTTGCCAACGGCTCAATGGATCACATTTTTTAGGCTTAACCTACATCAAGGTTAGTGTTAAGAAAAAATATATGATGAGAAAGAAATCTCTCTTTTGTTGAAACATAAAGGAATTTTGAAGAATGAGTATGTGCATGCTCCCCCATGACGGTTGCTCCCCCTTGTTAAGGGCGTCAAGTATTTTAGGAAGCTAAGACGAAAGTATTGAAAATTTTTCAATGTTTTTGCTTTGACGAAAGCTCCCCTTTATTGAGGGCGTCAAGTGCTCCTAGTGTATTTTGAAAATCTACAAACAAAAAATTGGTGAAAAAATATATTCACGCGTTGGACGAGTAAGTCTTATGATGCACTTTGTAGATGCTCGACGGAAGCTCCCCCTAGCTCGAGGGCGTCAAGAAGAACCTACAAAAAATAAGTAAACCTCATCCAAAGATAAGTGTGCCATATACAAATCCACGTATATGAGTGAACCTACAAAGAAAAAATTAGTGTAAAATTTCATCCATGTATAGACGAGAATCCCATACACATCAAAGTGTATATATATGAACCTACCAATTTGAGAATCCCATACACATCAAAGTGTTATCTATTATATCTAAAAATTGAATTTCTTGTCATAAATGTGCGATTTCCTCTTACCAATTGTTTTTAGTTATTCTCCTACTCACAGGATTTTGACAAGTGTCAGAACTGACGGTTTGGATGCAGAGAGATAATGAGTGGGAAAACAATATATACTATTATTGTGTGTAGGAGGATTAGTAGGACGATACTGCAGAAATTTAGCAATGCTCTTTGAGTATTCATCCAAAAGAAACAAAAAATATGAATTGACGGAAACACTCTAACTCTTGGTGGCCTTTTAGCACCGGTAATTGTTTTCCAAACAAGAAATAGCTCCAACAAATCTCCTAGCCAAGTGGGGCACGAACTCGAGTGACCAAGAACCGAAACTCGAACCCTTGACATTTTATCAAACAAAATCTCTCCAATAGACACATCAGTTTTTCGAAAATGGATACCAATTGAGTTAAAGCCCTTTGGTAAATTTGAGTATTAATTATTTAAGTCTCTAATTCTATTGTATCCAAAAATTGATTTGTTTGCCATAAATAAGTTGAAGTATTAATGGTTTTTAGTTAAGTCTTTATTTTAAATGGCGATAGTATAGCTGGCTAGAGTTGAGATCCTATAGAAAATAATAAAAATTAAAAAGTCTAGAAAGCCAATTAGCATGTGCCAAGTGTCCCCCACCAACTTTATCTCCCTCTCTCAATTTTTTCTTACTATTTTCATTTAAGGTTATTTGAGTCATTTGACTCATTTTTTAAATTCCACCCCAAACTTCAAACGCAAATAACTTTCAAACGACAAACTTTTACGAAAAATCGATTTCACCAAAAATTTTTAAAATTTAATCCTCTTTAATTTTGTATAAATCTTGTTAAATATTTCAAACTTTTTTTTTACATATCAAATGGGTCTTATTTTCTTGATTTTCTTATTTTTTGGGCATTTTCGGCCTTATTTTTTACCCTCATAAATGTTGAATCGTTAAAAATTTAAAACATGAAAGTTATTGATTTTGGTTCACTCTTTACACATGCTTTCGAATCACTCAAATCTGACGTCATATGAGTAAGATATCACACGTTAAAGATGACATTTTACTCATATTTGTTGCACACAAGGTGTTTGATGAAATGTCTAGCTTAGATTTTTAGTGTTAAAATAGAGTTAAATACACTAATTTTTGTACAACAACACAACTTTAATCATTTTATTCATGTAGAATTCAAAAAGTGATGTTTTTGTTGATTTAATTTGTTCATCAATATTTATTGATGAACAAAGCAAAAACATTGATGAACGTACCTTTTCAAACACTGATGAACAGACATAATACAAATAAAACACTGATGAATATTAATGTTCATCAATGTTTTTCTATGTGAAACCTTATTGCGCTACCTAAAATATTGATGAACAAACACAATTACGGATGAACATTGATGAACAAACATTATATCCCTAAAACAATTGATGAACACTGATGTTCATCAGCATTATTCTATGTGCTCTCTAAAACATTGATGAAGAAACTAAATGAACTGATGAACAACATAATTACTACACTATCATAATTACATCTTTACAGTCTGAAACAGAATTCATCAATCACAACTAATTTAAATGACTAAAAGAGATTTATTTTATAAAAGTACATTTAAATGCACTAATTGGTGCATTACAATACATCTTGTGTTATTTTTGTTGCTTTTAGCTTTTTTTAACTGATAAACAAAGATTAAATGATGAACAGACTAACTGATGAACAAACAACCAATTGAGAACTGATAAACAATGTGACCATAATTGATGAACATTATGATTTTTTTAGACAACTGATGAACATTATGATTTTTTTTGAAAAACGGATTAACATTATAATTCCTTTTAGGAAACTAATGAACAGACTAATTGATGAACTACAACAACTGATGAACAATATCAACTTTAAATGTATGTTGGTACACCAACAAAGTATACATATACATTTCAACTTTTCATATCTTCCTGTTTTTTTATTAAAATAAGTAAAACAATCGTGGCTACTGATGAACAAGAATAAAACGCTTGATGCTATTGATAAACACAAGTAAAATGGCCAAAAAGACAGTTAATGAAAAAATCTCGTTATGATGAACATAAGTATGATTTGTTCATCACTTAATATTGTTCATCACCTCATTAGTATTGAACAAGATTAACTGATGAACAATGACTGATTGATAAACAATACTAATTGATGAACAGAATTAATTGATGAACAAAGACTAACATGTGAACTAAACTTACATTTTTTAAAAACGTTAACGATTAAAAAACATTACTTTTTGAATCTTACATTAATAAAATGATGAATAATGTGTTGTGGTACAAAAATTAGAGAATTTAACGCGAATTTAAGACTAAAAATCTAAGTTAGACATTTCATCAAACAATTTGTGTGCAACAAATATGAGTAAAACATCATCTTTAACGAGTGATATCTTACTCATATAACATCATATTTGAGTGATTCAAAAAACTGTGTAAAGAGTGAATCAAACTCTATAACTTTCATGTTTTAAGTTATTCACGAGTCGACATTTATGTGGGTAAAAAATATGGCCGCAAATGCTCAAAAAATAAAGAAAATTAACACCCATTTGATATGTAAAAAAAAAAGTTTCGAAACTTTTAACAAATTTTATACCAAATTAAAGAGGACAAAATTTTAGAAATTATGAAATCGTTTTTTTTTTTAAAGTTTGTCGTTTAAGAAATATATGCGTTTGAATTTTGAGGTGGAAAAGAAAAAAATGAGTTAAATAACCATTATACCCATAGGCGAATTTTTAATATAATTTAAAATGAAAGACATGTGTCACATAACCCTTTGAAATAAATCCCTACTCTAGTTTAGCTATTCATTCACTTATAAAACTATAGATTGACCTATGATGTTTTATAACTCTATTTGATGATAATAAATTCGCTATTACTAAAAATTAAACAAGCATTAATATTGCTATCCGTTCAATTCATCCAAGCACATGAAAGTTAACTAGTGGAGGATATTAAATAAGTAAAATTAAACAAGCATTAATATTGCTATCCGTTCAATTCATCCAAGCACATGAAAGTCTTACAGAAAACGAGTGGAGGATATTAAATAAGTAATAAGAGTTAAGTTATTGACTTTAAACTTACGAAAAATCAAAAAATTTAATATGTTAGTTAAACACATCCGTCAAGTTTTTGAAAGGACCTACAACCATTAAATCTCCATAAATGATGATAAGAAAGAAGTTGAGATTGTTATTTCATTTTCTTCGGTTAAATGCATTAGTTAGAACAATATTTGATGAGTTTTGATAAATGAACCTAAAGTTGTAGGCCTAAAAATAAACCTAATGATAGCAGATTGACATCTGTCATTTTTTTCAAAAACACAACTAGCTTATTTATTATTCCTAATGTACCCTTATTAATTGATTCTTAAATTTTAGGGCTTTCTTCGTATATGTTTCTCTCTCATTCACATACAAATTAATTCTATTTTATGCTACTTACAGTCGTGACTTGGGTCACCGCCTGTCACATCAGTTTTCTCTCTCTAACGACCAAGTTGCCACAGTCGATAATCAAGGTTTTTTTTGTTTTTTTCTTTTTTTAAATTAAATATTTTTAACAACAAAATTAAACTTCATTAATAATAAAAAATATTACATAAATCATACAATACGATACGGTTAAAAAAACATACGAACTAAAATATACTACGATACGAAATACATAAACATATCCTAATCTGATGCAAATATTACCTGCAAAATCACTTGATTATCAAACATAAATGAATTCGGTATCATTTAGATCTAAAAACAAACACAAAACATTTAAAATTATTGTTTACTGCTGGAGAAGATGCGTTTGACAATAACATATTTTCATATGAGTTGGACTTGGTGATTTTAAAACCGAATTCAAAATGTTAAGGTGACGTTTAGTTGAAAACCATTTTCTTTCATTTCCTATTTTTTGTTTTGTAGGAAAAGGGAGGGGCGTTTTATTTTCACAAAATAATGAAAAATTTAGAAAACGCGTTTAATTTGTTAAACATGTGTTTGTGTTTTTCATTTTGCAAAACTAGAAAACATGTTTAAGTGTTGTTGTTTTCTATCTCAATTCTTTATTCACATTTGTATTATTATAAAAACATCTTCAAAACACAAAAACAAATATTATAAACTAACAACCTAAATTATAAAATAACTAAAAAAATCTAGTACGAGAAAATAAAAAATTAAAAAAGTAAAATATAACATCAAATAACATGAAAAAATCTTCAAGCGACTACAATTCGACATAAAAATATTAAATTCAAAATAAAGTAAAATTTCCTATTTCATCCGTTTTATACGTTTTTATCCTTTTTTGTATGTTTTTTTTATTCATTTTGTACGTTTTTATATGTTTTTGAACATTTTTATACGTTTTATTAGAGGTGGCAAACGGGTCGGGTCGGGTTCGGTCGTTTGGGTCATAAGTCAAATGGTTCATGGGTCATACAGGTCATGTTTTAAAAATGGGTCTAACGGGTCATGGGTAAAAAGGTTTGGGTCGGGTCGACCCATTAAATTATAGTGTTTTCATCCGTTTTTTACGCTCGCTTATTTTTACGTTTTGCGTGGTTTTACGTTTTGTTTGATCCCATTTTTCGTTTACGTTTTACGCCAGATTCCATTATTTATTACGCGCCTCTTTACGTTTTCGTCTATTTTTTAACGTTTTCGTTCATTTTTTTACGTTGTTCCATATTTTTATGTTTTCTTACGTTTTTACCTGTTTTATTTTCTTCTTTTTACGTTTAAAATTGTTTATATCGTTGTTTGTTTTTACGTTGTCGCGTTTACGTTTCACCCTGGACGAAACCTTAAAAAAACGAAAAAATAGACGAAAATGTAAAAAACAGACGAAAACGTAAAAAATGGAAGAAAATGTTAAAAAAACAGACGAAAACGTAAAAAACAGAATAAAACGTAAAAAAATAGATGAAAACGTAAAAGAACAGGAGAAAACGTAAAAAAACAGACGAAAACGTAAAAAAGAAATAAACGTAAAAAAAGGGTCGAAATCGTAAAAAAACGGACGCAAATGTAAAAACGGCCAGAAACGTTAAAAACCGGACGAAAACGTAAAAAATCTGACAAAAACTTAAAAAAACAGACGAAAACATAAAAAAACTAACGAAAACGTAAAAAATGGACGAAAACGGACGACAACGTTAGGAAACGGACGAAAACGTAAAAAAATGGACAAAAACGTAAAAAATCGGACGAAAACCTAAAAAAACAAATAAAAACGTAAAAAAAATCGCATGAAAACGTAAAAAGCAGACGAAAACGTAAAAGAACGGACAAAAACATAAAAAATCGGAAGAAAACGGATAAAAACGTATAAAAACGGTTAAAAACCGACGAAAACGTATAAAAATGACGAAAAACGGATTAGGGATATTTCAAAGGAAAATAGGTGAAAACAAAAAAAAGTGTTTTGTAGTTTTTTGTATTAGAGTTGGAAATAAGAATTTTGTGTTTTGTAAAGAGTTTTATTAGAAAACAGTAATTTGAACGCAATTTCTATTTTCTTTGTTTTTCGCAAAAAGATGTTTCCGTCAATTAAACGCACCAAAAGTTCATATTCGGGAATTAATGTTGATTTATCTTGGTATCAATTCCAAAAATAAATAAGAACTTTCAACTTAAAACTTGCACAACACTTCTACTTTGTGTACTAATGGGTAGTCAAAGTTATGTACGAGACATTTAGTTTTGAAACACGCTAACTAATGCTATTTCAAAATTATACAGTAGTATGTTTTAAAGACTTAAGCAAAATGTATATAAGGTAACCACATAGCTGGTTAAAAGTAAATAAAGTTAGTATGTGACTTTCAAAATTATATGTTATGATTTTCGTTTTAAGATTGTACACGTGGCAAGCTCTAGTTAATTGTTATTTAAAAAAAATATTAATTAGATGGTTAACTAATAAGTGTGTTTGATTAGTATACTAGCTAAAAGACCCGTGAAATTCACGGGGTATTTTAAAGTAACGTTGAAAAAAATTAGTGAATGACATCAGATAAGCAAACGTAAAGGATAAAGTTGGTAATAATGAAACATAAGTCATGAAACACAATAATTAAGTAACCGAAAAAGATAAAGTTGGTAAGAATGATACAAAAGTTATATGAAACACATTGTCACCGAAACAAACATAACCATCTTCAGTCTTTTTTTTCTACTAAAGCGATTTACAACCACATGCAAGTTTGATCACAAATTGTGTAGCACTTATTTGTAGACAGAATTATTTGTGCTATTCATGAGGCTTTCGTCTTCGTCACAAATCTTTAATCCTTTTTTACTCCTACCGTGAGAATCGGCCACATATAAAGGTCACGATCAACTTGATTTTCATTGGTTGTTCTATGTTCCCCGTATACCTTGTTAGGTCACAAGGTTTACCACACAAGCTTATAAGAAAGAGATAAGGCGATTGAACAAGTAAAACCCACACACACACACACACACAATATACTATAGACGGTTAGGCGTAGGTATGTGAAAGAGAGAATAACTTGAACAACCAACCTTCAAATGAAGGTTTACATAAGGTATTTATAGGAGGAAAGCTAGGGCAACACTCCTAGTTTCCATCCTTTCCTTAATGGACTAAGGCCTAAGCTTATGGGCCTTCTACATAAGCTTAAGGCTAATAACAAACATAAAGGCCATAATAAGCTAACTATTACATATGAGTAACTAACACTTGATTAAGGTTTAGGAGTGATTCCAACAATCTCCCCCTCAAGTGTTGGTGATGAACGGTGAAGGCGTTGATGTAATAGTAGCTTTGACGCCTTCTCGACATTCTTCTTTCTTGTGAGAAGAATTGCCTTGATTTGAACAATCTCCCAGTGTAGAGAGATAGTTTACTTTGAACGGTTATGCTTTGACGCCATCTTTAACTTTGTTCTTTGATCATTGTTCTTTGTGATGAAAGTGATAGTATGTTGTTGTTGTTGTCAGATCAAGTCCGCCTTCGCTTCGCTACAGTGTCTCCACGCCATTCTTCAACATGCTCACACGCTTTTGACGCTGGAATTCAAGATCGATGAAGTTCTTTAAGTCTTTAACTTTGTAGATTCTTTGATTTGATGAAGAATCATTCTGACCGTTGTGTTGCTTTTGGATAGAACTTCCATTAGTGATGATGTTGGCGTGAGCATGAGAAGAATCTGCACGATCATCCCGCTCTAGAGCTTCCATAAGAAGAAAACATTTAAACGGTTAGTAATAAGCGGATTCCGCACTTACAAGTTTGAACTTCGAGAGTGTTAACAAAGATAGTGTGAAAACACAACTCTAATTTTACAAAGGCCGCTCCTGAATCGAGTCCCACAAGTGAGATAACACGATAAAAACCGGTACACCTACGATTCAGATGAGTCACGAGGTACACCAAGCATCACCTCACGCATCGTAGACCGCTTGAGACCACTAAGCGCAATCCACGGGAGTTGCCGGGCGACCTGCCGTCGTGGTTTGATGTTGACCCCGGCAGAGTTTCCATTCAATCACCGAGGATCACAAATGTGAACCTCTCATAAATGTTCTCGATAGATTGCTAAGATCTGTGAAGGACTCGATAATGTACCACCGAAATTCTTATTGTTGAATATCAAGTGATGAAATGTCAAGTGTACCTAAGAGATCTTTTGATGAATCTCGTGGCTCTAGACTCAATAGTGCGCTTTTGGTTTTCCCGAAGTGAGACTAGGGAGAGGGTCTCCTTCTTCAATACCATCAATCTCTAAGAGAAAGCCAATAGTTTACGTAGGGTTCCCTGTGAGAATGAAACAAGCTTCTGTTAAGAGAAACTTGAGTGGCTAAGAAGGTTTAGTGCATGCGCCACCGGGTCCATGACGACTTTTAATCTTCAATACCGGTGCCACTAAGTGACAACCAAGAGCATATGAATTGAACCCGTGTTCCGCCCTAAGTTGAATAACTGAGGGCTATTTCTTTTCACCCTATTCTTTGCTTTTCTTTTTAATTCTTCAACTCCTTCTTTCTCCATTCTCATTTTCTCCTTTTTATAATCATACCTAAGGACTTCTAAATACTAACTATTTGTTTTGTCCTTGGGTAGATCCTCCGCTCAAGGATCATAGGACGGTTATTCCTAACCTTAGTCACCTTATAACTCCATGACTAACCTATGTTGCCATAAAACCATTGTTGTGAAAAATCTCTCAAAGTGTTTGTGAATGAAAACATTTTAGTACCATTGTTGAGATAAGATTTTGCATAAATACTCTCCCTCCACATGTGCTTAAGAGTTTTAACGGTTAAAATGCACAGTGAGGAAAGAGTGCGCACATTTTGAATTGATTAACTCAAGATAGACATTCCCCCGCGAGACACGGTTACGTGGCATAGTTAAAGAGTTGCATTGTCCGCTTTTAGGTGACAACTAGCTCTAATAACTACCTTGAAGGTGTAGACAATCCTCGGAAGGTTGTCAAACCCGCCGAGTTCATGTCTACCAAGAGTTTCTAATGGTACATTCTACTCGCACAAGTCCTTTGAGACACGCTTACATCACTAGCTTAACTAGCTTGAAATTATTACCCGCCCCGACAAGTCTTTTCGAAGTTACTAACAGCTAAGATCTCACAATTCATGGGTTAAGTCTATAGCACAATGATTCATTTGCATTTACACAACATATTTCTTATCACGTATTTTCTCCCCTCAAAAATGGCATATGTGATGTTATTTTTGAAAAGTTGAGAATAAATATGACCATTTCGAGTGTTGCGGGAAGAATGACCATTGTGAACAATTTTTGAACAAAGTATTAATTCAAGTACTCCCCTCAACGAAAGTGATATAAACGGTTGAGGTTTTGAAAATCATAAGGGAAAGTACTTGTTCTTTTGAGCAAAACCTTGAAAAATGAAAGGTTTGATAGGTTTTACTCAAAAGTAAGAAGCTTTCGCTCCTTATCTAAGGATTGTGGCAATCGAGGCGCACTACGTGGTCCTTTATTTACAAGTACGGGTTGTACATCGTAATGTGTGCACAAGCCATTATAATCAATCAAACATCCAAAATTATATGAAGGAAACAATTCAAGGGGTACCGTGAAGTGCAATGATGTTCCCGGAGTGTGCATGTGGCGCTGAAAGCCGGTTATGTTAATCCCGGTCGACCACCGACATAACTCTCCAATCGTCTGAATCGATCCCTTCAAACAACCGCTCATCAATCATTGTGATGATCCGCCTCACATCCCTCCTTTCCCGAGAATTCCAGCTTAGGAGACCCAATTTTCTGGCGTATATCCTTCAACCTGTATGCCATTCCATCCCTAACCAGCTTCAAAGTATGATCCCCGAACTTGTGGAGTTCGCTACACGCCATTAAGCAGTTTCTTTGAAGTTCACTACGGTAAACAACGCCGAAAGGTTTGCCGATGAGTGTATATTGAGATAGCTGGTTGATATTGGGAAGATCAAGCTTTGGAGGTGTGAAGTTGACACGCTCGATAAGATTCAAATGCCACCGGAGATCTTCTACACGTTCCTTGATGACAATGCGCCTTATGAAGATGAGAAGTGACTTGATAAATTCGCGTTGTACTGCAGTTGAGAATTGTCTCATGCACTCACTTTGGCAAGGTACATGTCTTCGATGTCATTGAGAGACAAATTCTCAAAGTCAGCTTCAGAGAAAGCATAGTCCCGTTCATCTTGTCGCTTGACTACGATCTTCTTTAGGAATGTGTAGTCCCACTTAGACGAAAGGTCAACGTGTATGATGGCAACGATACCCTTAGAACTATACACGATGTTGAGACTTCAACCCGACAGCTTCAGTAGTAGATTCTTCGGCGCTCGCCGCTGATGAATCCCATACAATGCATCTCGGTCGTATGCTTCCACCGTGTTGGAGAACAAGTGATTGGCACGTTCCTCAATGGCTATGCAGTTTGAGTAGACAACTGCTGGGAATGGAAGTGTTAACGATGTAGCATATTTTCTTGAATCATCGCCACCGCGTAGAAGAAAATCCAAGTCTTTGTTGAAGAAATATCTGAAAGGAATCCTTGGTTCAGCCGGTTGGCCAATTGTTGGTAGAGGTTTGGTCCAATCGGTGTAGTATGGAGGGTTGTCCCTTTGTGTGAAGTCAATGTTTGCTTCCCGGTTGAGCCAATCCATGTTGTTAGACATAGCTCGAGCAATGTTTTCAAGGTGATATTCGACCTCGAGGGCACTTTCAGAGTCGTCTTTAGAAGTTGAAACGCTTCATTCTTGATTCGCTTCAACTCAGATTTCGCCATTTTCTTCACATGGAACTTTTCTTGCCGAATTTTAGCATGCTCCAATGTAGAACCGTCTACCAAATCCTGACCTTCTTCATGGTAGGGAGTGTTGTTAACAAGAGTAGCAAACCATTCAAATTCCTCTGTTTTATCGTCATTTAGCCATGATACGACGCCACCGAGGCGCCTTCTTCTTCTTCTTCAAGGCCTAGATGATGATTCCGGTTTCAACTTGTTTGGGAGAGGTGGGTTGTTGTAGGGCTCAAGGACCTTCTTCATCGCCACCACCCGTATACTCAAAGTGATCATCGGTTTTCTCGAGTCGTGGGTGGTAACTCGGAATCGCCCCGAGGTTTTTCAAGAGAAGAACGAGGAGGAGATTTTTGTTGAGCATGAGGCCGTTGGGGAGGAGGTTGCATCAAAGAAGATTCACCGCATCGCTTCGACGCTTAGGTGCGAGTCTTTATCCTTATCCTTGTCTTCATCGCCTCTAGGACGCTTAGACTTTTCACCAATCTACAAGCTTCTTGAAGTTGGTAGTCCAAAGAATGCTTGAAACAATTTTGCTTCATCAAGTAAATTGCCGATCGTGAATCGACATTTGTGTTACAAGCTTGGCCACCAATTCATTATTTGAGAAAACTACCGGATCGGTTGGATTGATTGTGACGGTTAAGGGCGTTGATCGAATAGTTTGCTTGGCGATCCGCATAAGATTTGGATAAAGTTGTTTGGTGAACAACTCCTTTGTGACTTTAGGAACGCATCTAAGGTACTTTTTCGTATCCTTCGATCATTTCGCTCAGCCTCTTGACGGTGATTTTTCATGAATTCCTGAACAAACTTCCTTTCTCCTTGCATCTTTTCATTCTCGCCATACAGATGTGATGTGATCAAGAAAGAAATTCAACTTCTTGTTGAGCACGCCTTTTCTTTCTCGACTTGTTTGACATTTTCACAATTCTTTCATGAGTCTGAGAAATCCAAGATCGAGGTGGCTTCTTCACCGATTGGATGATGATTTTGTTGATCTTTTTGATGGTGGTGGTGAAGAGTGAGAAGACGAATCTGATGATGAAGAGATATGAGGAGACTTTAGATCCTTCGGAGGTTCGTGAGGTTTCTTCCTTTGATCGTGCAGTACTATCTAGAAGAAACGTATCATAATCAACATCTTTATCTTTTTCGACTTCTCGCTTCCGTTCCTCAAACTCATATTCGATAGTATCCTCCACAAGCTTTTGTTGTTGCACAAGAGTGGTGGCACCAGCTTCCTTATCGGGTTGATTAACCGCATCAGGAGATGGTTCAGAGTGGGCAAAGACCACTTGATCCTCCGGACCACCCATTTGGTCTTTAGCAAATTCTTCGCCTTTGTGTTGGTGTCTAAGGAATTTGATCTTCTTGTATACATTTTCCGTGGCTCTTCATCACTCTCCGAAGCTTTCATCATAAGGTACAAGTACAGAGTCTTCCCTTTTTCTTTATCACCTTGAGGACTTGAGGTTTTGGGCAAGGATTGTCATCCTTTGCGCTTCGAGTAGGTAATCTCTTCATCCGTGTCAAGCATCTTCGAGCTTTCGCCCACAAGCTTTCTTTGCGGTTCAGTGTGGGAATAGGTTCAGCTTCCTTTACGGAACAATCCTTTTACGAGGAGGATTCCTTTGGGAAGCTTCCTATAAATATC
Organism: Chrysanthemum makinoi; assembly: GCA_910596185.1. NCBI lineage: Eukaryota > Viridiplantae > Streptophyta > Magnoliopsida > Asterales > Asteraceae > Chrysanthemum > Chrysanthemum makinoi. The sequence goes on along the minus strand of OU343223.1, from coordinate 138,002,977 downwards.
TCAGACTTGTGACACTTCCAAAGATCGCCTCTTCGTCCTCCGAGTAGGTGTACCGTAAGATTTTTCATCAAGATGACCAACTTTGCCTTCTTTACGGCTAACCGATACCTTTTGTATGTTTCAAGCTTTTTGATTTCGGTAGTCGAAGGTGATCGTAATACCGCACTCGTTTCTTTGTTGACGATTCTTTGATTCTGCAGATAATATGGGTTCACCAATATGTCGTGATTATCCGGGTCATTGAGCCTCATGGGGATGTCAGGATGAAGTCCAAGTGCTCTCTGGATCAACAGCTTGGTGTATCCGACATAGGGAATCTTGGAGCCAAGCTTCTTGTGAAATAGCATCATGTCCTCCCATATCGGTGCTTCGATTTCAATGTCCTTCTTGTTGATCAACGACCGTAAAATTTGCAGCTCCATGAGCTTGGGATGCTCATAGCCACTGCCACGACCAGAGACCGATTTGGTGATGATCATGTAGAGTGTTCTCCATGGTTGAGGAATATTCTTCAGCTCCACGTGAGAGTGCTTAGTAATAATTCTTGAAGCTTCATCATAACCAATATCTATCAAGAATTTCGTGACTGCTCTTCAAGAGGGGTAGCAAAGAAGTCGGTTGGAGCGATGTCGAATGATGAGAACACCGTAAGTCACAGGAGTGATAGTGACTTGTTTGTGATTAAGTGTCACATTCATCGCACTTTGACCGCTGATCCTCTCGCATAGAATCCCGAATTGTTGAATGTAGACCTCGAACTGTGGCAGAGTGTGAGAGCATGTTCGGTAGGGATGATTCCCGAGAATATCCACGCAATGAGACAAGAAGATTCCGAGCATGTGAGGGTGTCAAAGTCAACCCTAAGGTTGTTCTTTCCAATCTTTCTCGGATAACCCTCTCGAAAGATATCAGCAATTGTAAGAACTTCTGATGCATCCACATTCATTTGTTCACCATGTCGGATCTGAAATAACATTAGCCAAAAGAACCAACATATCGAAAGACATAGTGTTAGTCAACAGAAGGTCTTATTGTCTAGTTTATTGAATGTACAAAGGTCAATGATTGTTACGAGTCCTAAGTCACTTGTTTGTCCAATAGTCCAATGACGTCGTGAAATGTTTCGTGAGTTAGTTAACTTTAAGTTTTAAAGTTTATGTTATCACTTATTGTTCACAACATATCAAACGCTTAAGTTTATTAGTGACATTATTGGATTCGTGACGCTATGATAAGTTTATTAACAAGTTTGTACACGTAACAATTCATAATGAAGGTCAATCAAGGCATATGCGTAGAATTGGCAAAGTTAAGCGAAAAAGAATGACATACGCCAGATGAAAGCTTATGCGTAGGATCTTAACTTACGCGTAAGAAATGTTACGCCTAGGAAAAGGGGACCTTATGCGTAGAGCTTACGCGTAGGCGTATAAAACCTTACGCGTAAGGCTTACTCGTAAGAGTAGACCTTATGCGTAGAGGTCATCAAGCACGCATATCCTTCACAGATACGCCGTAGTCCCATTGTAGAACCTTACGTGTAATAGTTATGCGTAGGATTATTCTTACGCATAACTTGACTACGCGTAGGGTAATCCTTATGCGTAGAGATTCAAATGACCTTGATTCTGAATATTAAGCGTAGCAAAGCCTGAAATAAATTCATCAAATCATCAATATTAACACAAGAATTCATTTTATCAACAAATCATGGCATGAATCATTCGTTAAACAGTTACGCAGAGAAAGTCATATGCAGAGGTCAAAACCCTAAGGGTTAAGAATTACGATATGATTTCTAACCATAGGATTTGCACCAAACAAATTCTCGTAGTTCTAAGATGTTGTAGAGTCTTATAAACCAAGTATTAACATCTAATTCGTGAGAATCAAAAATACCCAAACTTTAGAACATTAAACCCTAATTCCTAATTCGAATCAATTAGTGTTTCGGGTGGTTATAAGGCATGGATATCATCAATTCATCAACATATGAACATAACCCAACAATCTTTTTGACCAAAACACTTCACATTTGAAAATACCCAATTCGACTCATAAACCCTAATATTCAAAAATCATCAATTTGTTTCGGGTGGGTTTTGATGGTTAAAATGTTATCATTTATGTATTAGGAACGTTTTGACACTATCCATTTAACCACAAACACACACACAATGATTGTGTGTTCATACGCTTATGCGTAGAACACATAAGCACGCATAACAAACGTTTTAGCCGTAGGATTTGCTTGAAATTCAAAACCTTAGCTTGTATTATTGTTAAGATCATGAAAACACTTACAAAATGATGATCTAAAGCACGGATTTCTTGAATGAATCTTAGGCGTAGGATGTTTAAGGTTGAAAGTAATAAATGTGAAGTTAGAAGTTGGTGGGAGGTGTTTTATTAAAAATAATTTTAACATTTTGACAATTTTGGTCCCTCCACCTTTTCCTTTTTCAACCAAAGCCATTTAACTTCCATTTTGTTTATCAAACAATGATTTTAAGAATGAAACTTTGACGACACTCCCCCTCAACTTAATAAATGATGAAAGGTTATAAATTTTAGTCCGAGGAGTGTCATTTAACCATAAAAGTTTACCACCATTGATAAAAGAAACAACCGAGATAAGATAACATGCAAGTACACAGATGATTTGAAACAGTTAAAGTTATAATTTTCTCCCCTCAACACTTGATCGAAAAATACTGAATTTTGAAAGATTATAGTGTTGACGGAAGAAATGTACTTGCCATGTTGAAAGAAAATAGATAGAAGAATATTTTTGTTGTTTTATCATGTTTTATATTTTTGTATTTTGTTTTTGAAAAATTATTTACAAAAGAGATTTATTTTGGTGTTTGATGTGTTTTAAGACTGCTTTTAGGAGGTCATCCAATTCCTCTTGAGTCAAACACCTCATACCAATCCGGTGGACCAACTCATTAAACCTAGTGGTAGGCAAGGCTTTGGTGAGAAGATCTGCCAATTGGTATTCTCGCACTCCACAAAATATAATTCAACAGCACTGCTCCACGGATCCTTGATGAAATGATATCAAGATCGATGTGCTTTGATTTCGAAAGTGCCGAACCGAAGTTGCACGAGATCGCAATGGCACTCCATTGTCGCAGACATCGGGATTCTCAAATACGTAACCATAGTCTTTGAGTTGTGTTCTCATCCAAATGACTTGAGCACAACACGCCGACATGGCTACATATTCTGCTTCTGTTGAGGACAATGATGTACAATCCCGCTTCGATTGCCATGACACCGTTTATCACCAAGAAATTGTAAAGCAAGTACTTTTCCGTGAGTCTTAAAAGCGATTAGTTCAAAACCGAATCCTTCTGGATACCGATCCCCAAGTTAATGGTTCCCTTTATGTATCGGAGGATTCTTTTAGCCTCTGAGAGGTGGGTTTCAGTTGGTCGCTACTGATAACGGGAGCAAAGATAAACGGCAAAGACAATATCGTGTCCGCTAGTCGTTAGATACATGAGAGACCCAATAATACTACGGTATTTTGTAGGGTCCACCAATTTCCCATGTAAATCAGCGCCTAGCTTCTTGGTATGAGCCATTGGTGTGGCATAGGTGTCACATGTTTTCATTCCAAATTTGTTTAACAATTCAAGGGCATATTTGGATTGACTCAAGAAAATACCACGGGGTGATTGATGAACTTGCAGACCTAGAAAGAACGTGAGTTCACCCATCATGGACATTTCAAAATTTTTCTTCATTAGTTTTGCAAAAGCGATTGAAAACTTTTATGTGTAGACCCAAAAATGATGTCATCCACGTAAATTTGAACAGTTAAGATATGTGCCCCGTGATATTGTATAAAAAGAGTTGGGTCAACCGAACCTTTGGTGAAATTATTAGCAGTGAGGAAGGATGATAGCTTATCGTACCATGCCCGAGGAGCTTGTTTGAGACCATACAGAGCTTTGTTCAATTTATAGACGTGATTCGAAACTCGTGATCAACGAATCCATCCGTTGGTCGACATAAACCGCTTTAAGTTGTCCATTGAGAAACGTAGTTTTGACATCCATCTGATAGACCGTCATATTCATATGAGCCTTGAACGCTAGAAATATCCAACAACCTCAAGACGAGCAACCGAGCAAAAGATTCTTCAAAGTCAATACCCTCTTCCCCGACGATAACCCTTAGCCACCGTGACGTGACTTATTTCGATAACATTTCCTTCAAAGATCCAATTTGTTTTTCCAAATCCATTTGAGACCAATGACGTAGACCTCTGTTGGTCTTTCAACCAGTTCCCATACTTCAAGACGCTTGAATTGGTTGAGTTCTTCTTGCATGGATTCAATCCAGTTGTCTTTTGTCATTGCGTCTTTGATGTTTTAGGTTCGATTGGCAGACAGTGAGTGCATAAATGCAATGTTCACCATCTCGAGTGAAGACGCTTGTCTTGTAACGACCGGTTGATTCGGGTTGCCAATAATATTTTCCAGAGGATGGTCTTTGTCCATCTATGTGTGGAGGGTTGATGTTGGTATACATTGTGCGATTCTGAGGATTCAAATGGTTTGTTGAAGATTCCGCGACATCCGTGCAGCAGCCTCATTAGCAAACGGGTTAAAGAACGCATTTGGATCAAAATCTGCAGGTGGTGGTACTTCATTCGAACATCATCACCGATTCATCATTGTTGGAAGCCGTTTGTTCAACTGTTGTGTTGGAGTCAACTGGTGGTGCTTCTTCAACAGTAGTTGTTGTAGCAGTGTATCAGGTATAAGAGTATTATCGTTGAGCAAATGAAACAAAGCGGATACACCGAGCACGCTCATCAATATCGCCACCAACAACGGAGCAAATAACCTTTCCATTTGTTGACGAGTAAGTCGGGGCTTTGTTCACCGATGATGGGGTTTGGGGAAGTTTAAGCGGTTGTGTCCGGTTCCAAGTCGTATACTCGTAAGCCATTTCCGTAAGTTCATCAAAATGAGCATGAATCGCTTCCATCACCGCTTTGTACGACGATTCCAGATTCGAAACCTTTTGAATTATCACAAGATCCGATAAAGACTCCAATGTCAACTTTGGCTTTGAGCTTTCCAAAGTCATCACGATCATTATTCGGATAGCAAAGAGATCCAAATACATGAAAGTGTTTGAGATTCGGTTTTCTGTTATGGACAAGCTCAAAAGGTGTTTTGTTGTAGCGTTTTGTAATCATAGAACTGTTTTGAGTATAGCATGCAAGAGATACGCCCATAAGTAACTGAAGTTTAGCATTGATTAACATTGTTCTTGCAGCTTCCACTAACGTTCGGTTTCGTCTTTCGACAACTCCGTTTTGTTCTCGTGTACGCGCAATAGATGTCCGATGTCAATTCCCACTTTCTCATAGAATTCACGAAGAGTTTGATTAACAAATTCAGTGCCTCTATCTGTTCTGATTAGTCGAACGGTGTTTCGTATCTGAACTTGTATTTTCGTGAGAAAGGTGATGATCATCTGTGGAGCTTGATCTTTGCTTACAAGAAAGTAGACCCAAGTCCAGCGTGAATAGTCATCAACAATTACTAAGATGTAGCGTTTGCCATTGATCGCTTGCACGCCGATCGGGCCACACAAATCCATGTGAAGAAGATGAAGCACATGCCGAGAGTGGTTCCACCTTTGAAGGAAAATGAGCACGAGTGCTTTTGCCTTGTTCACAACCTGAGCAAAGGTGATCTTTAGAATACCGAAACCGTGGGAGTCCTTCAACTAGTTTGTGTCGAGCAAGGTTGGTGATGGTTTGAAAGTTTAGATGTGAGAGACGACGGTGCCATAGCCAGGATTTTGTTGATGTTGCCTTTGAAAGTAAGCAGATGGGAGATGAAGCAACCATGTCTTACATAGAGATAGTGTAGAGACTAGAATTACGCGATCCGCACATAAGGTCATTTCCTTGTAGATCACTTAATGAAACAAGTTTTCTCCCGAAAGCAACCTCCAAATCTCCATCACAAAACCGACCATCGAAAACAGATTATGACCGAGGCCTTCCACATAGTAAACCCCGCTAATTTCGATGTTCCCATTGACATAGTCTCCGTAGCCCATGATAGCTGCGAAGTGATCATTCCCGAACCCGACAGTGCCAATGAACTTTGCAATAAAGTTTGATAACAGTTTAAGATTGCCTGTCATGTGTCGGGAGCATCTGCTATCAACAATCCGAGAATGATCTCAGATCACCTGCATTACACAATGCATCACAGATGGAATAGAAGTAGATGTGGAACCCGAAATGTTAGAGGGTTCCGTAGCCGTTATAGTAGATATACACACATCAATAGCTTTAGGTATCCACTTAAATCCTAGTGTGTTATATATCCATTTCCGCCATCTCCAACTAGTGTTTGCTTTAGTCTTAGTGAATGCACTAGGTGGTACTACATTCCTAGGAGGTGAAACTGGAGCTACAGGGATAACAATGCGTTTCTTAGAATCTAAAGATGGCGGTCTACCAAGCAATGCACTTAGAAAGATTAGTGGGCCTAGAGGTATTCCCGTTCTTAGGATTCCTTAAACGAGAGATGATAGCTTTAGCAACACATTTATCATGACAATAATTCATACTTTTACGACAAATAACACAAGGTGCATCGATCAATATCAAAAGTACTTAACGGTTTAGCATTCGTTACATCACTATTTCTATTACATTTTCCGGACGCAATATCTATAGTGGAGGCAACGTTTGTCTTATTCATAGTCCTAGAGTGTTCTTCTACTTTAGCATTCCTGATTGATCTTTTCTTAGGTCGCAACTTCCTATTCTTCGATGTAGTGCTCCTAGGTTGTGAAGTGCGGACATTTGGAAAAGATGCAACTATTCCTGCTTCAAGAGAAGGAGGCACGTTAGCAACTTGTGATTTGGCATTAGGGATTCTAGGTTCATGAGTACTAAGTGTTACTCGGGCTAATCTCTTAATGATGGTTGGCGGAAGTTGTTCATACTTTCCTAACATTTCTCTTAACTTGAGGATAGTGTGAATCGATCTTGATTTTCGACCTAACATTTCCAAAGAAAATGCATAACTTCTTTAGTGTGTGCAAGATAATGATCAAGTTCATTTGATGCTTCATCACGAGTCTTTTTGAGTAAATCAAATATGACACCATATTCCTTTTAACTTTTACAAGTTCTTGTTCATATTTTGAGATTTGACACTTAAAAGACACGCTTTGATCATCTAATTGCTCAATTTTAGGATCGAAGATTTTGCACGAATCGGGCGATTTTGTGTTGAAAAGCAAGTTGTTGATCGTGAATATCTTTTTGACACCAATTAAGACGACGTATTGCATTTGAAAGTTCGTTTGACAATCGCTTGTTTTCAACTTTTAAGGACTCGACCAAGCACATTATCGTTGTTCTCAACATTTATCACGTAATCAACAAGATCGCCAGAGATATGATCAAATGCATATGACAAAGAATTCAATAACACAACATTATGGACATCAGACGATGACATCTTCCAAGAGTCGATCAACATCTTTTCTCAACAGCTTTTACGCTTAGTGTTAGAAATAGATGTTTCGCTTTTCTAAAACGACCTTCATTAATCCAAGTTCCTTATGAAAGTCCTTTCCCAAGACAATGCACAACTTTTCAAATTTTTAACATTTGGTAAAAGATTTTTCTCAAAAATGTCTCTTTGTTCTCGCGCTAGAGGCGATTGAAAGTGTTGAACTTTGATTTCATAATGATATTCTATCTCATGTTGTAAAGTTTTGAGGTCAGCCATGAAAATGTCAAAATATCTAAGAATTTTTCGATTTTCGTGTTTTGAGTTTACTTCACTGATGGAAGGTAAAGGACCATAAGTTTGTGCATAATCCGGTTGGGGATTAACATTAGAAGACTCAGGTGTTTTTATGATTACCCTTGGTGTGTTAGAAGAATCCGCTGGTGTGACGAAAGTGACCGCTTTTGAATAGTTAAAAGGTTTGTTGTAAACAACTTTTTCTAATTTTGATCGACTCTCGCCTTCTGCATCTAATTCCTCTTGACGATGATATTCAACAACACTCATAAATGTAATTATCAATTTTATATTCTCGACCGAAACTTCGTGATTTGGTTTGAATGCTTTGGTTGAAAGCTTAGGTTTGTAATCCGCAAGATTCGGTCCATATCCATTTGGATTGGGTTTTAAAGTAAACTTTTCAATGGCTGTGACCGACTCGCCATGTTTGTAAACAACAGCTTTAAACTCTTTAAGTTTGTTTTGCAAGCCGATGATTTCTTCAAGATGATCATCTATTCGTTTCGCTGAATGCTTTTTGTATGCAGAGAACTGTTTTTGACAAGTTAACAACTCAACTTTAGCTTTTTGATTTTCCAAGGTGAGAGCGTTAATTTGCTTTTTATGTTCATGTTTCAGCTTGTTCTATTTCGCATAACAAAGCATTCTTCGCGCTAGATCACGATCTGCCTTTCTAAATATTTTTCGCTTTGATAAGATTTGGCAAAGGTCGCTTCAAAACCGCTTTCACGCTTTTTCTTGAGTTTTGAAAAGTTGAGTTGCTTTTGTAAACATTCAAAATCCTTGGTTAACAGTGCATTTTTGCATTTCAAGTCCCGATTAATGGCATGACATTTTTCCACTATGGTCTGTTGGTCTTGTATTAAACGAGCAAAATCTGGATGAGGCAAAAGTTCGGCGTGTTCAACGTGAGTCTCAACATGATCATTACTGAGATCCTCAAGTATAACCACGGTGTCAATTTGATTATCAAGGGAAACCGTTTGGTCATCTTGATCGCCAAATATAACTACGGGTCTAGTTGAAAATCGCCGGAATGAGATGTGGATGGCGATTTTGAACATTCCGAGCCTTGCCGGATTCGATGTTGGCGAGATATGAGATCGAGATAAATATGGTTTGTTCGGTACCTGAGACAAGCCATCGTGTCATACACCGGGCCCTGGTCACTCATGTGTAACTCATGCATATTAGCCATCAACATAACAACTGCATTGGCCTGCAAGTCCTCCATATCATCATCCGAGTCAAGATTTGCCATAAAGCTCTGTTCTTTGTCCGTGAGAGTTCCACCAGCTTCATCCTTAAGAGCCAAAAGAAGAGCCTCTTTGAAATAAGCACCGCCCCTAGTCCTTGGCTTTGGGCATGCATTAGCCAGGTGTCCCTTCTCATTGCGCTTGTAGCATCGAAGACCATTCAACCCATTTTGAGCATTTCCCTGCTCCACCACTTGAGCTCGATTGTTATTCCTACCCACAACATTAAACCCTTGACCACCGCCCATCTGACGACCATAACCACGATTCTCAACTTCAACTCGTCCATTGTTCACAACAGCTTGATTCCTTGTATTAGATGAGGAACTAATACGGTTGTTGGATTTGTTGGTATAACGGCTAAAGGCATTAGCAATCATAGCAAATCCTTGTTGCAATGCTTCGAACGGATCCGATTCCTCATTAGCTTCAGCTTGAGCATTGTTGTTGTTGTATGGAACCAATTGAGTTTGTTGAGATGGAGGTTGTGAAGGATCATGTGGTGTGATTGTAGCAGTTGGTTGAGTTGCTGGTTGAGGAGAATAACTGCTTTGAGCATATAAGGCAAGTTGTTGATTTTCCGGATGTGTCGGTGGAGCAATTTGAGCACGGAGAATCCTTTCCCTATCAACTTCCTTTTCATGAGGCTTCAAGTAATCGTACAACAATCCATATGTAGATTGATGCATGTTTTTCGCTTGACGGAGAAAAATGACATACTTCTCCCATTCAGGACCAAGACTACTCAAGAACTTAGTATTCACCGCAATTCTTGGCATGATGATGTTGTGTTTATCCAAATCATTGATGATGTCTGAAAATCGGTGATGATAAGACTCTAGTGTCTCTCCGTGTTCAATCATGAAGTGTTCATAAGCCAAGTAAATTTTGGATTCCAAATCTTCCCGATTGAGTACAGATCCTTCCATAAGAAGACGAATATGATCCCACATTTTCTTTGCCGTCTTTTGAGCATCAACACTACGAAGAATTGGGTTTGGTAATCCTAAGAGGATATATTCCATTGCAAGCTCATCCGCTTCATAGTGTAGAAGTTCTTGAGGATTCAAGTCTGCAACAAGAGCAATGTTCGTTTGTTCATCTCTTGGTGGAATGGCATTTGGATCTCCCTGTACAATGACAGTAGGCATCTCAAATGGACCTTCCAAGATAACCTTCTTTAAGAACTTTCCATGTGGCTTCTTTAGATCACAAAACCTAAAGAACCTTATCACCCATTGATCGTAGTTTCCTGGAGTGAGCATTGGAGGTCTATCAAGTGATCCAGCCTCATGAATTGATTGTTGGTTGCTTAAAGCTTCAAACATCTTTGCAAACCAAGTGGGTTCCTTCATAGTGGTCCTTGATGGATGTTGATTGAAGTCATTTGTGTACGGTTGAACTTGAAGACTTGGTGGTGGTTGAACCATTTGAGGTTGTGGATTTGCAGCAAGTTGTGGAGTATGTTGTTGGTTAAATTGTTGTTGATAAATTGCTTGTTGTTGATTCCATTGTTGATGTTGTGGAGTTAGTTGTTGTTGACGCTGAGGATGAGGATAAGTGTAAGGGAAATAGTTAGAGTATGGTGGTTGTGACATGTTGATAAACTTGTGTTGGTAAAATGGATCTTTGTAGTCGAATGAACCTTTGTTGATGAAGTATCCTTAGGCGTAGAAATCACAATAGACAAGTAGCACTTATGCGTAAAAACACCAAAGTTACGCGTAACAATTAGAGTTACGCCAGAATTTAGCTTACGCGTAAGTATGGAAAAGACGCTAAAGTTATGCGTAGACAAAAGTTAGGCGCAGAAAGTTAGGCGTAGGATTATCTTATGCGTAAGACTAGGCTTAGGCGTAAGATAAATCTTATGCGTAGGATTTCTACGCGTAAGCTTATGCTTATGCGTAATTTTAGGGTTTATCCCAAGTGATCTTTTACACTTCACAAAGGCAAAAGATATCCAAAGTCGACGTATTTTCCGACTTATCCAAGTAAGAAAACACGGAATAAACCACGAAAATGAAGATCAAACCAAGGAAATACTTACGCGTAGTTTTAGGGTTTCACTACGCGTAGATCTACTCGTAAATTTGATATTGCTCAAAGATGTTTCTAAACCAGTTTTTTTGTCATGAAATAGCTTCAATAATCACCAAATAACACAAAGTGTGAAACTTGATGAACCAAACCTTCTAAAACAGCTACGCGTAGAACTATACCCACTAATAAAAACTAGCTCAAAAACAATGATCCACGCATAAAGTTTGAAACTTTTTGCCAAAACAAGTATTTTAACACCTTAAAACGTTGAAAGTACAAGAATCTTGGATTAAAAAGTGTAAAAACAAGTTTTTAAGCGAAGCAAAGAATAAGTTATCTTTACGCGTAAGACCCAAAACCAAAATCTTCAAAACAAAAGTGTGCACCCAACTATTTGGCGATTGATACCACTGTTAGGTCACAAGGTTTACCACACAAGCTTATATGAGAGATAGAGAGGCGATTGAACAAGTATCACACACACACACACGTATGAGTAAAGACGGTTTAGGCGTAGAGTGTAGTGAAAGAAAAACTTGAACAACCAACTTTCAAATGAAGGTTTTACATGTATTTATAGGCAAGGAGCTAGGGCAACACTCCTACTCCTTCCCTTTCTCCTATGGGCTTGGGCCTAAGCTCATGGGCCTTCTACATAAGCTTAAGGCTAATAACAAACATAAAGGCCATAATAAGCTAACTATTACATATGAGTAACTAACACTTGAATAAGGTTTAGGAGTGATTCCAACAACCTTGATTTTGTACCATTATTCCTCCTAATGAGGAGAATGTTGCTGGTGGAGGAGGATGAGACGGCCTAGGAGGCAAATCTTCTAAATTGTAAAGGTATGGTGATGATAGTGGAGTTGTGAATGACATGGCTCTAGGAACCAATGGTGATGGTTTAGTTGAGATGGGATTGTTTGGCCTAGGAGGTATGGTCGTGTTTGGCATAGGTAGTTTTGTGGGTACTACCCTTTTAGGGATTGGTTTGATTGGTGGAGGAGCAATCCTTGCATTTGTAGACTTGACCGGAGATGATTCGGTTGAAGAGATTTCGTGTACAACACGAGCAATTTTCTTGGGTGGTTCTTTGGAGGATAAGTTGCTACTTGGAGTTTTCCTCATGATGAGATGATTTCAAAAGGTTTGCAAAGGTTTCTAAGTGCTGAAAATGAGGATGAAGATGATGACTTTAGAAGTCCTAAC
>OU343223.1:137907459-137990555 GCA_910596185.1 Chrysanthemum makinoi | reverse complement strand
TTGTTTCTCCAAGATTTTTTTTTTTTTTTTTTTTTTTTTTTTATATATATAAATACTTGTATTGTTTGTTAAAAGATTTAAGTGAAAGGTGTAGGTAAAAAGGTAACTTGTAAGGTAAATGGTAACTTTTTGGTACAAGTAAATTTTTAATAGATCAACATAAAGTATAATGATTTTATAAAAATTGTAAAAATACATTCCTTGTGAAATTTGAGTGATAAAAATAATTATCGTAAAATTTTTGAGAACACGTCGTAATAATTTAACTTTAACGATTTATGTACCAAATAAATTTGAAACACTAGGAAAACTAAAAATATAGTTTTTATAAACTAAATGTAAGTTTAAAAATACATCGGGATCATTTTTGAAAGTAACGGATTAAATATTCAAAATAATAACTCACGCGATAACGTTTATTTAATATAAAAATTACGCGATACAAGTGAAATGAAATGTCGTGAAAGAACTAATGTGATGCAAATGATGTGAATGAAATGTAGACTAATCTTAGTCCATATGAAATGTACGTGATGTTATGATCATGAATTCGCCGCTAAACCATAAAGGTTACGCGAATTTGAAACAAGTAAACCAAGTTTACTATAAATGTTGAAATTGTAAGACATGAATTGTGTCGAGAAATGACCTGAAAGTACGGGTTGTCACATTTGCCCATCCAAAAAGGAATTCAGTCCCTGAATTCAATCGTTGTTAGGTCTAACGGGTTTAGGGTTTGATGAGGCAAGCCTTCCCATTCTCGAGCAAAACCCTCAAAAGACTTTTTGGTAACCGATTTTTACTTAATCCCACAACTCATCAAACAAGAACTGTCATACGATTAGGCTAAATCGGTTTAGGTAACAACTTGTTTCTAGCTCGATCTTTGCAACTCATCAAACAAGAACTGTCACGCGGATCAAACTGGAAACAAGTGGTTTGAAGAAAATCTTTTGATAATTTGGCTCGATTACTGGAATTGCTTACACATATAAGCCTACTACTCCCTTCATTGCATGATTCTTCCTGAATTAGACATAGGTGATCCGGCTATGTATAATTTAGGAGTAACTATGCAATGCTTGGACTAATCGACTCATATGTTGTTTGGTGTTGAGTCAACCGATGTTAAAATTGTGATGAACATCGAGGAGAGAAGACATGGAGAAGTGTCGTTAAAATGATAGTTAAAGTAAAAAGAATTGAAATCCTCGTAAATGATAACAAATCGGAAAGAAAATAAAGTACGATAGATGAGAATATTTTACAACAAGTGGTTTATCAAACAGAAATACATCTTAGGTTATAAAGATTCGGATATGATGGAAAACATAAACTTAGTACGACATAGTACATAAGGAGAAATAAGACTGTTAGTTTCCGAACTTCTTCAGTCTTCCGCGTCGTTGATACCTTGACGAGCTCCTCCTCCTCCTTCTAACATATATACATTCCCATGAGCACCTTCGACTTGTTGACCTTGGTTTTGAGGACATTGACCTCGATAGTGTCCTTGCTCCCCACATCCGAAGCACGTAACTATGGTCTTGCCTCTACAATTCCCGGCATTGTGTCCTAGTTTTTGACACTTGTAGCACTTAACAGGACAAAGTCCCGTGTGATGATACTTACATCGATTACATAGTGGGTAGGTTCCAGCATAACCTCTGCCTTCTATTGGTGCAGCAACATAAACCATTGCAGTCTCTTGCCCTCTATTCTGTGGTTGATGATGGTTAGTGTTACGGTTTTGGTTGTTGTTATTGTAACCTCCTTGGTCATTTTCCCATTTTCTTTTGTTGTTGTTGAGTTGGTTATCGTCGTTGTTGTTGTTGTTTTGGTTATTGTTGTAGTTGGTGCGGTTGTTGGGGTTGTTGTTGTTTTGGTTGGTGTTGGTGTACTTACCTCTCTTCACTACCTGGGCCATGAGCTTTTGAGTCACCCTAATAGCTTCCTCGATTGTTTGTGGATCAAACGAAGTCACATTTCCTTGAATAACCCGGAAGTCCCCGATAAAAGCCTCTAGCAACTTCTCGTTATCCGGTACCATCGACGGGCATAACGCGGCCAATTCCTGAAATCTCCGAATGTATGTGTCAACATCGTACCCAATCGTTACTAGTTCGTAGAACTCCGTCTCCAACTTTTTCACTTCCGTACGAGGACAAAACTTCTTAGTCACCAAACCCTTAAATTGCTCCCAAGTAAGCTTGAAAGCATTCTCCATTCCAATCGGTTGAGCATATGAATTCCACCACGACAACGCTCCATCGAGTAATGTACTTGTAGCAAATTTGACCTTACTATCATCCGGGCAATTACAAAGCAAAAACACGGATTCCAACTTTTCAAACCATCGTACCATGGTCGTGGCTCCTTCAGTCCCCCTAAACTTCGTGGGCTCACCACTTTTGAAATCCTTGTACGAACATCTCTTAACTCCGGATCCTCCGGCATTTCCAGTAGCTGCAGCTAGCCTAGCGGCCAGCGGCAGCCGCGGCCTCAGCAGAAGCAGCAGCCATTTCCCTTTCGACTCTTAAAGCATCAGCTATGCTATCATTCACTAACTTTTGAATAGCCGCTTGTGTCATTTCAGCTGTGGCTTTCTTCGGTGCCATATCTTCTTCAAAACAAGAGGAAATGTGAGAAGTAGCAAAATCCGGTGTTAATAATAAACGCTCCAAAGAAATGTGATAAGAATGATAAGTTTGAGGTTATCTTTCAAAATGATCGACGGTTTCCTACGAAATGGGTTATGATGTGTCGTAAGTGTTTCAAATGTATAATGGTTTAGTAACTTAGTGTGTGAATAAAGTGTAACTCGACATATTAGTGGTGAAACAAAGGAGTGAGAGTGACTTCGCCCTCTTTAAAGGTTCATCTCGGCATTCGTCGTTATCGATAATGAATCAGCTGATATAAAAAAAAATTGTGATAGGGAATGACAAGGAATTCTCCACGTTAGAGTATGAGGAAGAGATAATGGGATGGGTAATTAAGGGCATCCATGTGACAGTCGATATGAAATGAAAGTAAATAACTCGAAAAATGTACGTATAAACCGCATGTAGAGTGAACATGCACTTATGATGAAATGATGAGATGCTATGATAATGTAGTTATAGTCTAGGGTCAATGATGCAACCTAGTTCTCTATAACCGAAGCTCTGATGCCAATCTATCACACCCCAAATTACCTGTTTTGCAGCGGAATGGAATTCCTGGGGATTGACTGTCATAGCATCACAATCACAGTTATATTGAACGACCTAAAGTGTCGTTTGAAAAGAACATCGTTTGATTTAATAAAACAATCAGAGTTTACAAAGTAGGTCCCAAATGAAAATCAACTTGTGCGGAAAAATAAGTTTGTTACAATTCTAACGATGTTTTAAAGTAAGTAAAACCCAAGTGAGACGCGTCGTCATTCGCGACTCCATGATGTGTCCAAATGCATGCCATGAAGTAAATGCCTTAGAAACCTGAGATAAAACATGCTAAAGTGTCAACACAAAGGTTGAGTGAGTTCATAGAGTTTGAGTTGAATTGTAAAGCCTTTCAAAATCGTTTATGCAGCAAAGGCATTGTAAATCCACTCAGTTCCAAGTTCCGCCCATACAAAACTTGCAACCTGTGTGTTCACAACCCACTGCCAGAATATGTAGAGTTAATGTTCAAGTGCATGATGTCAAATGAATTCACATAATAGTGCATGGCTCAATGTATCGAAATCGTTTATGCGGCAAAGGCATTGTGAATCCACTCAGTTCCAAGTTCCGCCCATACAAAACTTGCAACCTGTGTGTTCACAACCCATTGCCAAAATGTATATAGTGTATGTTCAAATCGTTCCAAGACCGTTAGTCCATAATCGTATACCAAGTCCGTTAGATCAATATTATACCAAGTTCGTTAGACCAATGAATATACCAAGACCGTTAGACCAATGAATATACCAAGACCGTTAGACCAATGAATATGATACGGAAATTCTAAGTATGGCATGTTACTTGCATGACTAAACATTCAGTTCGGATAAACATATAATTTGCAAATAGTCATGAATGTAATGAAAATAATTGAGCATGTATCTCCCCCAAAACAGTTATGAAAACAAGTAAAAGCAGAGGCTATGAAAACTCACCTGTTGTAATGATTGCGAAGACAAAAGTGAGTACACCGAGATGTAATGTGATACGTAAATCTTGACCTATGATGAACGATATGACATGTAATGAGTTGCAATGTAATGTTATGCATGCATTTCGTATGTTATTTATACCATTTGCGAGTTTTGAAAATATTACTTATCGTCGAAAAATACTCGTTTGACGTCTTGACCAATCCAAAATCACTTTTCAAGTTTTTACGTCAAAATGTCATCCTACAATGGTTTTATAATGATTTATGGTGAAATTTTCACTTTTCGTCGTAAAACAATGTCGTCGGAATTTTCATGAAATTAACAAAAATGGCTTTGGAAAACTAGCCGTAAAACGGTGTACGTCGATCGTTAGAGAACGAACTCGACGGTTTTGGAAAGTTTGAATCGAAATCTAGAAGTTTTAGTTCAGGAGTTTTCGTCCAAAAGGTCTCGAACATAAAGATAATAAGGGTTAAAGATAGTGATTTTGTTGAATTGTTGTGCAGCAAAATGAGTTTCGGCCAAGTTTGAACATCCGTAATTAATTTACTACAACTCCGCTTTACAAACAGCTTGTTGTTTTGAAAAATATGGCCGGTGAACTTAATTTTACTAGAAGACATTTCGTTCCAAAAAGTTTCACAACCTCGTTAAAAAAACAGTCCTCAACATGGACGTTACAGCTACTAAAATACTTGTATCGTAAAAATAATATAGATTTTCAGAAAATAATAGTTACGGCAAGTTTATGAAAAAGTGCATATCTTTGTCGTTTCAAATCCGTTTTCTACGTTTTATACGTCCTTAGCTTCGTATCGAAGTAAACTAATATATTTTTGACAAGTCGAAATAATTTGTGAAGCTTAAGGCTCGTTTTTGACTCGAATAATACAAAAATAGTATGCTGAAATTTCTGAAAAAAATATATATTTCGTCACCAACTTGAAAAATTCATTCCTCCTTCGTTATAACTCCGTTTTAATCCGTTCAAGCGGCCACGGATTCGTTTTAAAGTATATTTTCTAAATATCAAGGCCAAAAAGTTGTGTCTATATTCGGATTTTCCAGAAAAATAAAATAAGGACAGAACACATTTATATACTTGTCGAAAATAGTTTTTATCGTACTAAACCTATTCCAATCCCTTCAAATCAACTCCAAAGCTAGTCTAATCCTACCATACACCTTCTTAGGGTGTCATGGGTTCCTAATCATCATCAAGACCAATAGATACTAAGGGAATAATTATAGGATGACCTTATATATATATAACTCTAAAATCATGTAAAAATGGTATAAATACACATGAGTCATGCATGTTTTTGCTCAAAAATGATGAGATGAGTATGAAATGAATAGGTAAGATGAAAAATAAACATGAGATGCTTACTAGTGATATGATGAGGTGATTAGAACCAAGGATTAACCTAAACACCCTAGGTTTTTATTTCAAAACCTTAACAAGAGTGTAAACTAGATTGTAATACTTGTGCTTGCAAAATTTTTGGATGATCCCTTGTGAAAACTCTCTATGGCCGGATTTGAAGAGAGAACAAAGAGAAAGAAATGTTTTGCTAACTTGTAAAAATGATAAGAATGAAATGAATGAGTTGAATTTTTACATGGAGTGTAAATAAATACAATCAGTAAGAAAAAAAAAAAAAAAAGTCACCAACAATATTAATTAAACCCCATAGGGGCCGGATTTTGGGATCTTGTTTCTCCAAGATTTTTTATTTTTTTTATATATATAAATACTTGTATTGTTTGTTAAAAGATTTAAGTGAAAGGTGTAGGTAAAAAGGTAACTTGTAAGGTAAATGGTAACTTTTTGGTACAAGTAAATTTTTAATAGATCAACATAAAGTATAATGATTTTATAAAAATTGTAAAAATACATTCCTTGTGAAATTTGAGTGATAAAAATAATTATCGTAAAATTTTTGAGAACACGTCGTAATAATTTAACTTTAACGATTTATGTACCAAATAAATTTGAAACACTAGGAAAACTAAAATATAGTTTTTATAAACTAAATGTAAGTTTAAAAATACATCGGGATCATTTTTGAAAGTATCGGGTTAAATATTCAAAATAATAACTCACGCGATAACGTTTATTTAATATAAAAATTACGCGATACAAGTGAAATGAAATGTCGTGAAAGAACTAATGTGATGCAAATGATGTGAATGAAATGTAGACTAATCTTAGTCCATATGAAATGTACGTGATGTTATGATCATGAATTCGCCGCTAAACCATAAAGGTTACGCGAATTTGAAACAAGTAAACCAAGTTTACTATAAATGTTGAAATTGTAAGACATGAATTGTGTCGAGAAATGACCTGAAAGTACGGGTTGTCACAGTTGCAGCACAAAGCAACCCCACACCATAACCAACTGCTCTACTGAGGTCTTTGTGCAATCTTTTACTTAACTTTGATCTTAAAGGATACGTAGTGTTTAAGCTAAAAATAAGAAGCAAAAAGGAGATGCCCAGATTCGAACCTGGGTAGTTACCCTCCCACGCCTCACACACATCACACTTAACCAATTGCCCTTGGGTCTTTCATGTCTCATTCTACTCATTTAATCCTTTTAATTACCTTTTCTCTATTTAGCTTAGTAGACCAGTTTGCTTAATATTAGCTTATTCTAAACGATTTTTTCAGTCTTTTTATTTTTCCTATGTTTAGAATTAGTTGAAGTATTTTTATGCCAAATTTCATAATTTTCCTAAATGTTTTGATATTTTTAATAATTAAATTCTTAGTTTTTGGTTTTTAAATCATAATAAATAAATAAAAACTCAAAAAATATTCCGCTTTTTCCTAAAATTTTCTTTTGTCATGTAGAACGTAGGAAAAGTGTTTTTACACTTGTAGGACTTTTATTTCACAAATTTTACGTTTATCTTGCGCCCAAATACGTAATTTTGTACATAACGTCACGTTTTCATTTTAAGTTACGTTTTTAGATATTTTAAGTTTACGTTTTAGTTAAAATAGTTTATTTAAGATATTTTGTTTTATAAAATCACAAAAACATTATTGTAAAAATAGTGATAGCGTTTATTTAATAGTTTTTATCTTTTTTAATTTCCTTTAATTTGCATTTAAGCCTCTGTAATTTGTTTGCTTTTTCTTTAGTTATACTAATTCAAATCCCTTTTTCTCGTTCAAATTCCTCGATCACTAAACGTTTGATAATCCATTGCACAACTCGCTGGGACATAACGACCCGGGGAAACACTATACTCCTCAGATCTTCATTGCATTCGTACTTAAGCAGTTTTAAGCTGGTTACGGTCCGCCATTCACAAGTGGCGGGCTTGTGTGATTTAGCTTGACTGTTTGGCACGCATCAAATTTTTGGCGCCGCTGCCGGGGAGCTGTGCTGATTATCTTTCGTTTAGCAGATTAGTGATTTGGATATTCACTCCTTGTTTATACCATCTGTATGTATTTATATTTTCTTATAAAATCAAAAACCCAAAAAGATTTTCTTTCTTATTTTTACAAAATGTTTATCCAAAAATCCAAAAAGATTCTTCTTATCCCTCAAGTTACTGCTTGATTCTTTCTCTCGTATCCTCTAAACGTTTAATTCTATCTTCCTGATCCTCTTTGTGTTTAATTCTGATGGAATCATCGATTCCTTGTGTCGGTTGTGGAGAACCGCTTTTCGGTTTACCGTGTCGTTGGTGTACGTGCGAACGATGCGGTAATGACATTCATAACGGAAGTTGTTTGTTTTGCGGTTCGAGGAATTCATGTTCTTATGATCAAAATTTTTTCAATGAGCCGAAAAATTTCTCCGACTACCCACCCCAACCCCAAAATGTTTCGTTCAATCAGCAGTATTGCTATGGTTGTGGGGATCCGTTAGTTGATTTTCGATGTCAACGATGTTCTTGCGAGAGGTGTGGAAATAATCTTACGGATGGATTTTTGTTCGTTTGTGCTCGGAAGCTGAAAACTCATGCACTTATCCGAACTTTTCCAATTATCCTCATAACGATTTTAGCCACCTCCTCTCGTATTCATTTGAGCAAGAACCGTGCTATCAAAGTTTTAACGACACATCGTTTCAGAATGTACCGAATTTTTCTTGCACAAATTGTGGAGGTCCTCACGATAATCTTCAATGTCAACCGTGGAATCAAAATTACTATACTTCCGGTTTTGACAATTTCCAACCTCCACAGCACCATACGGTTCAAACTCCACCTGAGCCGTTGCCTAAAGAAATTTCCCAAGATTTTGAAACCGCAATGAAAACACTTGATGATATGATTCAAAACTTTAAGAATCAAGTGAGTGGTGAGAAAACCATGGGAGAGTTGCTAGCCGACAAAACAAGAACGAGAGGCTCGCAAATCTAGGGAAGAATTATTAGTCCTAGAGCATGTTGCTAACTAAAGGCTTCCAATTCTTAAGGCAGCTATGTATGATGATGACGAGGAGAGTATTCCTTTTAAGAATATTATTTCTCAACTCCCTCAGTCTGTTGTTATCACACTCGATATTCCCACTCACTCTCTAAACATGGGGGATGAGCTTCTTAGCACTATTCCAGAAATGGAATCGTCTAGTGTTGAGAACCTTGTCTCAATCCCAAGAGAGTCACAGGGAACTTCTGAGCATATGTGTGATTCTTCTTCCCCTCTTGAGTGTTCAAATGATCATTTGGAAACTTTCTCCGATTTTAGCGATGATTGTGCTTCCCATGGAGACATTGAGTATGTCGAGGCATCACTCCCACATGCTGATCCCCTTCTTGAGGAGTTCTCCGGTGAACTCACTTACATCAATCCACTTTCATCAGAAAGTGACGATGATCTCTTTGATTTTGAAGCCGATCTAGGAGAGATTGAAAGTCTCCTTTATAATGATCGTTCACTTACTTCTTATCCCAACAGTCCAATAGAGAATGTTGATCACTTTGTTTCCGAAACATTCAAAGCTACTTTCACCAATCCTCTATTTGAATTCGACTCTGAATTCACTTTAATTTCTGAGAATTCACTCTTTGATACTCAGATTGAGGATAGTGATGAGTCTACAGTGGAACAAGAGTTCACAAATTCACATCATGTGAATGATTCTCTTCATGAGGAGTTCGCCGGTGAACTCACTCATATCATGACTCCGCCGGAGTATGATTGCTTGGATGGCAAAAATCATGATCGGGGGGAGAGAATCTCAATTTGCATAGTTATGACAAATCTTCCCACCCTCCCAACCGAGATGCCTTCCAACCCAAAGAGCTCAACCAACAAAATCCAAATAAGTGCAATTGCACTTAATCCCGAGGAAGAAGAGTTAGTCATGATCGTCATCATGATTTTCCTTCTTTTCTTCACCTACCTGGTGACTTCCTCTCTTCTTCACTCGTTCGGGAGTGAGGACACTATCTTTGACCCCGGCATTTCCATGTACCATTTGTGAGCCGGGTCTGTCTGTATATATCTCATCGGTGTGGAATTTTCACGTACTTCAATGTTTATCCAAACATCTTGAATGAAAGTCCGATGGAAATTGTTTCTTCCACTTTGCTTCTCCATGAACCAATTAATTCGGGGTCGAGTCAAGCTAGCGACTCGGAAATCAAAAACAATAGCACACACCATATGGGTTTTCACCCATATTTCTGACTTCTTTCTATTTTCTACCACCCTAGTGTGGGGGGGTCGCCCCACATGTTGTGTTTAAAAAAAAAATAATAAAAAAAAAAAAAAAAAAAAAAAAAAAATCTTTCTAAATAATGGCCGTAGTATTTCCCTTTTACGTTCTTTGTTTCGGCATAACCGCCGGTACTTTGAATATTGAGGGCAATATTCATTTCTAAGTGTGGGGGGGAATTCTCACGAATTTTATCATGTATTATCCACCTAATTCCCCCGTTTTTGGCCAAAATTTTTTTTTGGAGTAAGTGTTTTACACTTTCGCATCTTGGTTATCAGTCCGCCATGTCTGTAAGACAAAAGGATTGGCTAATCCAGGAGCAAACGGCTCTTGGTAAAGATTTCTCAAATCCGTTTATATGGCTTGCAATTTGCCCAAAATTGTATGGTATTCAGCTCACCATATCCTAAAAAGTGAAGAGTTGGCTAGCCCGCAAGATTATGGCTTGTGGTAAAGGCAGTGGAAAATCCATAATTGGTAATCAGCTCACCAAAGATAATATTGATAATTTATCTAAGAGTTGGCTAGTCCAGAAGGGTACGGCTTCTGGTAAAGACAAATCAAATCCGTTGAAAGCTGGTGGTTTGCTCAAAATCACATGGTTATCGGTGTACCATGGTTCTTACTTGAACTAAAACATTTGGCTACTCCAGAAGTAATGGATTTTGGTAAAGAGATTCAAATCCATTAAGTTTTTCTCAAAAGATTGCTAGGGACTAGCAATAGTTTAGTGTGGGGGATTGATGAGTGTGTAAATACTCATCATTTTTAGTCAAATCTGAACTGCAAAATCATCTGAAAACACTCAGAAACACATCAAAATGATCAAAATATCACAAATCAGTGTTTTATGTGTTTTAAATGCAAAAATATCAAAATCAGATGAAAAACATATCAAATTTGCAAAAATTGCAGTTTCAGTCCCCCAAGTTTCAAAAGTTGTCAAAAACAGTCCCTGAGCACATAATTTCAAAAGTAAAGTCACCAAAGGTCCTTTTAAAATCAAAAGTTGTCAAATTTAGTCCTTTGGTGAAAAATATCAAAAGTTTGAGAAAATTACAAGAATGGTCCTCCAAGTTTCAAAATTGGCAGATTTAGTCCCTGGAAAATTAGAAAATGACAGATTTGGTCCCTGTACTTTTGAAACTTGTCATTAATGGTCCCTTAAAGTAACTTTGATGAATTGGCAGGAATAGTCCTTGATTTTCAGAAAATGGCACAACTAGTCCTTGTGTTTTATAAGCCTTATACCATTTTTGGACCTTAAGCCTATTATGCCCCCTGTCATTAAACCATTTTGGACCCTTACCTGTTTTGTGACCCCCCCTGTTATTAATATATCAGGTCAAACCAACACCTTTGGCGCCAAACTCCATCTCCCACCTGCTTCTGCCAAAAGAGACTGCAACACTCAAACAAACCCATCTTTCCAGCTCACTAATCCACTCCCATGTTCCCCCTCCTCATCATCATACCTACCTCCCCCCCCCTAGTTGCTAGTCTCAACCACAACAGGTTAAAACTCATTTCCCGCCAAAAAAAAAAACCATTCAAGGGCCAAGATCTCTTTTATTGATCCAAAGGTCTAAAACAAAGGTGGGAATAGCTAAGAGCAAGTGGAAAAGCAGTTTGGATATAAAAAGGAAGAAAGAGAGAAACTGGAAGGAGGATATATAAATAGCTTAATATGTAGTTTTGGAGAGTTAGTTTTTTTTTTAGTTTTATTTTTAGTTTCAAGTTTAGTTTGTTGTTCTTTTTAAAACTCTAGTGGTAATCTCTCAAGTTCTCTATTGTAATGTCATTTTATTAATGCAATTCTAATTTTCAGTTAACTACTTGTTTTTCAATATTAAGATTTACTGTTTTTTAATCCGTAATTTCTGATCATTAAAGATCACATAAGCTCTAATAAGCTTATGTGAGGTTGTTTTTATCTTAACTTGTTCTAAATTTGAGTTTTGGAGACAAGTCAAAGAAAGTCAAAAGTTAAAAGTCAAACCCGTTTTAGCCTAGAATCTATTCAATTGTTAAGTTTGAAGATTGTTTCAGCATTAGAATTCAGTAACAGTCTAGTCTCATCAAGTTTTCAAGTTTAAAAGGCATTTAAATTACTTAAAGGAGTGTTTGGTTTTGTCTAAATTTTAGAGTTGAATCAGTTTTAGTTAGTTAAATCTTAGTTATCCAGCTTTTAAAAAATGTTTTAGTACTAGCTCAGTTAAGCTTTTAAGTTTCCAACTGAAATTTTGAGATTCAATGTGTTTTAGAAATCTGTCGTAACTATCTTAATAGTGGTTTTTCTCATTTTACTCAAGCAATTCAGCAGCGCAGCCAGCAGCAAAACAGCTTATTTATAAGCTTCATACAGCTTATTTGGATTAGATATGGGGGGCAAAAGGAAGCTAGTTGGGTTGAGTTCAAGTGCCCACAAGCTCGAAATCTCATTCACTCTCTAGCTTATCCAAAATAAGCTCGAAAAAGGCCCCCTTGACCTGTTCTGTCTCAGAAACCCACAGCAGCTGTAATGCTTTTCTTTTCTTTTTTTTGTTCTTATTGGGTGTCTTCTTGTAGCTTATTAGATGTATTCAGTAGTGGTTAATAGACGTAAGTTAGTGTAGTTGCCCCTTAACTTATTTGGTAGCTTATTTCTAGCCGTGGAAGTAGCAATCTTGGTCTGTTTGGGGCTGTTGGATCAGCAGCATAGGGTGCAAATTTAGAGTTTATAAGTCTTACTTATTTACTTATTTATGCTAATTTGGTTGCTTATTAGTGTTATAGCTTAAGTTCCCTTATAGGATAGTCTTTCAAATTCCTTATGTAGCTTAGTTGATAGCTTATTAGTTTTATTTTCCCTTAGTTAGGCCAGCAACCAAACAGCCCTCGTTATTGATTTTCCATTGCTGATGTTCTAGGAAGCTGTTACCAGCTTATTTCAAACTTTTTCAAAAGTTTCAGTTTTAGTATAGATCTTATTTTTGTTTATGCTTTAGTTTTAAAAAGAAAATAAAGAAAAAAGTGGGCAGTGGGACTTGAACCCACGACTTCACGCCCAGTTGCAGCACAAAGCAACCCCACACCATAACCAACTGCTCTACTGAGGTCTTTGTGCAATCTTTTACTTAACTTTGATCTTAAAGGATACGTAGTGTTTAAGCTAAAAATAAGAAGCAAAAAGGAGATGCCCAGATTCGAACCTGGGTAGTTACCCTCCCACGCCTCACACACATCACACTTAACCAACTGTGCCCTTGGGTCTTTCATGTCTCATTCTACTCATTTAATCCTTTTAATTACCTTTTCTCTATTTAGCTTAGTAGACCAGTTTGCTTAATATTAGCTTATTCTAAACAGATTTTTCAGTCTTTTTATTTTTCCTATGTTTAGAATTAGTTGAAGTATTTTTATGCCAAATTTCATAATTTTCCTAAATGTTTTGATATTTTTAATAATTAAATTCTTAGTTTTTGGTTTTTAAATCATAATAAATAAATAAAAACTCAAAAAAATATTCCGCTTTTTCCTAAAATTTTCTTTTGTCATGTAGAACGTAGGAAAAGTGTTTTTACACTTGTAGGACTTTTATTTCACAAATTTTACGTTTTATCTTGCGCTCCAGCGTAATTTTTGTACATAACGTACGTTTTCATTTTAAGTTACGTTTTTAGATATTTTAAGTTTACGTTTTAGTTAAAATAGTTTATTTAAGATATTTTGTTTTATAAAATCACAAAAACATTATTGTAAAAATAGTGATAGCGTTTATTTAATAGTTTTTATCTTTTTAATTTCCTTTAATTTGCATTTAAGCCTCTGTAATTTGTTTGCTTTTTCTTTAGTTATACTAATTCAAATCCCTTTTTCTCGTTCAAATTCCTCGATCACTAAACGTTTGATAATCCATTGCACAACTCGCTGGGACATAACGACCCGGGGAAACACTATACTCCTCAGATCTTCATTGCATTCGTACTTAAGCAGTTTTAAGCTGGTTACGGTCCGCCATTCACAAGTGGCGGGCTTGTGTGATTTAGCTTGACTGTTTGGCACGCATCAAATTTTTGGCGCCGCTGCCGGGGAGCTGTGCTGATTATCTTTCGTTTAGCAGATTAGTGATTTGGATATTCACTCCTTGTTTATACCATCTGTATGTATTTATATTTTCTTATAAAATCAAAAACCCAAAAAGATTTTCTTTCTTATTTTTACAAAATGTTTATCCAAAAATCCAAAAAGATTCTTCTTATCCCTGTTACCTGTTTGATTCTTTCTCTCGTATCCTCTAAACGTTTAATTCTATCTTCCTGATCCTCTTTGTGTTTAATTATGATGGAATCATCGATTCCTTGTGTTGGTTGTGGAGAACCGCTTTTAGGTTTTACCGTGTCGTTTGGTAATGCGCGCGACGATGCGGTAATGACATTCATAACGGAAGTTGTTTGTTTTGCGGTTCGAGGAATTCATGTTCTTATGATCAAAAATTTTTCAATGAGCGAAAAACTCCGACTACCCACCCCACCCCAAAATTTTTAGTTCATCAGCAGTATTGCTATGGTTGTGAGGATCCGTTAGTTGATTTTCGATGTCAGCGATGTTCTTGCGAGTGTGAAATGATCTTACGGATGGATTTTGTTCGTTTTGTGCCCGGTGAAAACTCATGCACTTATCGAACTTTTCAATTATCCTCAAAACGATTTTAGCCACCCTCCTCAGTATTCATTTGAGCAAGTACCGTGCTATCAAAGTTTAGCGACACATCGTTTGAGAATGTACGAATTTTCTTGCACAAATTGTGGAGGTCCCTCGATAATCTTCAATGTCAGCCGTGGAATCAAAATTACTATACTTTCGGTTTTGACAATTTCCAACCTCCACAGCACCATACGGTTCAAACTCCACTGAGGGTGCCTAAAAGAAATTTCCCAGATTTTGAAACCTCAATGAAAACACTTGATGATATGATTCAAAACTTTAAGAATCAAGTGAGTGGTGAGAAACCATGGGAAGTTGCTAGCCGAAGAACGAGAGGCTCGCAAATCTAGGGAAGAATTATTAGTCCTAGAGCATGTTGCTCTAAGGCGTTCCCAATTTCTTAAGGCAGCTATGTATGATGATGACGAGGAGAGTATTCCTTTAGAATATTATTTCAACTCCTCTCTCCCTCAACTGTCTGTTATCCCACTCGATATTCCCACTCACTCTCTAAACATGGGGGATGAGCATCTTAGCACTATTCCAGAAATGGAATCGTCTAGTGTTGAGAGCCTTGTCTCAATCCCAGAGAGTCACGGGGAACTTCCGAGCATATGTGTGATTCTTCTTCCCCTCTTGAGTGTTCAAATGATCATTTGGAAACTTTCTCTGATTTTAGCGATGATTGTGCTTCCCATGGAGACATTGAGTATGTCGAGGCATCACTCCAATAACTGATGCTGATCCCTTTTGAGGAGTTCTCCGTGAACTCACTTACATCAATCCACTTTCATCAGAAGTGGCGATGATCTCTTTGATTTCGGTGAAGCGATCTAGGAGAGATTGAAAGTCTCCTTTATAATGATCGTTCACCACTCACTTCTTATCCCAACAGTCCAATAGAGAATGTTGATCACTTTGTTCCCGAAACATTCAAAGCTACTTTCACCAATCCTCTATTTGAATTCGACTCCGAATTCACTTTAATTTCTGAGAATCCACTCTTTGATACTCAGATTGAGGATAGTGATGAGTCTACAGTGGAATAAGAGTTCACAAATTCACATCATGTGAATGATTCTCTTCATGAGGAGTTCGCCGGTGAACTCACTCATATCATGACTCCGCCGGATTATGATTGCTTGGATGCAAAATCATGATGGGAGAGAATCTCAATTTGCATAGTTATGACAAATCTTCCTTCACCTCCCAACCGAGATGCCTTCCAACCCAAAGAGCTCAACCAACAAAATCCAAATAAGTGCAATTGCACTTAATGAGGAGAAGAAGAGTTAGTCATGATCGTCATCATGATTTTCCCTTTTCAAATTCACCTACCTGTGACTTCCTCTCTTCTTCACTTTCGTTAGGAGTGAGACACTATCTTTGACCCCCGGCATTTCTCATGTACCATTTGTGAGCCGGTCTGTCTATGTATATATCTCATCGGTGTGGAATTTTCACGTACTTCAATGTTTATCCAAACATCTTGAATGAAAGTCCGATGGAAATTGTTTCTTCCACTTTGCTTCCCCATGAACCAATTAAGTCGGGGTCGAGTCAAGCTAGCGACTCGGTAATCAAAAACAATAGCACACAATATGGGTTTTCACCATATTTCGACTTCTTTCTATTTTCTACCACCACCCTAGTGTGGGGGTTGCCCACATGTTGTGTTAAAAAATAAAAATAAAAAAATAAGTTTCAAAAAAAAAAAATAAAAAAATCTTTCAAATAATATGGCCGTAGTATTTCCCTTTACGTTCTTTGTTTCGGCATAACCGCCGGTACTTTGAATATTGAGGGCAATATTCATTTCTAAGTGTGGGGGAATTCTCACGAATTTTATCATGTATTATCCACCTAATTCCCCCGTTTTTGGCCAAAATTTTTTTTTTGGAGTAAGTGTTTTACGCTTACTCATCTTGGTTATCAGTCGCCATGTCTACGTAAGACAAAAGGATTGGCTAATCCTAGAGCAAACGGCTCTTGGTAAAGATTTCTCAAATCCGTTTATATGGCTTGCAATTTGCCCAAAATTGTATGGTATTCAAATCACCATATCCTAAAAAGTGAAGAGTTGGCTAGCCCGCAAGATTATGGCTTGTGGTAAAGGCAATGGAAAATCCATAATTGGTAATCAGCTCACCAAAGATAATATTGATAATTTATCTAAGAGTTGGCTAGTCTAGAAGGGTACGGCTTCGGTAAAGACAAATCAAATCCGTTGAAAGCTGGTGGTTTGCTCAAAATCACATGGTTATCGGTGTACCATGGTTCTTACTTGAACTAAAACATTTGGCTACTCCAGAAGTAATGGCTTTTTGGTAAAGAGATTCAAATCCATTAAGTTTTTCTCAAAAGATTGCTAGGGACTAGCAATAGTTTGGGGGATTGATGAGTGTGTAAATACTCATCATTTTTAGTCCAATCTGACTGCAAAATCATCGAAAACACTCGAAACACATCAAAATGATCAAAATATCACAAATCAGTGTTTTATGTGTTTTAAATGCAAAATGTTTAAAATCGGATGAAAAACATATCAAATTTACAAAAATTGCAGATTTCAGTCCCCCAATTTTCAAAAGTTGTCAAAAACAGTCCCTGAGCACATAATTTCAAAAGTAAAGTCACCAAAGGTCCTTTTAAAATCAAAAGTTGTCACATTTAGTCCTTTGGTGAAAAATATCAAAAGTTTGAGAAAATTACAAGAATGGTCCTTTAAGTTTCAAAATTGGCCAGATTTAGTCCACTGGAAAATTAGAAAATGACAGATTTGGTCCCTGTACTTTTGAAACTTGTCATTAATGGTCCCTTAAAGTAACTTTGATGAATTGGCAGGAATAGTCCTTGATTTTCAGAAAATGCTACCCAACTAGTCCTTGTGTTTTATAAGCCTTATCCATTTTTGGACCTTAAGCCTGTTATGCCCCACATGTCATTAAACCATTTTGGACCCTTACCTGTTTTGTGACCCCCGTATTATTAATATATCAGGTCAAACCAACACCTTTGGTAGCCAAACTCCATCTCACTTTCTTTACGCGAAAAGAGACGCAACACTCAAACAAACCCATCTTTCGATCTTCAATCCACTCCATGTTCCCCTCCTCATCATCATACCTACCTCGCCCCCAGTTGCTAGTCTCAACCACAACAGTTAAAACTCATTTCACGTAAAAAAAAACCATTCAAGGGCCAAGATCCTCTTTTATTGATCCAAAGGTCTAAAAACAAGGTGGGAATAGCTAAGAGCAAGTGGAAAAGCAGTTTGGATATGAAAAGGAAGAAAGAGAGAAACTGGAAGGAGGATATATAAATAGCTTAATATGTAGTTTTGGAGAGTTAGTTTTTTTTTTTAGTTTTATTTTTAGTTTCAAGTTTAGTTTGTTGTTCTTTTTAAAACTCTAGTGGTAATCTCTCAAGTTCTCTATTGTAATGTCATTTTATTAATGCAATTCTAATTTTCAGTTAACTACTTGTTTTTCAATATTAAGATTTACTGTTTTTTAATCCGTAATTTCTGATCATTAAAGATCACATAAGCTCTAATAAGCTTATGTGAGGGTTGTTATCTTAACTTGTTCTAAATTTGAGTTTTGGAGACAAGTCAAAGAAAGTCAAAGTTAGTCAAAAGTTAAAAGTCAAACCCGTTTTAGCCTAGAATCTATTCAATTGTTAAGTTTGAAGATTGTTTTGACATTAGAATTGATAACAGTCTAGTCATCAAGTTTTCAAGTTTAAAAGGCATTTAAATTACTTAAAGGAGTGTTTGGTTTTGTCTAAATTTTAGAGTTGAATCAGTTTTAGTTAGTTAAATCTTAGTTATCTAGCTTTTAAAAAATGTTTTAGTACTAGCTCAGTTAAGCTTTTAAGTTTCCAACTGAAATTTTGAGATTCCATGTGTTTTAGAAATCTGTCGTAACTATCTTATAGTGGTTTTCTCATTTTACTCAAGCAATTGGTAGCAGCCAGCAATAACAGCTTATTTATAAGCTTCATACAGCTTATTTGGATTAGATATGGGGGCAAAGGGAAGCTAGCTGGGTTGAGTTCAGGTGCCCACAAGCTCAATCTCATTCACTCTCTAGCTTATCCAAAATAAGCTCGAAAAAACCCGCTTGACCTGTTCGTCTCAGAAACCACACGGTAATTTGTAATGCTTTTCTTTTCTTTTTTTTTGTTCTTATTGGGTGTCTTCTTGTAGCTTATTAGATGTATTAGGTAGTGGTTAATAGACGTAGAAGTTAGTGTAGTTGCCCATAGCTTATTTGGTAGCTTATTTCTAGCGTGGAAGTAGCAATCTTGTCTGTTTGGAATTTGTTGGATCAGCAGCATAGGGTGCAAATTTAGAGTTTATAAGTCTTGCTTATTTACTTATTTATGCTAATTTGGTTGCTTATTAGTGTTATAGCTTAAGTTCCCTTATAGGATAGTCTTTCAAATTCCTTATGTAGCTTAGTTGATAGCTTATTAGTTTTATTTTCCCTTAGTTAGGCCAGCAACCAAACAGCCCTCGTTATTGATTTTCCATTGCTGATGTTCTAGGAAGCGGTTACCAGCTTGTTTCAAACTTTTTTAAAAGTTTCAGTTTTAGTATAGATCTTATTTTTGTTTATGCTTTAGTTTTAAAAAGAAAATAAAGAAAAAAGTGGGCAGTGGGACTTGAACCGACCTCGCGCCTTGATTGCGACTTCACAGACCCCACACCAACAATGCTCTCGGGAGGTCTTTGTGCAATCTTTCTTAACTTTGATCTTAAAAGGATCGTAGTGTTTAAGCTAAAAATAAGAAGCAAAAAGGAGATGCCCAGTCGGGCAGGGGTAGTTACCTATCAGCGCCTACGCCTGGCATCACATTAACCAAAGCGTGCCACTGGGTCTTCGTATCTCATTCTACTCATTTAATCCTTTTAATTACCTTTTCTCTATTTAGCTTAGTAGACCAGTTTGCTTAATATTAGCTTATTCAACAGATTTTCAGTCTTTTATTTTTCCTATGTTTAGAATTAGTTGATATTTTTTATGCCAAATTTCATAATTTTCCTAAATGTTTTGATATTTTTAATAATTAAATTCTTAGTTTTTGGTTTTTAAATCATAATAAATAAATAAAAACTCAAAAAAATATTCCGCTTTTTCCAAGAAATTTTCTTTTGTCATGTAGAACGTAGGAAAAGTGTTTTTACACTTGTAGGACTTTTATTTCACAAATTTTACGTTTATCTTGCGCCCAGCGTAATTTTGTACATAACGTACGCTTTCATTTTAAGTTACGCTTTTAGATATTTTAAGTTTACGTTTTAGTTAAAATAGTTTATTTAAGATATTTTGTTTTATAAAATCACAAAACATCATTTTAAATATAGTGATAGCGTTTATTTAATAGATTTTATCTTTTTTATTTTTCCTTTAATTTGCATTTAAGCCGTTTTAATTTGTTGGTTTTTCCGTAGTTAATATCATAATCGATCCTTTTCCGTCAAATTCCCATCACTTGACGTTTGATAATCCATTGCATAGCTCGCTGGGACATAACGCCCCGGGGAAACACTATACTCTCCAGATCTTCATTGAGTTCGTTCCTGAGCCGTTTTAAGCTGGTTACGGTCCGCCATTCACAAGTGGCGGGCTTGTGTGATTTAGCTTGACTGTTCGGGAACGAATCAGCGCTCTACTATGTTTACCAATTAAACAAACATCACAAATTTGTGTCGTATGTTTAATGGCAGGTATTCCATGAACTAAATCCATTTGAGCCATTGATTTTAGTGACTCAAAATTGAGATGTCCTAGTCTTGCGTTCCATAACCAAGTATTATTCTTTAAATTTGCTAATAGGCAAACATGTGTACCTATCCTTAGACTTACTTTGTATAGTCGATTTTTTTTTCGCGTAACTTTCATGAAGATTTTGTTATCCATGTCATAAAGTCGTAACTCGTCGTCTTCCATTACTACCTTACAACCAATTTCGGTAAATTGTCCAAGGCTCAATAAGTTGCTTTTCAAGCAAGAATGTAATATACATGTAATATAATTCTTTGCTTCTCGTCATCACATTCTATTAAGATTGAACATTTTCCTTTGATTTCTATGTGTGAACCATCTCCGAATCTTACTTTTTCACTGACCTTCTCATCTAACTCCTTGAAGTGATCTCTCACTCCGGTCATATGATTGTTTGATCCATTGTCTAAATATTGTAGACTATCCATATTTGTCTCTTTATATCCTATATCTTCTTCATGTAGCGAGACCTTTTGATCTTCAACT
Source organism: Chrysanthemum makinoi (assembly GCA_910596185.1). Classification (NCBI taxonomy): domain Eukaryota; kingdom Viridiplantae; phylum Streptophyta; class Magnoliopsida; order Asterales; family Asteraceae; genus Chrysanthemum; species Chrysanthemum makinoi. The sequence goes on along the minus strand of OU343223.1, from coordinate 137,969,755 downwards.
TTTGTTACTTGTTTCCTTTCATATGAGTCTTCTAATATTGCCATTAATAGGGTAGGTTCTAAGTCCTCTTCAAAAAGATTGGATTGCTCATTTGAATTTCTCCTTTGAGGACATCTAGGTGCAATGTGCCCTATCTTCTTACATTTGTAACATTGTAATTTGCTAGTATCATAGCTTGATTTCTTGAAGTTGCTATGAGAGGTTTCTCCATATTTCCTCTCTTCCTTAAATTTTTTGTTGTTCTTTCCTTGTGAAAATTTATATTATTCCGCGTCCACGTCCTTTAAAATGCTTTCATTTATTTTCATGTCGTGTGAACATTAGTTTCTCTTGATTGTCTACTTGTTTTTCTTTCTTGTACCTAATTCTTTCCTATATGTCTTAAGTCTTCCAATTGCTTCTTCCATTGTCATTTTACTTAGATAAGAATATTGCTCTATTGATGCAACTATTTGCAGATACCTATCGGGTACAACATTTAATAGCTTTGTAACTATTGTTTGATCTTCAATTGTGTGCCCTAGACTAGCAGCTTTGTTTACTAAGGTTGTTATTTTCCAGATGAAGGTGTCGATTGTCTCGTCTTCCTTCATATGTAACATCTCAAATTCAGATTTGAGTGTTTGTAACCTTGCTTGTTGAACTCTTTGTTCACCAGCGTATCTAGTCTTCAGAGCATCCCATATGGCTTTCGCGTTTTTTTAAGTCTCAAAAGAAAGAGACGCGCTCATATCAGAAGAAAGGAGAGAGGCGCAGAGTTATTAAGGGCGTCACAAAAGGAACCAACATCAATATTAGGGCTACGGGTATACTTAACCCAACAGATTCTAAAAGATACAAATAAAACCCTCTACTTTTTATTTTTTTTACTTCTTATATAGTATACTAGTACTTTTGATATATTATACTATAAGATTATTGGAAAACTTACACTCTTAGCACACTCAACTTCCCTTCATAGCTTTGCAAGAGCTCTGTTATCCTTTCTGATGTCTTTATAGTGCTTCTTCTTGATCAACTTGATGAAGTATTCCATGATCCTTTGGTCAATGTCTACACCTCCAAGATGGTTGTCACCACTTGTGGCAAGAACCGAAATAACACCCTTACTGATTGTCAAGATGCTGACATCAAATGTTCCACCACCAATGTGAAAAACAAGTATATTCTTCTATCTTTTTTGTCCAAACCATATGTGATAGCAGCAGCCGTGGGTTCATTGATGATTCTGGCAACATTTAAACCAGAAATCACACCAGCGTCCTTGGTAGCCTGTCTTTGGGCATCATTAAAGTATGTTGCAAAAAGAATCGAAAAAGAATAAGCTAACATGGATGAATACTATATTTTTTGGAAGTGTACTATATTTTTTGGAATTGTGTGGTTTTCCCATTCAAACCCAAGATGTGCCTTCATCTTGTGGTTAGCTATTAAAAGGAGACTACTTACTCAAGACATAATTATGAAGTGGAATCCTGAACAACTTCTATGTCCTCTATGTAACAAAGTGAATGACTCCCATGACCATTTATTCTTCCGGTGTAACTTCTCTTCTAAAGTGTGGAATGTTCTAAAGAAGCTGATGAAGACTGTGTTTACTTCTGATAGTTGGGTTCAGATCATTCAAACTATGGAGAACATGAAGTGTAACAATTCTATATGGAGTGTCTTGGATAGACTCGTCATTGCTGCCACTGTCTACTACATTTGGAAAGAAAGGAATGAAAGGTTCTTCTCTCAAAATCCAAAGCCTGTGGAGACTGTATTGCAGAACATAAAAGATCAGATTAGGATGCAACTTATGAGCCTCAAGGTGAGGAAATCTCTTAATACTAGCAAGGTTGCTGATTTATGGGAGATAGAATTTCAATATGGGAAGTAGTCTGGTCTTGATTCAGTTGTGGAATTGGCACCCTATCATTAAAGGGGTGTTTGGATCAGCAGTGGAATTGATAATGCTGAGTTTATTGGTTATTAACCATTATATAGAGCTTCTTATGACTGTAGAAGCTTCTATATATTTTCAGTTCATCACATAAGATGGCCCTGTATCTTGGTGCATTATTTTCTTGGGACTCCTTGAGCCTTCATTAGCTGACTGTAGGCCTTGGTGGAGGTAACTGTCATCTAATTAGGTGTCTCATTCTGTTCCCAGATCTTAGTGTGTCCATAAGGTGGGTTCCCTTAGTGTGGAGGGTAGCATGAGCTATGTAGGTAGTACATGGTTGCTTGGAATAGTGAGGAATGAAAGATGATCCTACTTGCTCCTTGCAATGTACTACCACAGGAGGTTTGGTGATTCTCCCTCAAGGTGAGTGTTTCCAAGTCCTTGAAGCCTTTTGTAAAGAGGGAAATGTAGAGGACTTGAAGAGCCCTTGACTGAATGTTTTGTGGCTATAACCCACTCAATGATGCCTCTCCATTGGATCCTCTTGGCTGTTGATGATGGTTGAATGGTCAAGGATTGGACAATGGTTATGGATTGTAATTGAGAGGTTATGGTCTTGGTGCATTTAAGGGTGAATTTGGCTTCTATGGTTGCAGTTTGATGAAGCAAAGATTTGTTTTGTGTTGGTAGCTAAGATTTGTTCAGCAGTTATCTTTTGTGTTTTCTCTGGGTGGGTCTGTCCACACCAGATAGTATAGTTTTGGCATCCTTTTGTAAGTTGAAGTTTTTTTGTTAATATATATCATTCACCCTTTTGCACCAAAACATGGCTGAATAGTGCATAGCTCTTTCCAATAAAAATTGTAATTTACTAACCAGGAACCGTGACAACGGCATCCTTAATTTCATGTCCAAAGTATGCTTCGGCTGTCTGCTTCATTTTGGTTAAAATCATAGCTGTAATCGCTTCCAGACTGAAAAACTTACTTTGACAATCGGTGAAGTTTGACTTGGATAAACGGCTTCCCGTCTCTATTCACAATTTTGTATGGAACAAGCTTCGAAAAACTTTGGACTTCTCTGTCCTCAAACCCGTAGAACAAATATTACATGTTTAACAATGTACGTAACAGGACATAATCCTATTTTTTACAGAAAATCATATTGAAAGGTACATACTTTCTTCCAATAAAGTCTTTTAACATTGAAGATGGTCCTTTTGGCATTTATAGTCGCCTGATTTTCCCAGCCTCACCAATCAACCCCTCAGAGTCGGTGAAAGCCACCCATGATGGAGTGATACGGTTTCTGTTGTCCCAAATTCTAGATCAATATATGTAGATTGCAAATGTAAAGTAATATGAATAAGTAAATTGTCTATTAACCTTCTAAATCATTCGTTACATGTACATATATAGATTTCTAATCGGTATGAAAGAACCATTGTGATGGTTCGTTTTGTAACCACCTATAACCGCCAAGTCATAACCGTTTTTCGGTTATTAAGTTCCTAGTTGACGTGTTTGGTCCTTCGTCTAATAATAATTACATAAGAAGCAATAAGAGTAAGATTATCGGTTCACATTCTCCTCCTTAATCTTGATCGTTGTTTCGTCCTAAGTCTTGAACTCCGAGCATTTGTCGCATAGTCGCGAACTTCAATCTCGGTAGAGCCTTCGTTAGAAAATCGGTTAAGTTTGACTTGGATATACGGCTTCCCGTCTTTATTCACAATTTTGTATGGAACAAGCTTCGAAAAACTTTGGACTTCTCTGTCCTCAAACCTGTTGTACAAATATTACATGTTTAACAATGCAAGTAACAGGACATAATCCTATTTTTTACAGAAAATCATATTGAAAGGTACATACTTTCTTCCAGTAAGTCTTTTAACATTGAAGATGGTCCTTTCGGCATTTACAGCCGCCTGATCTTTCGCAGCCTCATCAATCATTCTCTCAAAGTCGGTGAAAACCACCCATGATGGAGTGATACGGTTTCCTTGATCATTTGCCATTATACGTCTCTTTTATATGACGATAGTTATTACTTTTAGTTAAGTCATTTAATTTGACATCTCCTGTGGTTAAGAAACTTTTAGCTGAGGATACTGGATTTTTCTGTATATATATTAAGCTCCAATTCGTGACTGAACCGTTTTAATTCGGAAACAAACTGAAACCAAACTAGTTCTAATAGGTTATGTACTCATACCAGAGTACCAGACCAGTGTGCATTGCAGCATTGGCTGCCATCTTAAGTCGTTTAAACACGATGAACGAGTAACTAGAATGTACTTAACATGTAGGCTAGTTGTGTAAATGTAAGTTTGTATTTACCTTAACCAAAAGAATTAGAAAAAAGTAAACACAAATAATAATAATAATCCCAAATGTAAACTAACTACCATATCATTTCACTGTACCATTATTCACCAGTCACAAATGTTCTCTTGACCAAATAGCGATTCCTTACATAATCACACTTGAAAAATACATTAATAGGAAAGCATCATCGTTTTCATAATAATTTAATAACGAACTCAAACGCTTGAAAGTGAGACAACTATGTAATGAAATCTTATGATATTATTTGGTCCCGATGTCTTTATGTTTAGGAAAGATTCCCTGACCATATGTTGAAGATATGAGATCAACAAGCAGTGGTAACTGTAATGTCACGAATGATGCAATAGGCAAACATGTAAATGTAGCTATTGGAATTAGGATCCATGCATGTCCTTGTCCAAACATAAGATACAATGTTGCACTGAAGGCTACCATCATTGAGGTTACCGATAAGAATAACATCGTAAGGCCAAGTATCAATCTCTTAGGTAATCTTTTAAGAAAATCCTCCTCTCGATAACGTGCTGTGAGAATGGACAGAAACAACAACAAGGAAGTGGTGGATGTAAACAATGAGATCGCCCCGAGATTGCAAAGATAATGAAGCTGGTTTTTCTTGCATAAATTGCTTTTCCAGAGTTGTTATCATTTCCACCAGGTACAGTTATGGCCGCTGCAAAAACTATTGTAATGATGAGTGCTGCCGTTATAGTGTATGAATCCGCAGTCTTTTTCATCCACCTCCCCCCTTTTCTCAATTCCTTGTGTTCTCTTCTGAACACCATCATTGGCGTCTCTAGTTTTTTGTTTCTTGTTTTGCTGTTCCTTGGAAGTGCAAACTTCTTCACTTCCTGTAATTCATCAATAAATGTTAATTAAGATAATATGGTTAAATCCTTCGAAAAGAAACAACTTACTCAAATGTTCAATCATCATACCTGAACAGCAGAAAATATTAATATACCCCATGTACTTTAAAATTTTGTTCCGATATCATGTGTGTGCTAATAGTGGCTAGTGGCTACAACGGTAAGAAGTACTTGGCAATTTTATTTTTTTGCTGATGTGCATATATAAAGTGATAGGATTTAAAGTTTATGTATGACAAAGTATATTACTATTAGATGAACTAACTTAATATTAAAAACAGGGTAATACGGATTTTCTCTGTATAGGTTACCCGGGGAGGGCGTGCCTTACGAATCAGATGTGCGTGGCATAACAGGTTATCCGCATGACCGTTTCCAGGCCTTCCTTAGCCACCCCCTAAATGCTAATAACGTAGTGAGGTTTGAACCCTTGACCTCAAATACTTAATTAAAAAGGTTGTGGCATCTATGTGGAATGCCATGTTGACACAAAGGTGACATGGCATGACACGTGTTAATGATGTGGATTTTAAAGGTGAAAAAAATTCGCACATATGATGACGACGCAAAATAAACTACGTAAATAGGGTATATTTGTAACTTTTGAGGTTCAGGTATGATAATGGGACATTTTAAAAAGTTCGTTACTATTAATTGGACTTAATCCTAGATATTTTAGAGGATAAAATTTTCACCTCAAACCACTGCAACTCCCTTTGCATCTGTAGGGCTGCACCAGAAATTAGATTCAGTTTATCGATAGGTGCTAATTGTCCAGCCAAGTGCAAAAGATTATTTCCATCTTTGTCACTCCATACTTTATGTACATGCTTGTCAGCCACGTCACCGTGTACCAAATAGTTGTAAACATTTTTACAACGGTTTAGTACTGCTAACTGAGTAAGGTGATACTCATGGTGCTTGGTCCAAATTGCTTGTGGAAAAGATCTTATTATCTCTTCTATTGCCTCAGAATTATCATGATCCAATGCCATAAGAAGGGCTTCGGTGTAATGTTTACGAATAACATTATCATCATCAATTTCACGAACTTCTTTGCATATATATTTCAGTACCTTAAGAGCTTTATTGTGCTTCTCTTTCTCTGCTTGGAGCTGCCTAATGTGTGGTACTGCGGTTAATTGAATAACAAACACCTATTTAATTAGCTTAATCGTATTGCATATTTATAACTTCTAGCTCTCGTTAAATACACACAAACTTAATTAACTCATATATGCAAACTACGCGATTGAAATATACACGGTTAAGAGAAGTGACCATCGGAATCTTAAAAATACCACTTCGCTAACGGAAATTATAGGAATTTTGTAGATCAGAAGCAATAATTAGCTAAAAATTGTGACAAATATGCGATTCTTTATTTTAGCTGGAAAATCTTAGAGGCATAATTTTTGTATGCTAAATATATTCTTGCAACTTTCATACGAGGAAAAAGCTAGTATGTTGTTTCCAGCGTAAGCTCTTAGCATAAAACATTGTTTAGTATATTGAAGAACATTCTTACTACCGAATGAAAAAATAAAAAATAAAAAATAAGAGGAAACCAGCGGAAGCTTTTCTTACCATGTAGTAGAGCCATTTCCCAAAACTTGTTGCAACCCGGCACCATTACTACACAACAAATCAGATTTTAACATGTATTAGAAATTTTAATATGAGACATCTAGGACGGTTAAAGTGTAAAGTTGTACATAATATCAGTTACTAATATAGAGTTGTATTGAACAATGTTAGGTATTATAAATTTATAATATCAGATAGTTAGGTTTTAAATCACCAGAATGCTTGATCCCTCGACAATCCAAGCTACTAAACAAAGTTGATTATTATATGCATTACATTAATTCATATTTGTCGTTGATTGATTTGATTAAATTTTGAGAAATAGTTTCTAGCCAGTATAGTAATTAATGTAATTGAATTGATTAAACTGTGTCAATCACAAACCAGAGTGAAAGCAGCTCCTCCTGTCCTTCGCTGTAGATTTAGCGTTATCAGGTAATTGGTTTTCAATATCGTTCTTCTCAAAGTAATTGTCATTCTGTATCGGCACATCTTCATAACAAAATTTCTTATTAGTTAAATGCTAATCACCATCAAACATAGAGAATCAACAAAAAAGTAATTAACAGTACATGAAATATCAACGCAACCAAAACTTTTTGTGTCAAAACTTAGTAACTTTAATAATAGTTTGGGTGCATCTTATCTTGTAAAATACTGTCTGCTTCAGGTTTAAAATGGTGACTTGGAATTTAACAGGAAAAGAAAAGATTATTGTAAGAAAAACCAATCAACAATGGATATTGGATCATGGAGTAACTAGATTAGATCAACTAATAATCCATAAAAACATACGAGTAGTTGATCCAGCGTAGTACAAACAAAAATAAGTACACATAACTCATATGCACAATAGAAAATGAATTAAGAGCGAGTGATGGAGAATCATACTGTCGTAAACATATTTTTGGTAGAAGTTGTACTGCCTGCCACTAAAATATGCGTCCAACTTTCCCGCAATAGCCTTTAATGGTATGTTATTTCCTTTCTTTTCTCTAGCCATGCTTGGGAACTCGTTAATCAACCCATATGCAATATCTGCAAATACCAACAATTACAAAACAGGAGTAAATATATATTAAAAAACTGCCTAATATATAATATAAAGATGGGCATGCTTCAGTTCTTGGCATCTATTAAAAAAATGCCTGGTATATATTAAAAAAATGCCTAATATATAATAGGGATTTTAAAGCTTAATTACCAAAATATCCTGCATTGATTATGCTAGTGATAAGCAAAGCCACGTTTTCACCCTCGAAAGGGCTGTCATGTCCTTCTATTTTGGAGAGTTCAATGTATTTTCTGGTCACCTCCAACAAATACTTAAAAGTATTACCGTGAGAACCAAAAATAGCTCTATGGATTGGTAATAATTTGGTTTTGTCTGGAATAAATAATAAAGATTGGTTTTTCATAACCAACATCTTGGCAGCATCGAGGTTGCCAACAAGGGCTGCACGATGTAGTGTGTTCATACTCTTGTTAGTCACTATAGTTGGAAGTAACTCCGGCTCTATCTCATTCAGGAGATTCTCGACGAAGTGAATATTTTTACATGTACTAATTGCAACATGTAATGGGCTATCATCGTCATCATTAATTTTAACAGTCAATGCTTGTCTGTCATTTTTAAAGATTTCACGGGCTTTGTCCCACTTGCCATTCAAAATAGCTCCATGGAGTGGTAGGTGCTCTTTCCAGCCTATTACCATAAGATAATCAAACAACTATACCTTAATCAGGAAATTTGGAAGAAAGACTAATGAACGATCATGAAACAATACCTTTGTTGCTTGTGGTGTGTCCAGCCATAGGTCTACGAGTACCATAAGTAGTCCTTAACTTTATCCACACATCCTTAGTTGTGGTGTGGCCCATGACGGTCATCATTACATCTTCACAAAGCGAACCAAAGTTCCATCCTCTAACAAGTGTATCCGACCTCATCCATTTCCAGTACTTGTGGCCACCAGTCTCCTGCGGTTTTTCGAATCTCCCATCAATAAAGCCCATCAGATTACGGCTCTCCAAAAGGTAAACCATTTGTTCCTGCCAAGGTCCATAATTGGTCGCACCAGACAGCTTAATAGAAAGAAAGTCGGATGCACGAACATAACAAGGGTACGGGTATTGTTGCGATCCTGTTACATTACAATCATAATGTAAGCACACATAAGAACAAATCGTTAGATCTTTATATATAATATCATGAGCTTATGATGAAATGTTTATCTATCGAGCAATGCTACATTTCAAATTCAATATATATTCACCAACACATGGTTGTAAGTAACTTGAAACATAAAAGCTGAAACAAAATAATTCCTATCAATTTTTTCTTTATATGTTAAAGATAAAGATTAACAACATACTTTCAGTTACGGTGGTAGAGCTGCTTGATGTGATTCGGGTAGCCATTAGCTAGTGCGAAAGATAATATGATATCTAAGGCATATTAGTACTTTTTAGAAAGGGTCATATATATAGTGAACAAGGTTGCTGTAAATCTTCTCATCTGTTGAGGTTGTAGACTTGTAGCTAATGCGTTGACTTTTGTTGATGATGGCAGCCAATGACGTACATATAATTCTAGATCTCTTACGCACGTCGATTACTCTGTCATTTATAAACAAAGACTTGGCACATATCTTATGCAATAAATATATAGTATATGGGAACAAAGGCATGTTAGCGTTTGTTAGAAAATGTATATAATAAGTTAACGCTCAAATAATTTGCCAAAATTGCTCACTTAATAATGTTGCAAGTTGGTAACTAAAGCATTGACTTTGTTGATGATGCACGCAGTAATCAAGCCTTGATTTTTATCTTGAGTAGGCAATATTAAATTAGCACTTGACCATTAAAAGTAGTATTAACAAAGAATACCTTCATCCTAATTAGTCAACTTTGAGAACACGCAAAAGCTTTTGTTAAAATTAAGAAAAAAGGTCTTCTGTAATTAACTTAACTGTGAAAATTCATGGTAGATAATAAAACAAAGTTGATGTTTTAAACCTACATCATTGAAATAAATATAACAAAATGAAACTGAATTTAGTACAAAAAGAAAAATTATGATATGGTTACTTAAATCAATAAAATTTGAATGTTAATTAATCATGTAAGATTTGATAAATACCTATACATGTATGCGGAAAAATAGATACTCCTATATGATAGAAAAAGTTACGAACTCTCCAACTTTTTATATAAATCAGAGGATATATATGACTGTCATCTAATCTAATAATTAACTTCAAAGTTTTAAACAGAAACACTGTCATTTCGTGCGTTGCAATCGGCGGGCCAAACACACTACGACCGATCAACCCAAGTTCCTAGGTAGCTTCGTCCCTAGATGCACGCCATTATAATTTTCTTAGGCACATGCACATTGATCACCCAATCAACATTTTTTAAAAGAAAAACAAAAGTTGACATGTGAACAACACATCATATTTTTGATATTTATAGATAATGCATTTATAATATAATCTGTAAATGAGCACAGTCACACCCAACACATGAATGTTGTTATCATCAAAGCTTGCGTTTTTCTTGAAATCTAACGACTTTAAGGTGTTTTCTAACTTTATGTTCCATGCACGTGGTGCTTGTCTTAGTCCATATAGAGCTTTTATTAGTCTATAGACTTTTTCAGAATTCTCTCTCTTTATAAATCCTTCAGGTTGTGTAACGTACACTTCTTCCTTTAAATCTTCATGCAGAAATGCATATTTGACGTCGAGATGATGTACTTCCCATTTGTTGTTAGCAGTTATGGCTAGTTGTAATCGGACAGTTTCCATCCTTGCTACAGGTGCGAAAACTTCTTCAAAATCTATGCCATGCTTTTGTATGTAGCCTTTTGCTACTAGTCTTGCTTTATGCTTGACTATGTTTTCATTAGCATTTTTCTTGGTCTTGAATACTCACTTTAAGCCAATTTCTTTATGTCCTTTAGGTAGTGTGGTTAATTCCCATGTGTTGTTCCTATTGATGGAATCTAACTCGACCTTCATTGCTTCGATCCATTTTTGATCGCTTGATGCTTCCTTGTAATTCTTGGGTTCATCTTCAGCCAATAGTAATTCCTCGGTATTTTTGTATTAAGTCATTTAATGTTCTAAAACCTCTCAACGGTGTATGATCAAAGTGTGATTGTGAATTTATGGTTGAGTTTGAACCATTATCACTTTTATAAATTGATTGTGTTGAGGTATTTGGTGTAACTTGAGAATTTACTTGTGATGAATTTGTTGAAGGTGTGTGAGGTGTTTGTGAATGTAAGGGTGAGCTTGTTGTTGATGTTGTATATTCATCATCATCGTTGTTAGAGAATTAGTTGTCTTCGTCACTTGGTTGGATTTCTTGATCATGATGTTCATTTGTGGCTTCAAGATTTTCTATTTTGAAGTCAGTCCACTCGGGTTCGTCATTGATGTGCTCACTCATTATTGGGTTAATCACAAATCGACCCATATCAAACCTAAAATGACCCGGTCAACGAAAGTCAAAGTCAACATGAAAAAGTCAACTCACTGGAAATAACTGCCAATAGCAGTTAACAAACAGTTATATGACAGTTACAAACATAACTGCCATATCTTGAACCATCACAACGGTTCACTATGTACCGTTTCACTTTGTATAAATAGAGTAGAACATGTAACGATTACATTCATGACATATTTATAGAAAATAGAGATTATTTTATATTTTGGTATATCGTTGATTAAAGATCCGTAAAATTGGGCCAACAATTGGTATCAGAGCCAAAATCATCATATACCAAGGGTTCTAATTTGCCCTGAATCGAAGAACAAAATTCCCAGAAGACTCGGTATATTTTTCTACAAACTTAACATTCGAACCAAAAATCAAATCAATACAATCATTTTTTTGATTCGGAAAACCACCCTTAATTCCTAGCCGCCTCGTAACATAGTTACCGACAACTAAGAAAAAGGCGTTTTTTCAATCGATTTGCAAATCTTTTTTCCTTTTCCATTTTTTACCGAGAGAAGAAGAAAAAAAAACATCACTGGGAACATCAAACCGATTCAGAAACAAAGAACCAAACATCAAGAGGATAACATAGAAGTCATCAAATTAAGGCAGAAATATACGATTCACAAATCAGAACAAACACACCTGTTCATTCATGGAATCGAGCCCAGAACTTTATTTGAGTCACCAATTGACTCAATCCCATCTCCAATCGTTTAATCTCTCACGGATATTGAAAACCCCCAATTCATTGAAACCCTAGGTTTCATTTTGTGGGATCATGTTAGGATTTGGAAAATCCAGTAGTTAAAGTGTCGGTCACCTCAAGTATATGTAATCGTTAGAAAGCTCGTAGTCGTAGTTATTTAATGTTTAGTAGTATTTAGTTTTGTAACACCGTGGAGGACGGACGGGTCTTTACCCACTGTATGCCTGATCCACAGCCCGTCAGGTGGCGTTTTATGTAAGTACTATAAATACTCTCTACCTCCCAAGGTAGAGTTGGAGCTCATAATAAGATTTTTCTTTCTCCCACTAAAGTTCCCAAACCTCTAGCTTTCTCTCTCTAAAAACTCATATTGTGTACGCCTACTTTGCTTGTGGTTTGATGTGTATGTGAAATCCAATATGTAACAAATGGTATCAAGAGCCATGGTTATATCATCTCTTACATATCTTTGGATTTCTAGTGGTTTTTAGGTGGTTTTTGAGTTTGAGAAAGTTTAGTGGGTTTTGCATCATTTGGTTGATTTCTAGTGTTAAAGTTTGGATTTTGATTGTACTTTTGTGTTTAGGATCATCATAAGTGTTTAGGTTTTGATTTGGAAGGCTTGAATCATCGTGGTTGGGTTGTTTTTGGATTGAAAAGTGGTGTTTTTGAATTTTTTCAAGCTAGCGACTTGGGTCACGGTATTCTTTTCTTGGTAGCGACGCTTTTGTAAGTCTATAGCGAAGTTGCAAGGTATTGTGGTAGCGACTTGGTGCCTAGCGACTTACTTTAGAGACAAGCGACAAAAAGTAGTTGGTGGATTCTCCACTACGGGTAGCGATTTGGTAAGGTAGCAACTTGCTTTCAATTTTGATAGCGACTTGTTCTTAAGTTTCATAGCGACTTGGAGTTAGCGATTTGGACCAAGATGAAGTTGCTATTTAGCTTTAACTTGATTTCTTAGCGACTTGGTGCATAGCTTAACTTGTCTGTCAAAATTCTTAGCGATTTGGTAAATTAGCGACTTGTCTTAGCAACTTGGTTTTTAGCGACTTGATTCAAGGAATCTTAGCGACTTGGTTATCTTTTGTTTGTAATACACTTTTCTTGATTTAGTAAAATCTCGTGAAAGAATCTATTTCAGCGGTTTAATCATAGAGTTATAAAACTCGTAATCTTTAAACATGTCTACCAACGATTACCTACAATCATCTCCACCTTGTTGCCGAGGATGTTCAAGCAAATGGTTCAGATACCGTCCACCCATGCTTGACAGTGACTACGACTCTTGGCTCAAAGAATCGACATCTTTGCATCTGCTGGAAAGGAAAATGGGGTCAACATTCTCAAATCAATTGATGAAGGACCTTATCTTGTTGAGACTACAAGAGACATAATTGATACTGCTGCAGATGGAACTATGATTTTTGGATTGGACAGACCAAAGACATATGATGAGCTGTGATAAGGAGAAAAGAGATTCGATGCTGATATCGAGCCTCTAACATCGACTTCAAGGTCTTCCAAAAGATATCTACAAGCTTATCAATCACAAACGGCCAAGCGGCAAAGTGTGGATAATGTCAAGATGCTTCTTTCTCGGTTCACCACCCACTGTGGAAATACAGAGAATCACAACTGTATGATGAATTTGAGCACTTCAAAATGAAACCGGATGAGAGTGTCTATGAGTATTACGTGAGATTCCACAAGCTTGTTAATGATATGAGGAACATCAGAATGACTATGCCAAACATTCAAACTGAACTCAAAGTTTGTGAACAACATGAATCCCTAATGGAATAAGTTTGTCACTGTGAATAACCAAAGGATGAAGAATACAAACTATGAGCAAGACTGATAAACCGCCCCGAATCAAGAAGCTTTATCACACAAGCCCGCCACTTGTGAATGGCGGACCGTAACAAGCTTAAAACGGCTCAGGAACGAAATCAATGAAGATCTGGGGAGTATAGTGTTTCCCCGGGTCGTTATGTCCCAGCGAGCTATGCAATGGATTATCAAACGTTTAGTGATCGGGAGATTTGGATGGAAAAGGAGATTTGGATAATTATAACTACAGGAAAAGCCAACAAATAAAAACGGCTTAAATGCAAATTAAAGAAAATTAAAAAGATAAAAACTATTAAATAAACGCTATCACTATATTTAAAGTGATGAACGTTTCAAAAATTAAAACTAAAAACTTACGTTTAAAATAAAAATACGTAAACGTACAAAAATAAAAAGTGAAATCTAAGAAATAAAAGTCCTAAAAATATGAAAAATACATTTTTACAAACCTAATGATATAAGAAACTTTATAGAAAAGGAAAATTATTTTTATGACTAATTATCTAATTATTATTAATTAAAAACTATTTTTAACTATTAAATAATTACCTAAAATACAAGAAATTAGGAAATAAAGCTAGAAAAATAAAATTATGAAATGGAAAAGTCTAAAATATCAAACTAGAATTTTCAAAACTATTTTTGTATTTTTCTGATTATTTTCTATTTTCTATGAATTTTAAACTATTAAAAACTAATTTAATTACTAAAAATTACCAAATAAACTATGAAAAATCTGGAAAATTACTTTTTTTCACTACTTATATTTATCTAAACCTAAGAAAATTGAAAACTTATATTTTTGGACCTTTTTTGAATTTTTGTATTAAAAGCTAATTAAAAGTGCTTAAAAACTAATAAAAATCAAGAAAAATAGCAAAATGACTTAGAAAAATATGAAAAATTCAGGAAAACTCTAAAATTATGTTCTAATTCTATTAAAAATATAAAAAACTAGGCTAAGGTGCAAGAATTTGGATCTGAGAGAAATGGGAAACTGCAAATAAGCACTTTGGATAAGCTAAAAGCTGAAATAGTGAACCAAGGGATCACAGGACCTAATGTAAGCTAAAACCACTATAAATCAACCTAAAGTAACTACTCTAAACCTCTGGAGATCATGAAACAAGCTTATTGTGAGAATTACACTTAAAAAGCTAAAACAGTTTTACCTCAACTTTCGCTTAAAAATAAGCCACGAATAAGCCGAGACCTAAACCCAGATATCACAAGCTCAAGAGGACCTAGCAAAGGGCTTGTGAACCAAATAACACTACTCACAGCTCTTATGAGCTCATGAAGAGCTCTGCAAGATCTTGTCACAATCGTTATGTACAGGCACGGGCAAATGGGGCTTATTGGACAGCTTATTTGGGGCTTATAAAAATTTCACAAAATTAAGCAAAAATAACAACAAGAAACTAGACCAGCATGAGATTTCAAAACATCAAGTTTCATTTGCATTGGTTCAGAATTGAGCCCAAGAAAAATCATCTTAGAATGGCTCAAACTGAGATTTATGCATTTTGACTTTTGAGACGAAATGGAACTTTGACCTTTTTGAGTTTTGATTCAAATTTAAGGCTTGATTATGGAGTAATATGATGTAATGACACTCAAGCAACCTTTGTCTATGTCTTTTGAACACAAAACAAGTGGTTTGATTCACCAATATCCAACAGTTAATGATATAAGACAGTTAAGAGTAGATTTTGACTTATGTGTTTCAGGGGCAAGAAAAGGACTGATATAAGTTCTATAAGTCTAAATGACACTAACCCAAAGGATTCTAAACACTGGGAAGTTTAAAACTCCTACAACAGCTTATTCCAAACACTGGTTAGGATGCTTATTAAGCATAATTAACCATGTGTTCCTATATCTATTCAAGGAGAGATTCGAACAAGTAAATTACTAACCTCTAAATCTAATAGCACTAAATCAAACTCTAAACACAATCAAGCATGAACATGAGCATGAGCATATTGAAAGGCACTTTGAGCATAAAACTTCAAGAGGTCCAACCAATTTTGAGCATTATAGCAAGAGTTAACCAACACACAACTTTAAATTAAACCCAAATTCAATTCAATATCAACCTTTTTCATTTCAACACCAATTTGAACCATGGTTGACTTTCGTTGACCAGTTACCAAATATGCTTAAAACTTAGAATTGAGCTCACTAAAAGCTACAAGCCTTAGTTAGCTCAATGGAGTTATACTGAAGCTTATTGAAGCTTGGCTTTAAGATCATTTAAACTGCATAAGTAAAAGTAAGCTTAAAAACTAGAAAACTTGGATAAACTTTGAATTGATATTGAGAATGGGTTACAATAGACTTAAAACTTTTAGTTCAGTACAAGGAATATTAAAAGTACAAATTTGGAACTTAATTAAAACATAAAAATTAAAAACGACATGAAGGAAAAGTAAAAACTAAAAAAACTACTCCTTAGCTTCTTCTTCCTTCTTTTTATACTCCCCTGCTTCTCTCTCCGTTTGAACATATCCCAGCTGTATTTTGACCATTGATCACTTAGGTGATTTTGACCGTTTGATAGGTTTTGGCGGGAAATAAGTATTTAGCAGTTTGGGGTTGAGTGTTGGGGGAGAGAGTGCATTAAATGCATCTTGGAGTGAGGTGGAGGAGGGGAACATGGGAAGGATAAGGCGGTGAGAGAGGGTGGAGTGTGCAGGGTGTTTGCATGGCTAGTGAGAAGGGAGAAATTAGAAATGGGGCGGGTTTTAAAGCCGGGTTGGATGGGTTAATAACAAAGGGGTTGGGTCGGGTTTTGGATTGGGCCTGGGTAAGGTTGGGCTAGGATTGGATATGGTTTAGGACTAATATTGTGATCCAATTAGTATTCCAAGGACCAAAGTTGTAAAATCTGAAAATGCAGGGACCATTCATGTAATTCTGTAAATGTAACCCAAGGGCTAGTTTTGACAATCTCCAAAAATCCAAGGGTCAAACTTGCAAATCTCAATTAGTTGAAGGACCATTTTTGCCATTTTCTGAAATTTGAAGGACTGAAACTGTAATTTCCTCAAACTTTTTATATTTTTCACCAAAGGACTAAATTTGACAACTTGTGATTTTAAAAGGACCTTTGGTGATTTTACTTTTGAAATTATGGCTCAGGGACTATTTTTGACAACTTTTGAAACTTGGGGGACTAAAACTGCAATTTTTGTAAATTTGATATGTTTTTCATCTGATTTTGATATTTTTGCTTTTAAAACACATAAAACACTGATTTGTGATATTTTGATCATTTTGATGTGTTTTCGAGTGTTTTCAGATGATTTTGCAGTTTATTTTGTACAAAAATGATGAGTATTTAAACACTCATCAATCCCATTATCTTGAGATATTTAGTCCCTAGCAATGATTTGAGAAAACATAATGGATTTTAAACTCTTTACCAAAAGCCATTACTTCTGGAGTAGCCAAATGTTTCAGTTCAAGCAAGAACCATGGTACACCGATAACCATGTGATTTTGAGCAAACCACCACCTTTCAACGGATTTGATTTTGTCTTTACCAGAAGCCGTACCCTTCGGACTAGCCAACTCTTAGATAAATTATCAATATTATCTTGGTGAGTGAATACCAATTATGGATTTTCCACCGCCTTTACCACAAGCCATAATCTTGCGGGCTAGCCAACTCTTCACTTTTAGGATATGGTGAGTTGAGAACCATACAATTTTGGGCAAATTGCAAGCCATATAAACGGGTTTGAGAAATCTTTACCAAGAGCCGTTTGTCTTTGGATTAGCCAATCCTTTTGTTTATTAGACAAGGCGGATTGATAACCAATTGAGTAAGTGTAGAACACTTACTCCAAAAAAAATTTTTGGCCAAAAACGGGGAAATTGGTATAATTATATGATAAAATTCGTGAGAATTCCCCCACACTTAGAAATGAATATTGCCCTCAATATTCAAAGTACCGGCGGTTATGCCGAAACAAAGAACGGAAAAGGGAAATACTACGGCCATTATTTAGAAAGTTTTTTTGGACATGTGGGGCAACCCCCCCACACTAGGGTGGTAGAAAATAGAAAGAAGTCAGAAATATGGGTGAAAACCCATATGGCATGTGCTACTGTTTTTGATTTCCGAGTCGCTAGCTTGACTCGACCCCGCATTGATTTGTTCATGGGGAAGCAAAGTGGAAGAAACAATCTCCATCGGACTTTCATTTCAAGATGTTTGGATAAACATTGAAGCACGCGAAAGTTCCACACCGATGAGATATACAGAGAACCGGCTTACAAATGGTACATGAAAATGCCGGGATCAAAGATAATGTCTTCATTCCCGAAGGAGTGAAGAACAGGAGAAGTGACCGAATATATGAAGAAAAGAAAGAAAATCATGATAGAAATCATGACTAACTCTTCATCCTCAATAGGAGAATTCATAGTTTCATGAATCTCCTCAGTTAAGCTCAATTGGTCTAGACATATCTCGGGTGTGTCTAGATCAAAGTAGAAGTTATCATACTCCGGCGGAGATATGATATGAGTGAGTTCATCTGAGAACTCCATGAAGGTGAATGAATCATATTCAGAATTGATATGAGTGGGTTCACTGGCGAACTCCTCAAAGGTAAATGATTCATGATCGAGGAGAGAATTATGAGAATGAAAAGTGGTACTGCCACTAATCTTCTCTCCCATATTATCAAAACAGGAGGTTTTCATTTCTGGAATAGAATCATCGGAAAGAATGTCACTACCCTTAATGGGGGTAGGAGATGAAATAGGTTTCTCTTTGAAAGCCTCGATTTTAGAAATGAGAAGACTGACATTCAATAATGTTGCTCGAAGAGCTTCATCTGTGATTTCAGTGTCAGTAACTTCATCATTCTCTTCTTCTAAGCTAACAAGCTCAAGGTAAATCTTCCATAAGCGATGTCTCCACAAGATAACGAATCATCATCATCAATCGAGGACATCTCAACATGATCATTTTGGAAGACAAGAGGAGGAAGGATATCACACACATGATCAAGAATTCCCTGTGACTCTCTTGGGATTGGGACAAGGTCCTCAACACTAGACTTTATCAATTCGTCCGATTCCTTTTCAGGAACAGTGTCAAGATGCTCGTCCCCCATAATAAGAGAGTGAGTGTGAATCTCGGGTGTGATAGCAGTTGTTTGAGATGGAATCTCAACTGCTGGAATATCAACTGACTGAGGGGGTTGAGAAATATTATTTCTAAAAGGATAAAAACCCTCCTCGTCATCGTCATAAAGAGCTGCATTGAGAAATTGGGAACGCCTTAGAGCCTGCATGCTCTAGGGCTAATAATTCTTCCCTAGATTCTCGGGCTTCGGGCAAGTAATTCTCCCATGGTCTTTTCATCACTCACTTGATTCTTAAAATTACTCATCATATCCTCAAGTGTTTTCATTGCGGTTTCAAGATCCTGGGAGATTTCATGAGAGAACGGCTCAGATGGAGTTTGAACCGTATAGTGTGCTGAGGTTGGAAATTTTCAAATATGTGAGAGTCATGATTGCTACAAGGAACTGGGTTCCCTATTTGACAATCGAGTGAAATGGGGACCTCCATACTCACAACAAGAAAAACTGTTGAGTCCTGGACCAACTGTGAATCATATGGATTTTGGTCATAACCAAAACTCGAGCATCACTGGAAAACTGTTCATAGACAAACGTGTTTTCGGATTGACACTCAAATCCTAGGTGAGGACCTCCACAAAATTCACAACAGTAATGTTGGTCATATGAAGATAAGTCAGGCTGTGGTGGGTAATTGGAAAAGTTTGAGGAGTCGTTAAATGAGTTCTGATTAGGATCATAATCAAATGAATTTCTCGAACCACAAAACAAACAACTCCCGTTATGGATATCATTACCACATTGTACACACGTACACCAACGACAGGGTGAACCATAGAGAGGCTCACCACAACCGACACAAGGAATAAACGATTGCATTTGAGAGTTATGAAGAGGAATCGGTTTATTCAAAGAATCAACAAAACCAACATGGTGATCCAGATGACTATCAAGTCTCGAAGAACATTCAGAAAAATCAGGAGGTGGGACAAGTGGTGTGCTCCGAGAGCTAGCAATTTCCACCACTTCCGTTATGGTCTCCGGTTCTGGTTCTTGAGAAACGTGAAGATTAGGCAAGTCATGCTTGCTAGTCACCGGTGTTTGAACGGGTTCATCGTAATCAATTCTAATTCTTGACATTTTTTCATCGACATAAATTTGTTCGATTAGATTACGGGCTCTAGATTCAAAGAGGTTGTCCTCGTAATCCTCGATGGGTGCTTGGGGTAGCTCCGACGTTTTGAACCTGGTTTGTCAAGATTAGAATGTATTTCGGTTGTGGCTGGTTGGTCGAAATAACTTTGAAAAGCATTTTTGATGGATAATTCGCACGAATTGCAAAATTCGCTTGAACTAGGACCTCCACACCGCTCACACACATTTCTGACGATGAAGTTGACGAATGTCGACATAAGAATTAAACATATAGAGGATTAAGAAGAGAATCAAATGGTTGAGAGGATACGAAGAATAGAATTAAACGGCAAAAGAGGGTAAGAGAAATAGAATCAACGAATAAGAGGAATGAGAAGAATATTTTTGGTATTTTTGGATAAGAAAATATAAACATATACAGATGGATGGTATGAACAAAGAGTGAATATCCAAATCACTAATCTGCTACACGTAAGACAATCAAAGCACAGCTCCGCAGCCGGCGCATGCAAAATTTTGATGCGCCCCGAAACAGTCAAGCTTTATCACACAAGTCCGCCACTTGTGAATGGCAGACCGTAACAAGCTTAAAACGCTCGGAACGAAATCAATGAAGATCTGGGAGTATAGTGTTTCCCAGGGTCGTTATGTCCCAAATGAGCTATGCAATGGATTATCAAACGTTTAGTGATCGGGAGATTTGGATGGAAAAGGAGATTTGGATAATTATAACTACAGGAAAAGCCAACAAATAAAAACGGCTTAAATGCAAATTAAAGAAAATTAAAAAGATAAAAACTATTAAATAAACGCTATCACTATATTTAAAGTGATGAACGTTTCAAAAATTAAAACTAAAACTACGCTTAAAATAAAAATACGTAAACGCATAAAAATAAAAAGTGAAATCTAAGAAATAAAAGTCCTAAAAATATGAAAAATACATTTTTACAAACCTAATGATATAAGAAACTTTATAGAAAAGGAAAATTATTTTTATGACTAATTATCTAATTATTATTAATTAAAAACTATTTTTAACTATTAAATAATTACCTAAAATACAAGAAATTAGGAAATAAAGCTAGAAAAATAAAATTATGAAATGGAAAAGTCTAAAATATCAAACTAGAATTTTCAAAACTATTTTTGTATTTTTCTGATTATTTTTCTATTTTCTATGAATTTTAAACTATTAAAAACTAATTTAATTACTAAAAATTACCAAATAAACTATGAAAAATCTGGAAAATTACTTTTTTCACTACTTATATTTATCTAAACCTAAGAAAATTGAAAACTTATATTTTTGGACCTTTTCTGAATTTTTGTATTAAAAGCTAATTAAAAGTGCTTAAAAACTAATAAAAATCAAGAAAAATAGCAAAATGACTTAGAAAAATATGAAAAATTCAGGAAAACTCTAAAATTATGTTCTAATTCTATTAAAAATATAAAAAACTAGGCTAAGGTGCAAGAATTTGATCTCAGAGAAATGGGCTTGCAAATAAGCACTTTGGATAAGCTAAAAGCTGAAATAGTGAACCAAGGGATCACAGGACCTAATGTAAGCTAAAACCACTATAAATCAACCTAAAGTAACTACTCTAAACCTCTGGAGATCATGAAACAAGCTTATTGTGAGAATTACACTTAAAAAGCTAAAACAGTTTTTACCCTCAACTTTCAGCAAAATAAAAATAAGCCACAGAATAAGCCAGAGACCTAAACCCAGATATCACAAGCTCAAGAGGACCTAGCAAAGGGCTTGTGAACCAAATAACAGCTACTCACAAGCTCTTATGAGCTCATGAAGAGCTCTGCAAGATCTTGTCACAACAGGTTATGCAAAGGTAATCAGGCAAATGGGGCTTATTGGACAGCTTATTTGGGGCTTATAAAAATTTCACAAAATTAAGCAAAAATAACAACAAGAAACTAGACCAGCATGAGATTTCAAAACATCAAGTTTCATTTGCATTGGTTCAGAATTGAGCCCAAGAAAAATCATCTTAGAATGGCTCAAACTGAGATTTATGCATTTTGACTTTTGAGACAAGAAATGAACTTTGACCTTTTGAGTTTTGATTCAAATTTAAGGCTTGATTATGGAGTAATATGATGTAATGACACTCAAGCAACCTTTGTCTATGTCTTTTGAACACAAAACAAGTGGTTTGATTCACCAATATCCAACAGCATGAACATATAAGACAGTTAAGAGTAGATTTTGACTTATGTGTTTCTAGGGGGCAAGAAAAGGACTGATATAAGTTCTATAAGTCTAAATGACACTAACCCAAAGGATTCTAAACACTGGAAGTTTAAAACTCCTACAAACTTATTCCAAACACTGGTTAGGATGCTTATTAAGCATAATTAACCATGTGTTCCTATATCTATTCAAGGAGAGATTCGAACAAGTAAATTACTAAAATCCTACAGCTCTAATAGCACTAAATCAAACTCTAAACACAATCAAGCATGAACATGAGCATGAGCATATTGAAAGGCAGTTTTGAGCATAAAAACTTACAAGAGGTCCAACTAATTTTTGAGCATTATAGCAAGTAGTTAACCAACACACAACTTTAAATTAAACCCAAATTCAAGCCAATATCAACCTTTTTCATTTCAACACCAATTTGAACCATGGTTGACTTTCGTTGACCAGTTACCAAATATGCTTAAAACTTAGAATTGAGCTCACTAAAAGCTACACACAGCTTTAGTTAGCTCAATGGAGTTATACTGAAGCTTATTGAAGCTTGGCTTTAAGATCATTTAAACTGCATAAGTAAAAGTAAGCTTAAAAACTAGAAAACTTGGATAAACTTTGAATTGATATTGAGAATGGGTTACAATAGACTTAAAAACTTTAGTTCAAGACAAGGAATATTAAAAGTACAAATTTGGAACTTAATTAAAACATAAAATTAAAACGACATGAAGGAAAAGTAAAACTAAAAACTACTCCCTTAGCTTCTTCCTCCTCTTTTATACTCCCTGCTTCTCTCCTGCTCAACATATCCCACCGTTGTATTTTTGACCATTGGATCACTTAGGTGATTTTTGACCGTTTGATAGGTTTTGGCGGGAAATAAGTATTTAGCAGTTTGGGGTTGAGTGTTGGGAGAGAGTGCATTAAATGCATCTTGGAGTGAAAGTGGAGGAGGGAACATGGGAAGGGATAAGGTGAGGAGGGGGGTGGAGTGTGCGGTGGGTGTTTTGCAGTAGTGGGAAGAGAGGAGAAATTAGGCCGGGGCGGTTTTAAAGCCGGGTTGGATGGGTTAATAACAAAGGGGTTGGGTCGGGTTTTGGATTGGGCCTGGGTAAGGTTGGGCTAGGATTGGATATGGTTTAGGACTAATATTGTGATCCAATTAGTATTCCAAGGACCAAAGTTGTAAAATCTGAAAATGCAGGGACCATTCATGTAATTCAAAATGTAACCCAAGAGGCTATTAGTTTTGACAATCTCCAAAAATCCAAGGGTCAAACTTGCAAATCTCAATTAGTTGAAGGACCATTTTTGCCATTTTCTGAAATTGAAGGACCTTCTGTAATTTCCTCAAACTTTTTATATTTTTCACCAAAGGACTAAATTTGACAACTTGTGATTTTAAAAGGACCTTTGGTGATTTTACTTTTGAAATTATGGCTCAGGGACTATTTTTGACAACTTTTGAAACTTGGGGGACTAAAACTGCAATTTTTGTAAATTTGATATGTTTTCATGAGATTTTGATATTTTTGCTTTTAAAACACATAAAACACTGATTTGTAATATTTTGATCATTTTGATGTGAACCGAAAGTGTTTTCAGATGATTTTGCAGTTTATTTTGTACAAAAATGATGAGTATTTACACACTCATCAGCAACTCTATGCCTTCCTTCTTCAGAATGAGAGACATGCTATGTTTGAAAAAAGGATTCTTGATCAGTTCAAAACTAACCAGGGAGAGACAAGCTCATAAAATGATTCAACTGCGCCTTCACTCAAACATTGGAATTACCACCAAAGCATCTCAAGTTATACCCATGCGTAATGGTAATCACAAACTCATTCCCGATACTATGTTCAAACAAGCCGATGCCGAGTAACACGGAAACTTCATTAATCAACCGGCTCTTCTGATTAGTCAAAACATGAACTCTCTTCCACACACCAACAACAATCTCGTAACGTGATCCAATCCACACAATACAATCAAGCATCGAGGAGATGGGAAAGTTATGGTGCAGCCAATTCAAGAAAGACATTATGAACAAGGAAGAGGTGGAGCCGGTAGAGGCTATCTTTGAAAATCGTAATAGGGAAGGAATGGAAACCAACTAAGCCAATCAAATGTTACAACCTGTGGAGGTGAGGACACATTGTAAGGAACTGCACATCGCCAAAACGCCTCGTAATGCTGAGAGTACTTCGTGGATAAGATGTTGCTTGTTCAAGCTCGATAATGGTGCGCTTTTGGATGAAGAAGAGTTGTTGTTTCTTGCTAAGGGAAATGCCAAGATTATGATGCGATGTGGATGAGCGTACCATTCAGAGATAGGCAACAATCATCGAATGCCTTCAAGTAGCCGATTGTGATGCATACGACTCTCGATGTTGATGATGAACCTCATCGCACAAACCATTTTCATGGCTAGCATCTCTCCAATGGTCTCCCCTAAAGTCTCATCATCACCACAAGCTGGTCCATCCAAAGATAAAATCATTTCTGAGGTACTAAAGCTATACGATGATGCTGATGTGCAAAAGATGCATGACAAAGTACTATCAACTGAAACTATTGAGTCAAATATTGAAAATATGGGTAATATCAATGTTGTCCCATATGATCAATATGTAAAACAAAGTGAAAGTGAGGTCGTATCAAGTGATGCATCTTCTGCAGTCAACTATGACTATGCTTTTTATGAATACACTTCATGTGCCCCTGATGATTCTGTGATCTCTGAACTTAATGCCTATAAAGAACGAGTTGCCATTTATGAACAACGTGCTAAGTTTGAGCTAACTACTCGTGAGCAGGAGTTGGATAACCAAATGCGTACAATTATTAGAGAAAGTAATTTTAGAGAAGAGGTGTTAAAACAAGAGTTAAACTCCTTACAAGAAAAGCTTTCTAAAACCGCTAAGCAAAAACAAGAACTTCAAGAAAATGTTAAAGTGCTTAAGCAAGAATTTCATGCCAAGGAATCAAAACTTTGAATGATTTTTCTAATCTAAAAACTTTGAAGAACAAGCTTGAAAATAAGTTGTACGTACAAAGGAATACCATTCATTCGCTTTCACATGGTTACTAAGCATAGAGTTCTAAGCTTATAAGCATAGTGTTCCCATTATAGATAAACCTAACCCTGAGTACGGTAAGATTGCAAAAGCACCAAAATGTAATCTATGATGGCAATGAGATTCTTAAACCTAGACAGAAACCTAGTTGCGTTGAGTGCACTGAGGAAGATAGAAAATTAGATGATGCATCTAGGGAGAAAATGATTAAGAAGCTAGAAGATCCCTAATGTAAAAGAATAACATAACGATCAAACCCCATGATTACAAGAAGGAAAATTGGATTTCCTTAAACAAGTTTAAGCCTCAAACGTTGTTAACGCCTGAACAAGTGTTCTCGAAAAGGACTTAGATAAGCAAAAGCAGAGAATCTTGTTGTTACAAACCCTCCCTTAGGAAAATCCCAGCTCTGCAACTGTGTATCCTCCAAATACACCAATGCATTTAGTTCCTAGAACTATTGCCACTAAAAGCAAGACCTTAATCAGCCAATATGTTATTTTTCAACTATTTGTCAATTTTGAGAAAACTTGTAAGAAAAAGGATCACACCCAATCGGGATAACTCAAGGGGAAAGGGGTTTTGAGCAAACAAAAGAATGCTATCTAACTGAGGTCATGACTTTCTTTAAACAACTAAAAGATCATTTTGAGAGTCTTAAAAGGGGATAGATTCAGATATTAAAGGAATGGAAAAGGAATTTGATGCAATAATTGTAGAGGTTAGTGACTACGAAGCGAGCATTAAAATATAATGAGATTGAGAGGAAAAACTTGCATACCTTGAATGAGAATCTTATTTCTGAATGTATTGCTCAAGATGTGTTTTACACTGCTACGAATTGCTCCATTAATGCTTCTCAATTTCATGAACTATCTGTTGCTTTAAAAGTCTCCCATGATCGTGTCATTGAGCTTGAAATCAAAAACTCTAAACTAAGTGAGAAAATTGAACAGGATGATCACGATAATTTGGTAAAACATTTTTCTAAACTAGAAGTTAAACATTTTGATTTACAACTTAAATATCAACATCTCAAAGAAAATGTTAAAACCTAAACGTCAAGATATCCACGGATGTTCCAGAGTTTGATGCAGTTTTTGAAATAAACAAACGTGATGAACAGATTCAAGCTCACTGTAACACGATCAGAAAGTTGAAAGCCTAAATTTCTCAGTTAAAGGGTGAAATGAACAATGTGACTGGCTCCCAAATGCCTCCTCCTTTAGATTCTCGGAATTCTCAAAATTTTCATCTTCAAAATTTGGTTAATACTTTACAAAAGGAAAATGAGAGTTTTCTAGAGGAAAATGAAAAGGTTAAACGTCATTTCAATGAGTTATTTGAGTCAATAAAAGTCACTCGTAACAAAAATAATGAAAAAATAACTTCGTTGCTAAAAGAGATTGAGAATCTGAAGAGTCAGGTAAAAGGGAAAATGCCAATGACCAATGGAGAGAATGGTGCTTCAAAGGTGCATGTTTGTAATAAATATGCTTTGTCGTCAGGAAATATGTTCCTCCTCATCTTAGGAATAACAAACTTGCTATTCAAACATATTTCTTATACCTTAAGGACAGCCTAGAATGTCTTTGTGAGATTGTAGAAGAGGATAAGTTAGAGAAACCACATGATAATGCAATTGGCCATGCATGCTTATATGCCAAACGATCTCAAGAACTTCTAGAATGCCTAATTACAATATGCCCTAAAACCTTAGGTGAACAAATCAATCCCTTGATACCTTGTTCCATGCCTAGTGCCAAGTATGCAACTCATTCAATGCCAAATGTTATGAATGTGAACCTTAGTATGCCGTCAAGCAGTTCAGATCCCAAAGACCTCTAGTGTTAAGAAAGTGAACTTCAGACGCCTTCAAATAGTTCACATCCCAAAGACATCAAAACAAGAAAGGCAAAAAGTAGCAAAACTAACTAATGTTCCCATTCCCTCTACAGAGTAATCATGACATTAAAGCGAAAGGTGTCAAAGTCTCAAGAAAATACAAGGAATGATAGGACCTCGCAAGCTAAAAATGTGCATTGGAAGAAAGTAGAAGATCACCGTAGGGAGAATTTGAATAAAACGAATCGTGTTGATTCTGGTGTTAGCTTTAAGCGCATCTTGTAAT
Source organism: Chrysanthemum makinoi (assembly GCA_910596185.1). NCBI lineage: Eukaryota > Viridiplantae > Streptophyta > Magnoliopsida > Asterales > Asteraceae > Chrysanthemum > Chrysanthemum makinoi. The sequence goes on along the minus strand of OU343223.1, from coordinate 137,942,296 downwards.
TAATGCGAATTCTACTACTTTTGGCAAAACATGTAATGATGATTGCGTGGTTTCTGTTACTAATCTTGAATGTGGTGTTAATGATTTGTCTAATCTTTGTCAAATGCCCGTTGAAATTATTAATGAAAAAATTATGCTAAGAAGGCTAGAAGGCATATAACGAAGAAAGTTAGAAACAGTGGAAACTCACAGGAAGAACATTTAGTAAGATAGGTTATCAATGGATACCTGTTGGCCATAAGATTAATCGACAATGCACACTAGAAAATGGATGCCTACCGGTAGAACTATTCCCTTAAGAAGCGAACATACTTTGAATAGGTCAAATACGGACACTAGTACTGCATTTATTCATAATGATTCCATTGCTTCTATTTCTGATATGGATGTTTCTATTTCTAATGTGGGTGTTCCAATCATTGTTACTAACCAAGTGGAACCCATTCTTGCATAGGGATCCCAATTATCCAGTTATCCATTCTTGTCGTGTTCAACTGCATCGTTCAAATCGTTCGTGGTACTTGGACTCGTTCCAAGCATATGAGGAGACCGTCGCGCTCATGAACTTCGTGAGCAAATTCATCGGGACTCTTAGATTCGGGAACGATCATTTTGGTGCTATTATGGGTTATGGAGATTATGTTGTCGGTGATAGTGTTATCTCCGGGGTATACTACGTAGAAGGTCTTGGTCATAACTTATTTTTCGTTGGACAATCTGTGATTCTGATCTAGAAGTGGCCTTCAGAAAACATACTTGTTTCGTTAGAGAACTTGATGGTAAGGAACTTTTAAGAGGAACACGTGGCTCAAATCTATACACCATCTCTATCGAAGATATGATGAAGTCCTCTCCAATTTGTTTGTTGTCAAAGGCTTCTAAAACCAAATCATGGTTATGGCATCGACGTCTCAATCACTTGAACTTCGGCACCATCAATGATCTCTCCAGAAAGGACTTAGTTGTAGGGTTACCTAGACTAAAGTATGAAAAGGATCACCTTTGTTCAGCATGCCAATTGGGAAAAAGCAAGAAGTATGCCCACAAACCTAAACCTACCAACTCTGTTACAGATTTTCTTCATACAATCCACATGGACTTATGTGGACCCATGAGAGTGCAGAATATCTTTGGGAAGAAATACGTGTTAGTTGTGGTTGATGATTACTCTCGATTCACCTGGGTTAAGTTCCTTAAGACAAAGGATGAAACTCCGTGATATCATCATCAAACTTATCAAACAAATGCATGTTCGACTTAACAAAACCGTCAGAATCATCCGAACAGACAATGGAACTGAGTTTGTTAATAAACAACTTAGAGAGTTTTATGAAAGTGTTGGAATCAGTCATCAAAGAAGTGTTCCACAAACTCCTCAACAGAACGGTGTAGTTGAAAGACGAAATCGAACTTTTGTGGAAGCCGCAAGAACAATGCTGATTTACTCAAAGGTTCCAATGTTTCTATGGGCTGAAGCCATGTTTCTACACTCAAAATCGGTCCCTAATTCACACTGCTCATGGAAAAACTCCATATGAACTTGTCCACAATAGAAAACCTAATCTCTTATTCCTTCGTGTGTTTGGTGCATTGTGTTACCCAACTAATGATGGTCAAGACTTAGGTAAACTAAGAGCAAAGGCAGATATTGGAGTTTTTGTTGGTTATGCACCAAACAAAAAAGGTTACCGTATCTACAACAAGAGAACCCGAAATATCATGGAAACAATTCACGTCACGTTCGATGAGTGGACCGGTCAAATGGCTCTGGACAATCCAGATTGACCCACTTCAAAACAGTCCCATTGGTTCATCCCTTGTACCAAACTCATTTCCAAGAACTCCATATGTACCTCCATCTCAAGATGATTTAAAGAAATTGTTTGATCCAATGTTTGATGAACACTATGAACCAATGTGATGAAATGACAATTCCATCAACAGAGGCTGCTCCCTATCCCTCGTGTGAATGAAGTGAACCCTTCACTCAATTTCATTAAGTCAAGAAGCATCACTCGTCTCATCAACAAATCATCAATCATCAAATGTACATCATGGAAATGTTTCTAGCATCAATGATGAAGTTAATCCCTTTGCTACTCCTGAAGATGCTCCTTTTGAAAATATATTTTGCTCTGAATCATCATCAGAACCTTCTTCATCCGGAGATATCGACTCTAAGCTACGTTCCACAACAACAACCACATGAACACCTTAGAAAATGGACACATGATCACCCATTGGACAAAATCATTGGAAACCTTTCTGCGTCAGTATCCACGGAAACAACTTGCAACCGATGCCTTATGGTGCTTCTTCAACTCGTACTCTCTAAGGTCGAACCAAAAGACATTAAAACCGCCATGAATGAAGACTGCCGGTTCAATGCCATGCAAGAAGAAATTCATGAGTTTGATCGACTAGATATATGGGAATTAGTACGCGCTCATTGTGCTATGATCATTGCTCTAAATGGATCTTCAAAGTGAAACTTGATGAGCATGGTGATGTCTTAAAGAACAAGGCTCGATTGGTTGCAAAAGGATACCGCCAAGAGGAGGGTATTGACTTTGAAGAATCATTTGCTCCAGCTTGCCGTATTGAGGCAATTAGAATCTTCTTGGCTAATGCCGCTAGCAAGAATATGGTTGTGTATCAGATGGATGTTAAAACCGCCTTTCTTAATGGAGACTTGAAAGAGGTGGTTTACGTCGGCCCACCGAGGGTTTTGTGAATCCAGAGCATCCTACTCATGTCTATCGCTTGAAAAAGGCTCTTTACGGTTTAAAGCAAGCTCCTAGAGCATGGTATGATATGCTGTAAAAGTTTCTTCTATCCACTAGATTCAAGAAAGGAGCGATTGATCCTACATTGTTCACCCGAAGTCGAGGCAAACATTTAATTCACGCTCAAATTTATGTTGATGATATTATCTTTGCCTCGACCGAACCCAATGAATGTGATCGTTTTCAAATGAAATGGGTTCCAAATTTCAAATGTCAATGATGGGACAAATGTCATTTTTCTTGGGATTACAAATTTCACAAAGTCCCGGAGGCATTTTCATAAATCAATCTAAATATGCTAATGAGATCTTAAAGAAATTTGGATTTGTATCATGTGACACCGTTGACACTTCCATGATTGAACGTATTCAAGCGGGATGAGGACCACTCGTGGATCATGGTAGATCAAACGAAATATCGTAGTATGATTGGATCCCCAATGTACCTCACAACTAGCGACTGCACATTTTGTTTGCTTTGTGTGCATGTGTGCTAGATATCAGGCTAAGCCTACTAAAAGCACCTTGAAGCGGTTAAACGGGTCTTTCGGTATCTCCAAGGAACCATCAATATGGGACTATGGTACCCGAAGGACACGGTATGTCACTAACGTACCTATGCAGATGCCGATCATGCAGATGTCAAGATACACGTCGAAGTACATCCGAGGTGCTCGCTTTTGGGTGATAAGCTTGTAAGTTGGTCTTCAAAGAAGCAAATGAGTACTTCTATTTCCTCTACAGAGGGTGAATACATAGCCATGTCATCTTGTTGTGCTCAAATCCTTTGGATGAGATCCCAATTATCCGACTATGGCTTTGAATTCAACAAAATCCTTTGTATCGCGTGATAATAAAAGTGCTATTGCTCTCTCATGCAACAACGTACAACACTCAAGAGAAAAGCACATTGACATCCAACATCATTTCATCGTGGAGCAAGTGGAAAACGGTGTGGTGGAACTCTATTTTGTAAAGTCGAATACCGCTTAGCGACATCTTCACCAAAGCTCTTCCGAGAGAACGTTTTGAGTTTATTCTTCCTCGACTTGGCTTGAAAAGCCTTCAACCAGAAACACTCAAACGTCTTCAGGAGGAAGACGAGGAGTAAAGGTCTTTCCTTCATCTATATCTTTGTATATATTTATCCAAAAAGCAAAATACAAAATTATAAAACCTTCTAAAAACAAATAGAAAAATATAAAACTTTCAAAAATCCATAAAAATCTGAAAATCTCGTAAAATCTCAAAAATATTGTCTTTTTTTGTTCTTTCTTGATTCGATATATATCTACGGTCTTTGTGCTGTCAGTCAAAGAGTGACACGGGACTTTAGATGTTGTTCGATTGTTAAAAAAAAAAATCAAAAAAAAAAAAAATCAAAAAAAATATTTTTTGGGAGAAAGTAAAACAATGGTTTACTATTATTTCAGGCAGTAACCCGCTTCTCTAAGAAAGAACAGATCCATGCTTTATCTCATGTTTCAAACCTAATGCTCTGATTCTAAAAACAAATGTTTGTCATCAACAAGACAAATATTTAATTTCAAATATTTTTCCTTCTAAAGATTCCTCTGAAAAATATTTGTAATCTTTTGAAAACTCAATTGTTTTGAAAAACACTTCGGACTCTATTTTGAAAATCAAAAGAACTTATCAAGTGTCAAAATCTCAATTCATCAATCAACGACTTTCGTCATTGATTGAGGGGGAGAATGATTTTTAAATTAAAAAGTGTTCTTTTCAAATAATTTGCACTTAAATGAGTAAGGTCTACTCTAAATGTTTTACAAAATGTTACACAATTGGTTCCAGACCTTGGTTATTATTATGTTTTCAAAAGATAATTATGCATGTTTAATCAATGGAGTTTAAAGTCTCAAAATCCAATCCTTATCAGTTAAAACGCTTTCATAATCAAGTCAGAATTCTTCTTAAAAGCTTTCAAAATCAATTTAAATCTACGGAGATCACAAATCTCAAATGATTTGATAATTGTGATCGGGGGAGAATTTGTGATTTAAATTGGATTTAAACTGATAATTCGATAAATGGTTTCATAAGTGTTTAGCATGTTTGCCTCCCCGCAAGTGACAAACGATTTCAAATTTCCCATGCACATGTTGAGGGGGAGCAACTATTTTAAACCTCAAATTATTGAAACGTGACTGAATTGTCTCTAAGTGCGGGTTCCCTCTAATATGTGCAAAATTCTTTCATAATTCGAGGCACATATTGAGGGGGAGCAAAATTTTGAAAACCTCATCCTTCCTCAAAATTTTTTATCTACTCAAATTGATTGGGAAGTGATAATGATCATTTTAGAAAATGTTAATCAAAAGATTGGACCTTTCACTCTTAATCTAACGATTTCAAAGATCTCTTGCCTCCATGTGCTAAACAATTTCTAAATTTTTATGCATATGTTGAGGGGGAGCATTTCTAAAATATCAAACCAACTAAGATACAAAATGCTTTGATTCTATATCACAAGTATCTTGATTGATTTTCAAATGGTTTTCAATTGGTTCCAATGGCAGATGAATGATACCAAAAAGACCGACCAACTTTACTTTATGTATGGTGATATAAGGATGATAAGGTTAGGTTGAGGTCCCATGATCCGCCAGAACCGGAGGGATCTACCCATGGACAATCCACTAGATAGTGTAGAAGTCCTTAGGTATGATGAAAAAAGAGAAAAATGAGAATATGGGAAGAGTGCGGACGAGACGAGCTAGTAATCGAATAAACCCAACAAGGTTCTAGTAATGAAGTCTCAGTAAGCACTGAAGGGGTTGAAGAATGAAAAGAATTGAATGTGAAAAGGGTGAAAAGAAATAGCCCTCCATTTATTCAACCTTAGGCGTAAAACCGGTTCAATTCATATGCTACTGGTGGTTACCAAGGTAACATCGGTATTGAAGACAAGACGTCATGGACCCAGTGGCATTGCACTCAACTTCCCAAACTACTCAAGTTCCTCTTAAAAGGACTTGTTTCATTCTCACGGGGAACCTACATAATCTATCGACTTTCTCTTAGAGATTGTTGATATTGAAGAAGGAGACCCTCTCCCTAGTCTCCGGCATAGGAACCAAATATGCACAATTGAGTCTAGAGCCAGAGATCATCAATAAATCTCATTAGGACACTTTCAATGAAGACTCTCTGTTTCACACAATGTGGAAAGAGAGATTATATCTTATGAGTCCTACGCATTATCCTTGTGGTATTGCCAGAACATCTAAGTGATATGCATACATATTCACGATGAAGATGGAAAGCCTTCTCGAGCCAACATCAAACAAGCTCCTGGTAGGTGGCATGTGAGATCTATCCAATAGAACAACCATGTGACAACTAACGAAACAATGGAGCGATTCAATCTTTTGAATCAATCCTGGTTCAGGTTATGGATTGACGGATACCTTTGAAAAACCGGTCGTTGTGCTTAAAAACTCTTTTCTTTAGCACTTCGACTGTGCGCTTATTTCTCAAAATGAAAGGTGTTTATGATTGATAATTGATTTTCATTAAAACCTTCGTTGTATTGCAAAACAATTTCTATTGAGCAATACACGATTGTTTTTCAAATCTCTTTTCATCAATCAGTGAATCTCATTTCATTGGTTCACTCACTCCGTGTTGTCTTCTTTGAGACGCGTTCCGTTTGAGAACGGCTAGAGCAGCTATGCGAAACCTCACAAGGAAATTCTTCGAATTATACCGATCACAGGTAGTACTTGTACTGATCAACGGGAACCGTGGGCCGTGTACCTCAATTCATCGAAAGTGATCAAAGACACTTTCGTATGCTTTATTACTAACTGTCTTATGCGGTACACCCGGCGTTTGCAGTGATCGAGAATGGAGCGGTCAATCCATAGCCGCATGCTCACACAACACATTCATATCTAAAGAAATCATGATTAGTGCATCAATGACTCGGATATTTTCACTCCATGCTTCGCTACTGCTGCCAATATCATGAATCAACGAAAGCTTCCGCTACTCTGATTAGAAGAAATCATGATCCAGAATGTGAGCATGTCGGTCTAAAAGTCGCAACATCACATAATACCAACACCACAATGGATGAGTCAGAGATTAATGTGACTGATGATCTCAAAGCTGGCTCAAAACTCAGTATCACGTCGATCAGTTAAAGACCTCCACTCATAATATCCAAAACATGCAAAAATGAAGAATCAAAGACTACGAGCTATAGAACAAGAATCCAAGAACAATCTCAATGAAATATCTGTTTGTTTTTTATGTAATTTAATGTATGTTTGAGGTGACCTCCCTTAGGGGGAGATTGTTAGGATTTGGAAAATCCGGTAGTTAAAGTGTCGGTCACCTCAAGTATATGTAATAGTTAGAAAGCTCGTAGTCGTAGTTATTTAATGTTTAGTAGTATTTAGTTTTGTAACACCGTGGAGGATGGACGGGTCTTTACCCACTGTATGCCTGATCCACAGCCCGTCAGGTGGCGTTTTATGTAAGTACTATAAATACTCTCTACCTCCCAAGGTAGAGAGTTGGAGCTCATAATAAGATTTTTCTTTCTCTCACTAAAGTTCCCAAACCTCTAGCTTTCTCTCTCTAAAAACTCATATTGTGTACGCCTACTTTGCTTGTGGTTTGATGTGTATGTGAAATCCAATATGTTACAGATCAATTTGTGCTCGCGAAGAACACATCAAACCGGAGGAGAAAGGAAGGCCAGCGATTGACCATCAACGAGAGGAGAAGAGAACGAATCCATTCCCAGTATAGGGAGAGAGACGATATATCAGTCTCCAAAAGAAGACGTTTCAGATAAGAAGAGCGTATCTTTTTATCTCAAATAAGAAGATAAAAATAATATAAAGGAGGCGCACTTTTTTTTGGGCTACGGTTACACTATCAACCCACCAGGTTCCAATATTACAACAAACCACCCTTTCAACTTTTATTTTTATATAATAGTATATACTAATTTTGATATATATTGCTTTTTTTTTATAAGTTATTTTATTTAAGGTTAATATCTTGTCAAATTTTAGAAATATAATAACCTAGTATCATACTGCTTATTATATTGATTAAGGATAGTTTTGGATTTAAAAACTGGTCCCGTAAAGTTTTTTATAGCCTATAAGGCAAAATACAAAAAAACTCGCTAGATATAGAAATTTCAACACACCGAGTGTTAAAACGTTTTTTTTGTCAATATATTTAAAATATGACGAAAGGAAGTGGAAATAAGGAACCTAGTACTAATTTTACAAATAGTACACCCCAATTTCAATGCCCAATCCTAAAACCCGCGAATTACTCATTATGGGCAATTCGAATACAAATCATTCTCGAAGCGAATGGTTTATGGGAAACAATAGAGCCGACTGAATCGCCTCAACCCGATAAGAAAAAAGACAAAATCGCTATTGCTTTCCTTTATCAAGCCTTACCCGAGGAACAATTACTTCAAATAACAAAGCACAAAACCTCAAAGGACATTTGGAATGCTTTAAAAACTAGACACGTTGGCGAAGACAGAGTTAAACAAGCAAGAATACAAACACTCAAATCCGATTTTGAGATGTTACAAATGAAGGAAGACGAGACAATTGACACCTTTGCTACAAAACTTACAACTCTCGTATACAAAGCCGGTAGTCTAGGACACACCATAGAAGATGAAACCTTAGTACGGAAACTACTAAATGCTGTACCCGATAGGTATCTGCAAATAGTCGCATCTATAGAACAATATTCCGACCTAAGTGAAATGACTATGGAAGAAGCAATTGGAAGACTTAAGACCTATGAAGAAAGGATTAAGTTTAAGAAGGATAAACAAGTGAATAATCAAGAGACTTTGATGTTCACACGACATAAAGGACAAGGAAAACCTTTTAGAGAATATGGTCAAGGAAGACTTAACCAGTCTCGAGGCCGAGAACAAGACAAGAATAATTATCAATCTAAAAGGGAAGAACGAGCGTCTTTTGAAGAAGATACAAGAGACAAATCTCAAGTCACATGCTACCGATGTCACAAACTTGGACATTATGCATATGAATGTCAAAATAAAAGCAAGAATCAAGTCATAGAACATTCAAATATTATTGAAGAAGACTTAGAGCCAACATTACTTATGGCGACTATAACTGAAGAGAAATGATACAATGAGAAACAGCAGAGATTGCAGACACAACAGAGATTGCAGAAACATCAGAGATTGTAGACACATCAGAGATTGCAGAAACAGCAGAGATTGCAGTAACAGCAAAGATTGCGCAGTAAAGAGAGATTGCAGTAACGGCAGAGATTGCAAAAACAGTAGAGAGTGCAGAAACCGCAGAGATTGCAGAAACCGCAGAGAATGCAGAAATAGCAGAGAATGCAGAAACAACAGAGAATGCAGAAGGAAGCAAAATGGAGTTACGTGAGACGACTACAAAAGACTTAAATATCTACGTCGCAGCGATTGTGATTAAGGGGGAGAATATTGGGTTAATCACAAATCGACCCATATCAAACCTAAAATGACCCGGTCAACGAAAGTCAAAGTCAACATGAAAAAGTCAACTCGCTGGAAATAACTGCCAATAGCAGTTAACAAACAGTTATATGACAGTTACAAACATAACTGCCATATCTTGAACCATCACAACGGTTCACTATGTACCGTTTCACTTTGTATAAATAGAGTAGAACATGTAACGATTACATTCATGACATATTTATAGAAAATATAGATTATTTCATATTTTGGTATATCGTTGATTAAAGATCCGTAAAATTGGGCCAACACTCATGTAATCCTTCCAATCCCATGTTTCATTCTCCTTAAACTTCACATCTCTACTAACACATATCTTTTGTGTCTTTGGATCAAATAGTCGATAAGCTATGCAGCCGAAAACTCTTAGATTCTCTAAGTTTGGCTTTCTTCTCTTAATTGCTTCATATGGAGTAATGTCTTCTAATGCTTTTGTAGGAACGCTATTTAAGATGTATATGGCGTGTCTAACAGCTTCAGCCTAAAAGTTTTGTGGCATGTTCGTTGCTTTCATCATACATCTTGTTGTAGACATAATTTTCCTATTTCTTCGTTCAACTATTCCATTTTGTTGCGGTGAGTAAGGTGCGGTAAGTTGTCGTGCTATGCCATTTTCTTTGCAGTATTGTGTGAATTCATTTGATGTGAATTCTCCTCCATGATCAGTTCTTACACCTTTAATTGTTGGGTTCAAGAATACCCAAACCCCTTAATCTAGGATTTGAATAGAAAATACCCCAAGTGTTTAGACCGTTAAACTCTAACAGGTCACTGAGTGCATAGTCTCTCAGTGAGCCATCTTCAGGACGCTTAGTAAGAGGCGAAGAAGGAGTCTCCACAGTAAGGAACTTAAAGGGTGAAGACTGAGGCAAGAAGAAGATGGTGGATTCAGTGAGTGATGACAATAACTCACTGAATCCTTAAAACTCCTCTCCAACTACTTACACTGAAGACAAACTAAAATAGAAGATTGAAGGATTTGAAGACTGAAGAATGAGCGAGATAAGGCGGGACAACTTTGAATTAGATAAGAGGAAGTCCTTATCAACCAAAGTCGACTTTCCCTGAATGGCAAACAATCAGGTTCAGTGTCATCACTGAACCTTGGAAAGAAGTCTTGTCTCTTACCTAGAATAGTCTTTGTAAACAGAGACAAAATGCATCAGTATTTTGTCTTCATAGAAATTGTCAGTTTGTCACTTAGGAAAGAGTTAAAACTCATACTTGTATAAATAGCATAAGAGATGGAGTGAAAGATTTAAGCTTGTGAATTGTAAAAACACACATACACGCAAGCCATCTTTCACTCCTCCAAATACAACTTAATCCCAAAGATAGCTCAGTGGGTACTTGTAGTTGTGCTCAGACTTAGCCTAAGCTTCGAAAGGAGTTACCAAACTTTCTCATTTCAATCCCGAGTACTATTCCGCAAGTACTTGGGTAATGTATTCTTGTTTGATTTATTTCTAATAAAGAATATTACATTGGAAATTAATCTGTGTGTTTTACTCTTATCATTTCAGTCATTGTTTCACTATTAGTCTTTTCAATACTTAACTGATTTTATAGATAGTGAATACGGAACAACAAGTGGTATCAGAGCAAGGCTGATTATAATTTTTTTTTAAGCCGCTCTAAAACGTTTTTAAATCAGGATCCTTATGGCTGAAATTGATGTACCCCAACTAGTCGATAAAAATGGTGGAGCTTATTCAGCTGTTGCCCCTAGAATTGAAGTTGGTAAATTCAAAAAATGGAAAAAGCGCATGCTTTGCTATTTGATTGGGATGAAACCTTATTATAGCAAGTGTATTAATGAAGGTCCATTTATCCCAAAGACTGCTGAAGGTTTGCCTAAACCTGAAGCTCAGTGGACTCAGGATGAGAGGAGAGTAGTCAACCAAGACCAAAGACTCAAAAGTATCATCATACCATGTCTTCCTGATGATGTTATAGAGTCAGTTATAAGCTGTAGTACAGCTAAACAAACCTGGGATGACCTAGTTCATAGCCATGAAGGCCGATATGATACCAAGGAAAATAGGATAATGGACCTGTAACTTGAGTATAACACCTTCAGGGCTAAGGACTCTAAAACTCTGTCTCAAACTTACACCCGGTACAAAACTCTTTTAAATGAATTATCAAATGATGGTGTCAAGTTGTCCAAACATGAAATAAACGTTGGTTTTGTCAATAGTCTCCCTGAGAAGTGGTTGAACTTCTCTCAGGGACTAAGGAATGCTAATCATATCCAGAATCTTGAACTTCCTGAAATTTATGGGAAATTTGTATGAGGAAAACCTCATCAACAGACGATACCCTGACTTAAAGAAGTCTCAGGATGTCAAGAAGTCCCTGACCACCACTTCAACACCTATATCGACTGCTTTCTTTTCTAACAATGTGGTTCAAGATTTCCTAGAAAATTCAGATAACGAGCCTGATGAGAGATCAAGTGAGGAGTACCTAAATGACCTGAACGTTGAATTTCAGGAAAGGGCACTCCTTGCTAACTCTCGGAGGTTTATAAAAAGAAACAAAGGTCTTTCAAATGCTAAAGCAAATGAGGACACTGAATGCTTTAAGTGTCACAAAAGAGGTCATTTTGCAAAAGACTGTTTTTCAAAAACAATTTATGAACCCTCTTATAAACCATCGGGTCAAATCAATCCTCAGTGTTTTAGCAAATTTCAACCTAAAATCTATCATCATCAAAACTTTCAAAACAAATTTGATCAAAACAAAACCGTTGATTTTGAAGCTAAGTATAGGAAAGTCAAAGCTAAGCTTGCATTGCTTGAGGCCAGTCCCTCAGAAACAACAAAAAGTGTTCAATCTGTGCGGGGTAAAACAAAGCCTTGTTCTGAAACCTTCGACGGGATGAAGAGCCGTCTCATCGATGATGAAATGGTGCATGTCAGTGCACTGATGGCACTCTCAGAGGAAGACAAGCTAGCTGTTGGAAAAAATCATGCCAGGAATGGAGAATGGGTCAACATCACGATGAAGAAGGTAAATATTTTACTTTCTATGGATGAAGACTCTGATTGGCAGTCCTATATGAACTATATCAATGTTGACCTTAAGTTTGAACTAAATAAGTGTAGGGATGAACTGCTTCTTTTAAAACAATAAGCTTGAGGCTATCACTTTGCAAATTCAAAAAACTGAATTAGTTAAAAGAAATCAGGCTCTTCAAGATGAACTTAAGAAAGAAAAAGATGTCATTGCTAGTTGGACTGCTAAGAATCCAAGAGTCTTTGATGCTGTGGGAGCCCCCAGTAGCAAAAAGAAAGTCATAGGTGAAAATCATCTCCCTGACTTTCACAACAAAGACCAGTCTCCCAAAACATTTGTGTCAGGTGGCATGATTACCAATGTGTTGACTATTCCCAAGCCTAGTGATTGGATTGAACGGGTTAATCCTGATAGTAAGCTTCTTAATTTCGATTCTGGAAGAATTTTAGCGCTTGAAAGTCAAGCTCTAAAGAGCATGCTTGGACTCCCTGATGTGCCCATGAGTCAACACATCTCCAGTGAAGCAAGCGAATCTCAAGCACCACTTCCACCCCTGGAACCCCTTCAGGGTACTGCTCCTAGCTCTGAGCTTACTCCATTACAGTTCAATCCACACTCACCAAAAGAAAGGTCTGGACTTGGTAGGACCATCCTTAAAAGACCATCAAAACCAACTCAACTAGAATCTACCCCCACTGAGACTTCCACATCCTCTATCCCCACTGAAGCTGACCAAATTCAGCAGCTGACTGAACTTGTGAGGAAGCTAACTAATAAAATGGAATCCATCGAAAGAGTTCCTAAATCAATTAAGGAAATAAAGTCAGCTTCCTCTAGTTCCTCAAAGTTAAAAACCACCACCAAAACCAAGCAGAAGTGTGATCTATGTCACTATACCAGTCATACCACTAACAACCGTTATAGAATCCTTTTTTGTATGATCTGTAATGTGGAAAACTAGAAGGGGGGGTTGAATAGTTTTGCCAATTAAAACTTCCTTTTAAACTATTTAGATCGACTTATGTCAATCTATTTGAACGTGTGTGTTGGATGTTGATAAGCAAACATATATAAGTATGTAATGAAAAGATAAGAGTAAGAAGCACAAAACCACAACGCGAGTATTTATAGTGGTTCGGCTACAAGGACACCTTCCTTGCCCTACTTCACTCCCCGAGTCACCTACTCGAGAGTTTGTAATCACTACACCAACTCCTTATGGCTGACCTTCACAACGTTGCCTACTCTTTTTTTGGTACTAGGCTAACCACCGGGTTCTTTCACACCAAGGTGAACCACACCTACACAACGTCGCCTACCATTTATCAGGTACTAGGCTAAGTACCTAGTTCTTTCACACCAGGGTGAACCACACCTACACAACGTCGCCTACCCTTTATTAGGTACTAGTCTAAGCACCTAGTTCCATTGCAATGGAGGAACTACTACCCAACACTAGACCAACGACTAATCCTAAAGGAGAACGACTCCTTATTACAACATCATCAAGGATATCAATATCCTTGGATCTAGTACTAATATATCTTGTACATCGAAACACACCATATCGAATGTACATCTAAGGCACCTTTCACTAATGCCTTTTACTAGATCTTCAAGACACCTTTCACCAATGTCTTGTGTCTTGACTAGGCACCCTTTCACTTTAATACTGTCTGATTTGTCGACACCTTTCACTAATGCCTTCGTCTTGATACTTGAGACATCTTTCACTAATGTCTTCAACCCAACACTTCTTAGTATAAAGAAAAGAATCATCAACAAGAGGACTTCAGTAGTCTTGATGATGAGGAAGCATGACAACTCATGGACTTGAGCTTGCTTCACTTCAAAGGTGGTGATCTTGCCTTTAAGAGGAACCTAGAGAATCACACAAAAACAAAACTACAAATATAGATCACTTGGATCTGGGTTAGGGAGTTTTTAACTCGGGGAGAAAGTGTGTTAGAAAGGGGGTGGGAAACAATGAAGAAATGGCTCACTATTTATAGAATAAAAAATCTACTGTTTCCCGGATCCCACGGATCCCTCCCACAAGGGATCCGTCTAGCGTAAAGCTAGGGATCCGTGGGACGCTCCTCTTTACCCATGGGTATTTTGGTTATTGGTCATGGGTCATGGGTTGATCCATGGGTCTTTAGCTAGATACAATGTATCTCTAGAGTGCAATGCACCTAGTCACATAGGTATGGGTCAATACCATGGGTTATGGATATTATCCATATATGATATAAGCATGATGTCATGCAATGGGTTATTGGTCAAGCTCCATGGGTCATAGGCTTTGGGTTGTATCCAACTATATTCAATTTATTTGGTCAATGGGTTGTGATACTTAAGTTTCTACCCATTTATATTACCCAATATACTACATACTAGTTATGTGTATATTTTACCCAGATATGTAAACACAAGTTGTTGTACATATGTAATATTAAATCATAAAATCACTTATACTTGTTTTAGTGTTTTATGTGAAAATGTGAATATGTTAGAAACTATTAGTTCAAACCATTTACGTATTTTATTTGTTTCATTGAAATGATTTTACGTTTGTTATCGACAAAACATTAGAAGATCGTAAAATATAAATAAACGTTTTTACGGCTTATTTGTTTTAACAATCTCCCCATTTTTGTAGTTTTTACTTTCTTCTCCCCCTTTTTGTCGAAACAAAAAGAGCTTCTAAAGAGACCAACACATTTGTTTTAAGAAAAACATGTGAAAAATAAAAGATAAAGAAAAAGTAGAGAGCAAGTAACGGGAAAGGATCTCGTCTTAACTCCCCCTTGACGAGTCCATCCCTATGTGAGGGCGTTAAGAAAATACTACTAAGTTAGTTCTTTTGCAACTAAGTTTGCAAAAGATTTTGTCTATGTGACGAATGTGCTCCCCCTTGATTTTTGCAACTTACCAAAGGGATGTTATGAAATGTAAACCTAAGATTGCAAGTAATTTTGCAATGTATTGCTTTGACATAAAGCTCCCCCTAGCTTTAGGGTGTCGAAGTCTTCATGTGTAAATTTAATAACTACAAAACAAAGGTTAGAAAACAAGTATAATGCATAATTTTCTGCAAATATGATCCAAGTTAGTAGAAAAATAGTTTTCTGTATCACGGATCCCACGGTTCCCTCCTAGTAGGGATCCGTCTAGGCCAATGTAAGGGATCCGTGCGGTGATGATCAATTTCACAATGGTGATATAACAAGTATGTTAATATCCAAAGTGAGATATGTATTATAAACATAATCATATACTCAGAAAAATAGCAAGTAACATGTATTTTCATTTAATAAAACTAGAGATATGATATACATGACTCTAAAAAACTAAGGAAATGATCGATACATGACTTAGAATTACTAGACTTATCTAGCTAACGCTTGATACTAGGACACCACTAAAATCCTCTAGCTCAAGTTTGTTTAGATTTAATCTCGTCAAAGCGTTAGGAGGTGATAGAACATGAAACGTTGATCTTTTCGTACTTCATGTATCAAACTTTCAACATGTTGACAATGATAACAATCTTTGTCATGGCTAGGTAGTGGTGGTGGAAGAAAAGAGATTGCTTGATGTAAAGGATCAAGTGAAGCGGGTTGGGGAGCCTCAAACGATGGAGGGATTGGTGGAGGCGCATTTGAGAATGGCTCGACCAAGAATGATGGTGGCGGTAGAGAAGTGTCAACTTCCATATGGTTGGGTGGTTGATTTTGATAATTTCTCATAATCCAAATGGGATTATATGATGGTGACGGCGAAAAGGAAGCCGGAGCAAGTGTTGACTCAACACTTTGATTGTGTACCATTATTCTTCCTAATGAGGAGAATGTTGTCGGCGGAGGAGGATGAGAAGGCCTCGGAGGCAAATCCTTTAAATTGTAGAGGTGTGGTGAGGATATTGGAGTTGTAAATGAGATAGCTCTAGGAACCAATGGTGATGGTTTAGTGGAGATGGGATTGTTCGGCCTAGGAGGTATGGTGGTGTTTGGCATAGGTAGTTTAGTGGGTACTATCCTTCTAGGGATTGGTTTGATTGGTTGAGGAGCAATCCTTGCATTTGTGGACTTGACCAGAGATGATTCGGTTAAGAGATTTCGTGTATAACACGAGCCTTTTTCTTGGGTGGTTCTTTGGTGGATAAGTTGCTATTTGGAGTTTTTCTCATGATGAGATGATTCAAAGAGGTTTGTAAAGGCTGAAGGTGAGGATGAGGATGATGACTTTAGGAGTCCAAATAATGGGGTTTATAAAGCAAGAGATTTGGCAAGTGCATTCAAGCCTTAAGCCACTAAACTTCTTTGGAATGTGATGATTAACATGCACAAGAGTCAACTTGAGTTGTCTTGATCTAGGAACTCATTTAAGATGAGATGGAGTGTTTGAATTAGCAAGATGAGCTTGAAATGATTGTTTTAGCTAGAGTTGACATAAATATGTCATACGGATCCCACGGTTCCCTCCAATGAGGGATCCGCTAGGCTAATCCTAGGGATCCGCTATCAGGGAAACTAGGAATATCAATGATGTTTGTAAGGTCTAATGCCTATTTCTTCTTGAGTGTTTCAGTTCATCTAAGTGTCTTAAATGAAGAGGTGCTTGAATACTTAAGAGTAATGAGTGATGTAGCTAATGATTGCCTTTTATAGAAGAAATTGGAACTTTCATGAGTACCAATGAATGAACAAAGATGACACTAAATATTTTGAGGGTGTCAAATGGAGCTAAATGATCCTAGTGATCAGATAGTGACTTAGGATAATGTCTTGGAGAAGATCCTAAAGGTTTTAAGATCGAAAAAAACTAGAATTTGATCAATTTTGATCAATTTTGAGGTAAGGATGATTATGACCAATTTTAGCCATAATTGAAAGATTTTCAAAGCTAGATGCGAGGAATCATGTGAGAGATGATGAGTGAGCTTGAGAGCTGAAGAGTAATGGTTTAAGTGAAATGATAGATCTACAAACGTCTTGAGTGTGATCTAGGTGAGTTATGTGTGTTTGAAAAGATCTACTTAACTTGATAAAGACTTAATTTGCCTTAAGGCACTATGTCTAGCTTAGTGTGAGATGTTCTAAGGGCATGTTTGAAATACAATGATTGCAATTGCATTTTATGTTTGCCGAATCCCACGGTTCCCTAAGAGTAGGGATCCGTCTAGTACAAACATTGGGATCCATCTATCTGCTAGGCAGAACCTTTACAAAAGGTATGCAATGATCTTCACAATGCATTATATTCCAAGGTTAGTTTAAGAGGTTCTAACACTAAGAGATCAAATGTAAGATGTTTTATTTCATGAAGGAAATTGGATTACATTGATAAAGCACGAGTACAAAAGGATTGATCTAATTTGAAATACTACTAGGTTCCTTGAGCGTTTTCGCTAGAAGGATCATCAAATGGTTGATGAGTGTTGGTGGAATCAAGAATGAAGAAAGTCTTTATGAGAGATATGTTTAGCGGTTCCATCATCTTGTTCACAAAATGCATAACGGACTTTGAAATTGAGGATGAAAATGCATGACGTTATGATAGAGGCGCGTCAAGAACATTCCATAAGGGATGAGTTTATTCTTGGAGCCTTGAAGATTTACAATTCGTCTTGCAAAGAAATAGGCGAGATTGTATGGTTGTTGTGTTAGCAAACATTACAACATGTGAGCACAACAAGCAGGAAGGATTTCTCGATTTCCCCTAAGACACCAAACATTTTCACGTAGGATGAGTGCAAGGGGCTTGTACTCTTCTCGGATGTCCCGTGTAAAGATAATGTTTGGATCGGAGTAATATGGTCGAGGTTTGCATATTATGCGATTTAAATCTTTCGGGGAGGTATGTGTGAACAATATGGACTATTTTCTTCACGAAAGTTGAAGAGAGAATCAAGAGACCAATCTTCGGTGAAGGCACATTGTCCATGATTTGGAATCCGGAGGATGTGAGCAAAATGCCCAAGGGTTAAAACAAATTTTTGGTTTTTGATATAAAACCAAAGAGATAGAGAGCGATCCTTGTTACGAACGAGTTCAACTAGACGGAAGAATTCCATTATGAACCTTGGACATATCTTCTCGTTGATTTAAAGAAGACATTCTAGTCCTATGGCTCGGAAGGAGGTATTGATACCTTCTTCGAATTGTAGAGAGGTGTCTACAATACGTCCTTCGTGGAAATGACGGTTTTCGAGATTATTGAACCCACGGACATGATTGCCAGGTGTGTTGGGCTCAAGGGAGATGTTCGGAGTATAGACTCTAGTGAGTGAAAAATCAAACTCATATTCATGCGTCATAGTTGAACCTATAGGAACGATGAGTTAATAGAAAGTGATGTTTTATGGTCAACCAATGTTTATCTAATGTTTTTACTAGATTTTTATTAACAATGGTTTTTAACAAGAAAGACACTTAACTCACTTATGGTTTTGACATTTTAGAATATTACTTTTAGAAAGAAAGTGGTTTTTATTTTGCATGAAAAACTGTTTTCCAGTTGGACGGTTCCCACGGTTCCTTTCAAAAAGGGATCCAGCTAGTACACTTGCCGGGATCCGTGGATCTGTAGTAACAGAAACAGATTTCATGATGAAAAACATAGGTTTTTAGATCTCATATTTTTATACCAAGATATGTGTTTTAGCCTACATTTTCTTTTAGCATGCATACATGACTTCTAATGTATCACGAGAAAATAAAAAGAAATGATAAACACATTATGATAATAACATAGATAAACTAGATTATTAGTAATATTTCATTTCAATGCTAAGAATGATACAAAGGATTGGGTATATAACCCCAATGTAGATTAACAACACAAAGTATATGTCTCCGTATGTGTACTTCATCATAGGGAACACAAGTGCGATGAGTGTTAAGGCGATGAGCACGAGGGCGATGTAAACCATGTTGAAGACGATCCTTCTTGGTTTCGGTTGAGATGAAATGGAGAGGAAGATGAAGTTTTGAATGAGATAAATTTTTTGAAATTGGAAGATTTGAAAAAGTGGGGATTTGATAGAGTAGTTGACAGAGGGTTTATTTATGGGAATGAGGAATTTTTGAGATTTGTGTTTTGTTTTATCATTAGAAAGATATGATTTTTGGATTAAGTGAAATAAAACACAAGTTTTATAAACCACGACTATAGACGAAAAAGTGACACGAATGTGAGAAAAAGCTTCCTAATGAAGCTACATGTAATACATGTATATGCACAAAAGATAATCAAATAAATACCTAGGTAATCATACTTATTTGTTAACCTAATGTTATTTAGAGATAAGTGGAAAGTCATACCTCAAATGCACTTAGGAATGTCTTTACAAATGACACAGCAAATGTCAGAGGACAATTCCGGCTCCTTTGTGCTCAAGATACCTTCTTAGAGAAGGTATTCTTGTTACCAAGCAATTCCTATGGCTTGGTATGTATGAGCTTTGACTAATCAACATGACAAAGAGGATTACTGCAATTAAATGAAAAATAAATAATAAGAAAAATGTTGTCATCTAATCAACATCCAAACAAAGAGTTTTAAAATACATGGTGTTTGTTTTCATGAAAAACCTTCTTTGTAGTTTTCAATTAACCATGGATCGTATCAAGTTTTTAAAGTACAATATACTTCAAGAAACTTGGTAACGAAGCTCTGATACCAATTGTGGAAAACTAGAAGGGGGGTTGAATAGTTTTGCCAATTAAAACTTTCTTTTAAACTATTTAGATCGACTTATGTCAATCTATTTGAATGTGTGTGTTGGATGTTGATAAGCAAACATATATAAGTATGTAATGAAAAGATAAGACTAAGAAGCACAAAACTACAACGCGAGTATTTATAGTGGTTCGGCTACAAGGACACTTTCTTTGCCCTACTCCACTCCCTGAGTCACCTAATCGAGAGTTTGTAATCACTACACGACACCAACTCCTTATGGCGGAGAAGCCTTCACAACGTTGCCTACTCTTTTTCCAGTACTAGGCTAACCACCAGGTTCTTTCACACCAAGGTGAACCACACCTACACAACGTCGCCTACCCTTTATCAGGTACTAGGCTAAGTACATAGTTCTTTCACACCAAGGTGAACCACACCTACACAACGTGCCTACCCTTTATGGGTACTAGGCTAAGCACCTAGTTCCATTGCAATGGAGGAACTACTACCCAACACTACACCAACGACTAATCCCAAAGGAGACCAACTCCTTATTACAACATCATCAAGGATATCAATATCCTTGGATCTAATACTAATCTATCTTGTACATTGAAACACACCATATCGAATGTACATCTAAGGCACCTTTCACTAATGCCTTTTACTAGATCTTCAAGACACCCTTCACTAATGTCTTGTGTCTTGACTTATAAGCACCTTTCACTAATACCTATCTGAGACGATCGACACCTTTCACTAATGCCTTCGTCTTGATACTTGAGACATCTTTCACTAATGTCTTGAATCCAACACTTCTTAGTATAAAGAAAAGAATCATCAACAAGAGGAATTCAGTAGTCTTGATGATGAGGAAGCATGGCAACTCATGGACTTTAGCTTGCTTGACTTTAAAGGTGGTGATCTCGCCTTTAAGAGGAACCTAGAGAATCACACAAAAACAAAACTACAAACATAGATAACTTGGATCTGGGGTTAGGGAGTTTTTAACTCAGGGGGAAAGTGTGTTAGAAAGGGGGTGGTAAACAATGAAGAAATGGCTCACTATTTATAGAAGAAAAAATCTACTGTTCCCCGGATCCCACGGATCCCTCCCACAAGGGATTCGTCTAGTGTAAAGCTAGGGATCCGTGGGACGCTCTACCCGGGTATTTTGGTTATGGTCATGGGTCATGGGTTGATCCATGGGTCTGCTTAGATACAATGTTGTCTCTTGAGTGCAATGCACCTAGTCACATGGGTATGGGTCAAACCATGGGTTATGGATATTATCCATATATGATATAAGCATGATGTCATGCAATGGGTTATGGGTCAAGCTCCATGGGTCATGGGCTTTGGGTTGTATCCAACTATATTCAATGTATTTGGTCAATGGGTTGTGATACTTAAGTTTCTACCCATTTATATTACCCAATATACTACATACTAGTTATGTGTATATTTTACCCAAATATGTAAACACTAGTTGTTGTACATATGTAATATTAAATCATAAAATCACTTATACTTGTTTTAGTGTTTTATGTAAAAATGTGAATATGTTAGAAATTATTAGTTCAAACCATTTACGTATTTTATTTGTTTCGTTGAAATGATTTTACGTTTGTTATCGACAAAACATTAGAAGATCGTAAAATATAAATAAACGTTTTTACGGCTTATTTGTATTAACATGCAAAAAGGATGATCACAGAACTTCGATCACAATATGTATGAAAGTTCTCTAAAAAGAAAACTATCAAAGTTGGTCTCGGTATGCTTCAACTTATCCAAATCGCTCAAAAGTAGAAACAAAACCCTTCCTCGCACGCATTGTGGCTTTTAATGATCATCACATCGATGACTGTCTCATGAACACATCTGTGAGATTTCGGAAATCCACTCATGAGACATCTAAAGCCTACAGATGTCATCAAGCAAGGAAAGTTCCAGCAACCCGTAATCAGCGAGTCATCTCGGTCTCCAAATGTAAAACCAGTGGTAGCACATTGCACTCACCAGCGACAATGAATCAATTGCCAAGTTCAAACAGACTTTTTGGCCCAAACCCACTAGTATGTGGGTCAACAAAGAAACTAATCGGTTTACTATTTGTCTTGAGACATGCCAGGAGCCTTATTTGGCATCTAGATAGTGGATGCTCAAAAGCATGGTTGGTGTTAAGGAGTATCTACCAAATATGTAAAGGAACCGGACCCAAGGTAGTATTTGGTGATAACTCATCATGTCCCACTTGAAGGTTATGGGGTATACTATGATGGAATAGTTTTCTCTAGAATAGCTTATGTCAATGGTCTCAAATACAATCTCATGCGGTGTCATTCAACTTTGTGCGCAAAGTACATTTGTGCAATTCATGACAAACAAGGCACCATTTTCAATGCCAACAAAGAAGTTGTGTTGATAGCTCTAGAGATGATGTTTATGTCTTGACATGTCAACACTCTCAAAATGGAACTTGTCTCTTTGCCAAAGCCTTTGAAACTATCAACCCATTGGCATAAGAGACTTCACACTTAAATTTCAAAAACATCAATAACTTGGCAAAACAAAACAAGGTCCTTGGCTTACCATCACTGGTTTTTGCAAAGGATAAACCATGCTCAGCCAGTGAAAGAAAAACACCAAAGAGCATCTTTCAAAAATAAAAATTTCTCAATAAAGGCCTACCTCCTTGCATATGGATACTTTGGACCGTCAGTCCTAGATCAATCCAGCATGAGAAGTATACACTTGTCATTGTTGACGAGTTCTCAAGGTACACTTGGGTATACTTTCTTTCCAAAAGAGTCAGGCAATGACACTATAATGTCATTCATGAGAACATTGAAAACCAAAATGACATTCTTGTTAAACAAATGAGCTGCTTGATGGCGAGTTGATGATGAGCTTGAGAATTTCGTGAGAAAGGGAATCTCCCAAAATTTTCATCTCCTTACACCCCGAACAAAATGGGGTAGAAAGGAAAAACGAGAACTCTCATTGAGGCTGCTAGAACATGTTAAATGGCTCAGCTCTATCAAAACATTTCGGGCCTAAGCAGTCAAAACTTTGTTACACTCAAACAGGTCAATCATTGTCAAAAGACATAACAAAACCATATGAGATATTCAGTAGACTTCGATATCGACTACTTTCATGTGTTTGGGTGTCCCGTGTTTATTCATAACCACAAGGATCATCTAGGCAAATTTGATGCTAAAGTTGATGATGGATACTTTCTAGGTTACTCATTGATCTCCAAAGCCTTCAGGGTATTTAACACAAGGAGACAACAAGTTGAGTAAACCTTTCATGTCACCTTTGATGAGAGTTCGAAAACATCGGGTTCACCAACACCTCAGTGGAGGAAATAGGAATTGATAACTCATCAAGATATCCTCATGAGTATAACGAAATCAATTCCTCATACCAAGGCTGATCTTGACATCTCATATTATGTCTTACCTCACAACCTTCCCCAACCAACCATCAATGAATTCATTGATAATCAATAGGTCCTAGCTGGATAGGTAACACGAACCAAATGTTCAGAACCCAGTAACAAGAACAATATGAACCAATATCTAGCAGATGATCAAAATGATTATGTGGCTCCCTTTTGAACTCACTCCTAAGTTTCTAGTAACCTCTTCAAGCTCGGATCCTAGACCACAAAGTAAGTAAAAGACTCAGGACATTGAGCTTGTCAACATCATTGGTGAACCCATTGAGGGCATGCTCACTAGGCATGGTCGCTAAGTTAACTGCGGCTTCGCCAATGATTGTCTATATCTGATTTTCTATCGATATATATAACCCAAAAGTGTCACGAGGCTCTAAAACATCCAAATCCGGGTTGAGCTGCAAGAAGAACTTCACAGTTTGATAAAAACAAGGTCATGGTCAAATGTCCTCGAGGATGTCATTGTCATAGGAATGAAGTGGGTTTTAGGGGCAAACTGATGAAAGAACCTGTCATCAAAATAAAGCGGACTTGTAGCAGCCAGGTTACAGGTCAACGAGGCATTGACTATGATGACACATTTGCTCTGTTGCAGAATGGAAGCCATCGGGATCTTCCTTGCATATACAACATACATGAACTTTAGAGTCTACCAAATGGATGTTAAAAGTGCATTCTTAAATGGTGATCTCAAGGAAGACGTGTATGTTCGGCAACCTCCAACTTTGAGTAGTGAATTCCCGACTATGTATGCAAGCTTCACAAAGCCCTTTATGGACTTAAACAAGCTCCTAGGGCATGGTATGAAACTCTCTGACCTTCCTAATCCAAAACAAGTTTGTCAGAGGAAAGATAGACAATACTCTGTTTGTCTATAGGACAAAGCAAGATGTAATACTAGTCCAAGTGTATGTTGATGACATCATCTTTGGCTCAACAAATTACAAAAACAAACTTCAAGCATTTGAAAAGCGATGACAAAGAAGTTTGAAATGAGCATGATGGGTGAACTCACACTTTCTTGGACTAAAAATGCACAACTCCCTGATAAAGGTATCTCCATTAGTCAAGAGAAGTACACCAGAAATCTTTTGAAGAAATATGAGATATCCGGCATTACCGATTGAAGACTCCAATGGTCCCTCCTAACAACCTTGGACACGATCTCCGGCAAATCGGTCAATCAAACTCACCGGAGGGATTGTTAGCTCATCGATGTATTTAACTGCTTCCTGACGGAACATACAATTCTCGGTGCGTCTAATAGCAAGATCAGTCCAATCCCAAAGAATCTCATCTCACTTCAGCTAAAAAGAATACTCAGAGATACGAAGAACTTCAAGCCTTGGACTTTACTATACAAAGTGCTCGGGTTTGATCTCAAAGTATTCGAACTGATTATCTTTGGTTGCAACATGGACATAAAGTACCTCAGGTCTGTCAATTTCCAGGCGGTTTGTTGGAGTACTAAAAAGCAACAGTCAGTGGCTATATGCCCCAGCGAAGCTGAGAATGCGTGGCTCTTTGCGCAGGGATGTTTGCGTAACGTCTTATATGAATGAAAAGTCCACTCATTGACTATGACATCCATTACAAAATGGTACCCATCTTCGTGATAACACCCGGTGTTATTGCTATCTCCAACAACCTGTCCTTCACCAAAGAACCAAACATTGACATCGAGATATCATTTCATCGGGGATCACATAATGAAAGGAGACATAGAGCTTCATTTCATCCCATTGAATATCAAATTGCGATATCTTCACCAAATCCTTAGAACCTACCTTCAGGCGAAGGCGAATTGGGAATGCTAGACATTGAAGTCAGCAACCGAAAACCAATCACAATCTCAGTAAGTTTTCACGAAATGTCATCCTCCCTGAACAAATCCCAAAATCAGCCTCATCTGAATGAGTAAGACTCATTCAGGGACCACAACAGTTGATTCTGAGCATTGAATGAGTAACTAAATGCTCTAAGTATCATTTACTTAAATGTCCTAGGTTAGTAAACATACCAATTAAATATAGAAATAAATGTCTCCTTGTCTTACTGTCATCCATACCAAGGGTCTCTCATAATCTTACCTCACCCCACTTGGCATTAAATGCCTCTACCATGAAATATCCAGGTGGATATTTTATTACTATGAAAGTGCACTTTATACTTGTACAACTGCAAAGTTTCCTTTAAAAATGGGATTTTATCATGAGTAGTGGAGTGGTGGCATTAAATGTGGAAATTCAAAACGTTTTCAAAAACCGACTTTACAAATCCAATTTTGTGCACAAAACCACCCTCCATCACTCTATAAATACCTCCACAAAATCCTTAAAATATACACAAAGTATTTCGCTAACAAAACTGCTGTCAAATCTCTTTCAAACCCGAAAATCTTTGTGTTCTTCAAATATTTTCTAAAAAACCTTCTCTGTAAGCATTTACAAAAGTTTTCATCACAAACGAGAGATTTAAAACTCTTTGATTGTTCTTGTTCAAACATTATTTCAAAACCCTAAAAAATCTTCTATTGGAAATGGCTAGAACACAATCTCTCGGTTCATACCGATTGGGTGGGGATCTTAGCAATGTTGAATTTAAAACAAATAATAATGTTATAGGCAATTTTGAATACCTCAAACTGTCCCGGCTATGGGACATTATGAAATTTTTGTTTAACGCCCACCAAAACGGCCTTTGTTAAATGTCCTCAATTCTGTACCAAAACCTCCTCAGGGAGTTTTTGGCTACAACCTTGACTATATTTAGTCACCACACTACTTAATGAGACCGACTTCTGAACACTCGGGGGTATCTCATTAAGTTCCAGTCTTTTCAATGGGAGGATCCACTAACCCGGATTATGAAACTTTTTGCACTTCAACAGGTTAGATTATAACATAATAGGTCTATGTTGCCCATCCCGAACCCTCACGATTAAGGATGGGTTAAAACAAATCGTTTGGATCAAAATTTTTTGGACAAGACCCCATCACAAAAACTCATTCCACGGTTTAGAAGATCACGATTCACATTCGGTGATTGAGGTTCTCGGTGGGAACCATTCATCCACGAACAAGTTAATTCTATTCATTGATGATGGCATATTGTTTGATGAATGGGTCATTGTCCGACATGGGAGATATCATTTACATTGATCTGGTAACCAAGCTCTTGAGCAAAACTAGGGCCGAAATACGTTTTAGTATCCTAGGTTTGTCTCATGTGCTGCAAGTGTTAGTGGGTTGTAATTCCTCAGAGTACAAATATACTGCTTTACCTAGTACTGAGTCAATCTAATTTTCAAAAGACCCATCCCAAGTCACATATTGTATTGACGGCCCATATGGTTGCGTAAACAACGGAGGGATTCAGGTATCTCTAACCTGCTCCAAAGAAAGGGGAAATCAGAGACTAGGACTAAGACCAAACCAAGTCTTAGGGCCCGAGGGCTTTACAAGGAACGCCTAAAAGGCAAAAACCCCAGGCGAAGGCACCCTTAGAGACCAAGCAACATCCACCCGGTGACAACGAGGACACGATAAATCACAGTGTTACCCGGTCCCAACTACTACTCCCAAGATCCAGAGGGAAACATACAACCCGCGGTAGGGGCGCCTTCCACAGCGCCAAAGGATGACATTTGCCAAATCCGGCTTTGTGCGAGGGCCAACTAAATGATCCCAAAGACTTGGGGAAACAAACAACCCACGATAGGGATATCACTGCAGCGGCTTCGCTAAAGGCACTAGGAAACACCCACAGTGTCTCGAGGGTCCAGGGGGACAAAGACTTCGAAGGAAAAGCAACCCCCGATATGAACCCACCCAATCCGACTCGAGAGAGCCAGCGGGAAATGCCCATTAATGCGAGGGTCAACGGGGAGACAAAGACTTGGGGAAACATACCACCACGTCTAAAACCATCACCCCCATTGTTACTGTTCTTTGAGGTCGCGTCGATATTCTCCGAAGAAGAAAAAGTTGACATTGAAGATGCAATTTTATCGGCGGAAGAAGTGAAACGATTCTCAATCAGAACAGAGCCTCAGCGATCCACAAGGGGCCTAAAGAGTTACCTTTCGGCTTTGAAGACAATGACTCGACTCTTACGCATCTTCGTCACGAAAAATTCACGAGATTGATAACACGCACTCTTCCAGCTTGAGAGACAATCTGTTCATGTGGATCACTAAAGCTTCAAGGAAGCTATATTATGGGGTCATTGAAACCTTATGGGATCAACCTGCGAAGCGCTGCCGCCTATCTGTGAATCCGAAAGCTGAAGTTCTTGATTTCAACATCAACACCGATGAGCACAGGGATCGATGTATGACCAACCTTCACGAGACGGATGAAAACTTGGCTAAATTTCTCAGGCACCTTCGAGGTGTTGGCACTAAGATAGATGAAATGGGGAATGTCAAGAAGACCGGCCAACTCCAAAGTGTTGGAGGTACTGAGGTTTAGCTTGACAATCCTCTAGCCTCATTGAACTAATCAAAATGCTCAAATCTGCAAATGTTCAGGGT
The DNA here is from genome assembly GCA_910596185.1 of Chrysanthemum makinoi. Taxonomy (NCBI): domain Eukaryota; kingdom Viridiplantae; phylum Streptophyta; class Magnoliopsida; order Asterales; family Asteraceae; genus Chrysanthemum; species Chrysanthemum makinoi. The sequence continues at coordinate 137,914,245 of OU343223.1, read as the reverse complement.
CTTCAATCTTCAGTCCAGTCTTTTCAGGCTAAATTGGGCTCTTTGGATACTCAGGTGGCTACTTGTTATTCCCCGTTCACTATCGTTAAAAACAGTTTAAGTTTATAAAACAAGTTAATAGTGAACTATGACTGAAATTAACATAAGGAAAACACACTAAGTAATTTTCAACATCATATTCTTATTAGAAATAAATCAACACAGAATACGTTACCCAATCTTTGGCGGAATAGTACTTGGGATTGAAATGAAAAGTTGGGTGACTCCTCTCTAAGCTCAGCTAAGTCCGAGCCAACTCTTAGAGCTCACGAGCTATCTCGAGGAACTAAGTTGTATTTGGAGTGAAAAAGATGGCTTGCGTGTATGTGTGTTTTATTCACAAGCTTAATCTTTTTCATCTCTTTATGCTATTTATACATGTATGAGTTTTACCTCTTTCCTAAGTGACAAATCGACATCATCAGAAGACAAAATCTTGATGTATTTTGTCTCGTTTAAAGACTATTCTAAGTAAGGACAAGGTCACTTTCCATATTTCAGTGATGACGAGCTTGTAAGTTAGCCATTCAGGGAAAGTTGACTTATGTTGATAAGGACTTCTTTATCTAATTCAATCTTCTCCCGCCTTGTCCTCTTTCTTCATCTTTTATCCTTCGTCTTCTTCTTCATTTGTCTTCGGTGTAAGTAGTTGGAGAGGAGTCTTAGGATTCAGGTGAGTTATTGTCATCACTCACATAATCCATCATCTTCTTCTTGACTCAGTCTTCACCCTTTAAGTTCCGCCTGCCGAAGGTGGAGAGACTTCTTCTTGCCTCTTGAGGTATCCTAAAGATGACTCCTTGGCGGCTATGCACTCGGCGACCGATTGTGTTTAACGGATGAGTACTTGGGCTATTTTCTATTCAAATCCTAGATTAAAGGGTTTGGGTATTTTCGAACCCAACATCTCCCCCTATTTGGTTATACAAATAGCCTAAGTGGTTGATCAGTGTAGGTGAGCAAATGGCTTCTTCCACACTTTGAATGTACTAAGAATACAATAAGGAACACTGAGTAAATGAATAAAACATACATCGTTTATTGATCGATTACATAGTTCCTATCACTAGTACAAAAGATAAAACAAAATGATGTCAGTCCAGATGGATTCCCAATGCTTCAAGCTTGACCTTTTTGGTGAGGAGTGTTTCTCTGTCGAGGATGGTCTTTATCTTGGCGTTTAGGTCTTGGCGAACCCGATATTTGGGGTTTGGATCTGAGAGGCCACTGAATATAGTGATCATTGCGACTACACCAGCCTGATCAATATCACTCCATCTTTGAAATGCTGGGTTTCCATAGACATCAATTTGAAATAGCCCTCTTCAGGCTCTTCATCACTAGACCATTCACAAATTTAACCCCTTGGTAGCTCCCTATTACACTCCAGTCCGGGCACTTTAATCTCGGTTGGAACTCAACTCTCTTCCTTTTGCCAGTGGAAGTTTGTGGTTGAGATCCTTGAGGTGCACGATCAAGGCGGTGAATTCCTAGTTGGGGGTGGTGCATCCCTCATTCTATATATTTTTGTGAGCATCTTCATCACTCCTTGACCACCTTATTTTGCTTCTTAATGATCGGACCAAGTTCATCAAGTTGATTGATCCCAAAGTCACGAATTTTAAGGATCATGAACCTCAAAGTGTCTTTTGTCATCCCCTCAGTAAACATTCATAGCCAATGGTTTGGTGTTGGGAATAATCTTGACATCGGTGATTTTTGAGGCTCATTGTCCGGTTGTATTCCTCAATTACTCGCTTTTCGGAGAGCTTCATTTCTTTCTCTTATCTTCATCTTGCTTTCTCATTGCGACCATTTGAGCGACCGAGCATCCTTGAACTTTTGTCCGCGACCCTTTGGGAGCTTTGCGCATCTAATCCCATATTCTCGGCTTCTTCAACTCTACTTTTTCCAGTGCCTCGTTCTTTTCTCTTTCCTCGGCTAGTTTCAATCTTCTTTCTTCTTTAGCAAGATGTTTACTCAGCTGTTGAGGTGTAAGCAGTATTGATTGGTGTACGATTTTATAGGGGATCTTCTCGAGCTCAGCGGTCGTCATTATGCCTTTGCCTTTGTCACGGCTCGAAGAAGATGATGCAACAGAAGGGCGTGTTGTTGTGATAAGCGCCGGTGTTGTTGATGATGATGTTGGTGGGATGGATGAGATGGGATTCTTTGACTGGTGGTGATGTTGATGTGGGAGCTATAGGACCGATGATGTTTGCTCCCCGGTGTGAAGAGGAGTTTCTTCAACAATATTCTCCCCCTCTGTTGCCGTAGCGTCAGGTGGGGCAAGAGTTGGTGTTGATGCGATGGGGACGGAGTTGCTTGACCCCTTGAAGGCTTGATAAATTTAGATGATCATTGCCTTCATATGCGAGGTGTCAGTTTGAATACCGGTGACTTTTGCTTCCAAATTAGCTTGTGAAACTTCAAGAGCGGTCATTCGGGCCCAAGATTCCGGCCAGGATGAGGATGCAGGCCAATGTAGCCACCTGCGTATTCAAAGAGTCCATTGTATCTTGTAGAGACTGGACTGAGGATGGAAGACCCTGAACATTTGTAGACTTGAGCATATTGGCGATTCAGTGAGGTTTGAGGATTGTTTCGTGCCTCCGTAGCTTCAAGACTTTAGAGTTGGTTCTTGGGTCTTCTTTGACAAACTCTGATTTCATCTATCGTGGTACCTACACCACGAAGATGCCGGGAATTTATGTTTTCATCCGGTCGGTGAATGTTGTCATACATCGATCTCGTGCTCATGAACATTTTCATCGAAGCCCGTATTCGCCTTAAGATCGGCCAACTGCGGCTGCCTCGGTATGTTGTTCCCACAATGTTTTAGTCACCCCCGGTATAGCTTCCTTTAAGCCTGGTGATCCACCGAGCCAACCGACTTTCGGTGAGGGGAAGAGCATTGTCAAACTCTTTGAATTCATCGAGCTTGAGGATTGAGGTATGATCATGTAGGAATGGGGATTCATAAGCTCCTTTGGATCGGTGAGGTTCTTGTTCACTTGAACCTCGGCGTCATTTCTTCTCCGTAATAAGATTTCATCATCGGTTTCGGCGAGCTCATCTTCGAGAGAATAATATCCCAGTGACATCAGCAATTGTGAGCAAGGGGTTGGTTATGGGTTCCATATCAGCAGGTGGTTTATATCCCTCTCAGTCTTTGTCCCCGTTGACCCGGACACTGGGGTGGCTTCCCGGTCTTCACTGGAGTCGAGATGGTTGTGGTTTCCATATCGTCGGTTGTTCCTTTCCCTCGAGTCTTTGTCCCCAGTGACCCCCGAGACACTGGTGGGCGTTCCCATGCCTTTAGCGAGTCGGTGATAGTTGTATCCCTATCAGCCGGGTTGTTTGAGTCCCTCGAGTCTTTGGGAAGATCGGTGTGCCCTCGGACAAAGGCTTGGATTTGCTAATGTCATCGGGGCGTTGTGGAAGGCGCTCCCTACCAGCGGGTTGTATGTTTCCCTCTGGATCTTGGGGAGTAGTAGTTGTGACCAAGGGTACTGACTGTGATGTATCAGTGTCCTTCGTTGTCACTGGGGTGATTATTGCCTGGTCAGCGGGTGTCTTTTTGGTCACGGGCTTTGTGCCTCTTAGGCGTGCTCTCCGAAGCCTGGGCCCTGAGACTTTGGTATGGTCTTAGTCCCAGTCGAGACTTCCCCTTTTCTTTTTGGGGCAGGGTTTGGAGACACCGATAAACTTAGATTGTTTGACAATCATGTGGGCGTCAATTCAATGGGAGTGACGAGGGATGGGTTCTTTTGAAAATTTGAAGGGCTCGGATGCCGTAAATTTCCAAATTTTCATCCGAGTATAATTTGAACCCGATACGATTAGAAACACGAGACAAACCTAGGATACGAAAAGTATTTTGTCCTAGTTTTGCTCTGTAGCTAGATACGAATCATCGTAAATGATCTCCCCTATGTGACAGCTGACCCATTCATCAAGCAGTATGCCATCATCAACTGAATAGAGTTAACTTGTTCAGTGGATGAGTGGTTCCCGCCGAGGACCTGAATCACAAAAGTGAAGAGGATCCTCCAAGCCACGGGAAACGAGCTTTTAGTGACGGGGTATTGTCCAAAAAGTTGGATCAAAAACAATTTGTTTTAACCCATCCTTCATGTGGAGGGTTAGGATGGGCTACATAAACACCTTTGTTATAATCTAACCTTGTTGTAGTGCAAAACGTTTTGAAATCCAGGGTGTATTGTTTCCTCCATTAAGACTGAACGATGAGATACTCCCGAGAGGTCTAAGGTTATTCTCATCGCAGTAGAAGGTGTGGTCAAAGGCTCTAGCTGTAGCCCAAAACTCCACGAGGTAGTTTGGGTACAACACTTGAGGACATTTACAAAGGCGTTTTGAGTGGGCAGTTGAATAAAAATTTTATAATGTCTTTATAGGTTGGGACATTTTCAGGATATTCAAAATTTCCTATGACATTATTTGTTTTAAATTCAACGTTGGTAAGATCCCCTACCCAATCGAGAAGCAACCGGAGAGATGGTGTTCTAGCCATTTCCATTAAAAAATGTTTTGACTAGAACAATCAAAGTATTTAGATCTCTTCAAGTTTGTGATGAAAAACTTTTGTAAATGTTTACAAGAAATGTTTTTCCAAAAGGGGTTTTGAAGATTTGAGAACACAAATGTTTTTTTGAAATGATTTTGACAGAGTTTTGTTGCAGAAAAGATTTGTGTGTGTTTGTTTGTGTTTGAAGAGGGTATTTATAGAGTGATAAGAGGGGTGTTTTGTGCACAAATGGGAATATTTAGAGTTGGTTTTTGAAAGGCGTTTGAATTTCCACATTTAATGCTGCCACTCCATTACCCGCGACAAAATCCCGCTTTTTCAAGGAGCGATTGCGATTACCGCGGTGCACTTTGCAAAGATAAAATATCAACTTGATATTTTTATGAGAGGCATTAAATGCCAAGTGGGATATGATAGACAAAGAGACATATATTCCTTTATTAAATTGGCATAGTTACCAATCTAGGACATTAAAGTAACGATCTTGGATCATTTAGTTACTTATTCAATGTTCTTTGTCAAGTGTCAGGGACCTTGAATGAGTCTTACTCATTAGGTGAGAGGTTTATTTGGGTGTCGGGGAGGATGAACCATTTAGGAGAAACTTACTGAGATTGGTTTTGGATACTTGACTTTCAATGTCAAGCATTCCCAATTCGACTTTCGGTCTCACGAAGGTGGTTCATCCAAGGGTTTGGTGAATGTCGGCCAGTTGATATTCGGTGGGATGAAATGAAGCTCTATGTCTCCTTTCATTATGTGATCCACGATGAAGTGATATCGATATCAATGTGTTTGGTTCTTTGGTGGAGAGACGGGGGTTGTTGGAGATTGCAATTGCACTTGTGTTATCACGAGAAGATGGGTACCCATTTTGTAATGGATGTTGTAGTCACTGAGTTGACTTTTCATCCATAGTACATTGGCACAACATCCTGCGGCGACTACATATTAAACCGGTGAGGACGTAACCCGCTGATTGTTGCTTCTTTGCACTCCAACGACCAGTTTCCTCAAGGAATTGACAGGACCGAGGTACTTTTTTCGTCCATATTTGCGGCATGGAAGTCGAGTAACCGCGAGATCAAACCTTGAGCATTTTGGATAGTAGAGTCAAGGCTTGGGGTTCCCTTCAGTACTGAGTATTCTCTTAGGCTATGATGAGGGTGAGATTCTTTGGGATTGGGTGATATCTTGCTATTTGAAAATTGGCAATTGTACGGTCTAGTAGCGGTTAGATACATCGCTGATCCAACAATCCCTCGAAATGAGTTTGATTGTGATTTGCCGTGAGATCGAGTCCAAGGTTGTTAGGGTGGGACCATTGGTGTCTTAAGAGGCAGTCAGATATCTCATATTTCTTCAAGAGATTTCGGTGTATTTCTCTGGCCGATGGATATTCCTTTATCAGGTTGCCGATTTGTAGTCCAAGTATGTAAGTTCCCCCATGTCCATTTCAAACTTCTTTGTCATTAGTTTTTCAAATTGTTTGCAAAGTTTGTAGTTTGTTGAGCCAAAGATGATATCATCAACATACACTTGGACTAGTATCACATCTTGTTGCGTTCTATAGACAAACGAAGGTGTTGTCTATCTTTCCTCGACAAACTTGTTTTGTATCGAGGAAAGTGAGAGAGTTTCATACCATGCCATGGGAGCTTGTTTAAGTCCATAGAGGGCTTTGTCAAGCTTGCAGACATAATGAGAAATTCACTATTCTCAAAGCACGGAGGTTCTTGAACATACATCTTCCTTGAGATCACCATTTAAGAATGCATTTTTTAACATCCATTTGGTAGACCACAGAAGTTCATGTATGTTTCATATGCGAGGAAGATCACGATGGCTTCCATTCTTCTTACGAGAGCAAATGTCTCATCATAGTCAATGCCTTCTGTTGTGTAACCTTTGGCTACCAGCGCTTTGTTTTTAATAGCGATTGCCATTTTCATCGGTTTTGTTTAAAGCAACTTCATTCCTATGACTACTACATCCTGAGGACATTTGATCAAGGTCATAACTTTGTTTTTGTCAAACTAGCTGTGATTCTTCTTGCATAGCACGAACCCGGCTTGGGTGTTTTAGAGCTTATTGTGCACGGGTTCCTTCGATAGATAATGCGGCATATGAGCATTCATTGAAGGCGATGATTAGACTACTGACAATAGCTTCTAGTGAGCATCGCATTGATGTGATTA
>OU343223.1:137766624-137907359 GCA_910596185.1 Chrysanthemum makinoi | reverse complement strand
AGTAACTCACTGAACAAATAAGTAACTCACTGAACAAATACGTAACTTACTGAACTTCGTTAACACAACTTATGTTTTGTGGAATGAACTACAAGAACACTATGCTCAACTTGATGGACACATAATCTACCAAATCACAAATGATTTAGTGCAGTTGAAACAAAATAACAGTGCAATAGAATCTTATATGAAGAGGTAGATCTCCCTTCCAAGCTTGTATCTCCAAGTTTGGCACGTGTGATCCATACACACTGCCAACTTGCGTGGGGGGGGGGGGAGTTAATGGACATATGATTAACACATCAATATCCACAAACTACTTCCATCACATAAAGTGCTTGAAGGATTGCTGCAGAATGTGGTTTTGATGTATAGCTTAAGCTTGTAATGTTTAGTTTTAGCTTAATGTTTGTTTCATAGTTTTAGATTAAGCTTAGTGTCAGTTTTCTAGCTTAGTCAACGCGGGTCAAAGTTCAGACTTTGAATAACTAACTTTCCCGCCTTATTGTTCTTTGTATATAACAATGTAATGATCACTTTGATCATTGAGTTTTCACTTTCAATAAAACATTTTCCCTCTCAACTTTATTAGTTAATATATCATGGATACTAGTTTATAGTCTTTTTTTTTACATTGGCATTCAAATAATGCATGTACTAAGAGCATGGAGTATCGTGGCTAAGCCACTTCTCTTCATTTGGGCCCCACATGTGTCAGATCACTTCAACACACTCACTTAAAAATACCCTCCATTCACAACTAACCCAAAACTTCACTTGGGCCCCACTCACCCCCATTTTATTTCGTTTATCAAACAAACACACCCATTGCTGCAAATCTTTTTTGTCTTTATTTGTGTCGTTGGGGTGGCGAGGGAGGGAGTGGCGAAGGAAGGTGGTGTGGTGGCTAAGGGAGGCGAGAGGTGGCGAGCAAGCCACATAGGAGTGGCGAAGGCTTCTCGCCATGATACTCCATGCTCTATGGTAACGTCCAAGGGGGTATATGATTGACCATTGCTCTCATGATCATATTTAAGTTTCCTTTAGCGAAAAGAGTTCTAGCCATTAGTACAAAACTAAATAAAAAGTATCATGTTATTGGAAATTATGTTCGCGTCTACATGGTTATGATCTCGTAATAGAAAATGGAATTCTACATAACCAGCTTATAAAAGCTTCATCTTTGTAAGGATAAATGTAATAAACATCCCACCCGCTTAGAAGTTCCAGTGCAGGATAGTGGCAACATCTTTTACCTAGCAAATGAACAAAGGGAATAAAACAAAAATAACCACATGTAGATATAGAAACAACTTCAAATATATATCATATCAAGAAATCATAACAACAATTTCCTTTTGGTTATTCGAAATACAAAAGAGGAAACAGAGGGATTTTATATAAGATATTTACTCAGTCGGTCATACAGAGGTAGGTGTCGAAAGGCCAAAGTCAAGTGCCCATAGCTCAAAGGTTCCGTTAACAAAATCATAGTGACCACCCTTGAGTTGTAGTGTTTTCTTCCTTAGTCCATCTCTTACAAATGGGTATGTCAACAGGTTTCCGAGTGATACATTCACAGCTTCCTGCATAAACATAATATCCATTTGCAGTGTACAAGTAAGAAATGTAATAATTTGATTTATGTTTTTGTAATAGGAATGAATACAATTGCTCACTATTCAGATAATAGTACTACTATGCAAGAAGACACACACACACAAGCACTAACACAGGCGAAGCTTTTGTTTACCTTTTCACATAGTACACATTGATCATCAAGGGCTGAGCCGTTTGATTCTCCAAGGACCTTTGACTTAGCGGGGGCGCATACTTTCACCCAGTCCTCGATGAAGTCGCTGCAAAGTAGTTTTCCATTAGATGATAAAACAAATTCTTGTGGTCTCAGATTTGATGAATGTAAGAATAACCGAAAAAATATTGATCGGATAGTAAAGAAACTTACGTAACGTGTGGTCCTTCATCAGGGAAGGTCATAAGACCCTTGATCCCTCCACATTTGCTGTGTCCAATAACAATAATTTGCTCTACCTGCATCCATTAAAATCATGTCACTTTATTTGAAACTGCTCAGTTTCAGTTATATTTGTTAATGAGTCAAATGAGTGAGCGACTCGAAATTTGCCAAAGTTTAGATTCAAAGCATACAAACACTTAATCTCTTTCTATTGCCTATTTAGAGTAATATTGAAACAAATTACATTTGTATCCACATTTAACAAGATACCAGTTCATAATAAAGCAGAAAGAAATCTACAAAAAGTGTTTCAGGGTCACCGCAATCAGTTTTGACCCGTACTAAAGTTACCAGTTATCGGATCCACCAATTTTTCCTGGTGTTGAACAAAATGATCGGTATAGTTCTTGTTTCTATATTTTTCTTGTTAAGAGGTGTATAGGCTACCTTTAGATGCAAAACTGCATACTCAACAGCAGCTCCAACTCCAGCATATTTAGTCTGTTTTTTGCAGAAAATGAAGAAAAATATGATTAAAATATTTAAATACTTGTGGGATGATAACATTAATAACAACAATAACTTCTAACTAACCTTGTCAAAGGGCGGAACCATGTTGGCAACATTACGAACTACAAATGCCTCACCAGGTTGGAAATCAAGCACATGTGACGGGCAAACTCGCGAGTCTGAGCATGCAAAGACCATGAACTGCGATACACAAAAGCTATTAGTTTCTACACTACAATATGCGAGCTTTATGTGTACATCTATCTTTCAAATATTTATGAAAGTTTCAAGAGTGAGTCAGATTCAGGTTACATTTTTCAAACGGGTAAAAATTAAAATGGCTTTAAAGAAACAGGTCAAACTGTCAAAAGTCTTTGAAATTGTATTTTGAACTATGTATCAAATCATTTTGATTTTTTATATGTTGTTGAAATAATATAATCTTTGTACCATTATTCACACAATAAAATTTATCACAATTTAATTTTCGTACGAAAAATATTCTGCCTCAACCCACTCCGAAGTAGCTTTGTCCATTACCCAACCGGTCATTTTTCTACTGCTAATATATAGCAATGATTGAGAATGGGTTGAATATTGAAGTTGGAACATGACTTGTACCTTTGGGCTCTGGCCTTTGGAAAGTTCATCGTACAAGGCTGGGTTTGTTCTGCACACGCATGTAGAAAATAATGTTATCTAGAGTAATGATTATTGATAAAAGTCAAAATATGGCTGCGAGTAATGTTTCATCTACAACTTACATGTATTTCTCTCTCTTGAATGTGGCGAATCCGTTTTTGATCCTCTCAACAGGGTCAAATCCAACTGTGGCGCTGGGTGCTGCAGCTTGAGCTGTGATGTTGTCAATTCTGGCAGCAGCCATTGGTTCTAGCTCGCCTTGTTCACTGTTTCACATCGTGGTCAAATTAGTAAGTTTGGTGCATAAAAGGTTATGAATGACATTGTCAACTATACGCGCTTAATAATAATCGAATGTAGAACTTATAAGTTTTCACTTGGTTCGACTTACATGAGATGTTTCTTGAGTGCCTCCATAGCTTTTTCGTATGATTCATTTCCCATGTCTTCAGTCTGCAAAATTAGCAAAAGTTCTTGATTATATCATATGGTCAAATGCCTTGTAAAGTTTTCCAAAATATGTTTCTTGAAACCATCTTATAGCGTAATGAGGCAATGTACCCAATTTGGTGTGATGATGGGAGCAGGAGCAGCAAAAACAGGTTCATTACGAATGAGTCTTGGTGGAGTTGCAGATGAAGATGACGACGATGAGTTGCATGTGAACTTAGCAGAAAACGAACCAATTTTAGCTGTAGTAGACTTCTTCAAAGAAGAAGCATTTAGGAGAGAGGGTGCATTGATGGCAAAAGCAGAAGCGGTCGACATTGTTCACTAAACTGTTGTGTTCTTGAGTGACTCACATCAGTTTTTTCGGTTGGGTATTTATAGTAAGTCTTTAGATAAACTGATGAGGCACGAGTGTACCATATCACTCACACATTTTCGTCTTCATACATTTTCATTGCATTGTTCTAATTGTTCTTTCAGTTATTGGTTAAGTTTGTATTTTAGACAAAAACTCAGATGAAATTAATGAAAAAACACAGGGCCCATGCTATTACTATTCGTCACGAATATCTTGTAATTGTATGGTGTTATATGTAGGTAATGTATATGTCACAAACTAGCACATCATCACCATTAATGGAAGGACCATCTGTGGCCTCTCTATGACCATGCCACATAAATTTCAATAATTTTGCGTCGTAAGATCCTTTTTCATGCAAAAATTTTCCAACCAATCTTTTGCCCATGCTCATCAACAAACTAAGCAGTTGTGGGTTCAAGTCATGACTGGGACATATGTATAGTTAGTTTATTAACTGAGTGTGTGAGTTGGCCGTTCAAAAACATCTAGTAGATGGTTAAGAAAAGTATTTTACAGAGCTATTAAAGTATTGTACTGTCTTCAATGGTGATATAAACATGGAATTTCCTAGATCCAAACCAAATTTGATATTGGTTAAATACTCTAGTATTAGCTCTTATGAGATAATTCATTTCAAACTTAAATTAGTATCCGAATTTGATATTCAAATCAATAAATAATCAGTTTTGAAATGCCATACATGGTATGTGTGATGTTAATCATATATGAGAAAAGTATTTTAAGGAGCTATTAATGTGTTGTGTTATGATGATGGATGAGTGGCCATATATGATATGTGTGATGTTAATCATATGTGACACCTTACCATGAATGTCCATGTGTGGTTGCCAATAACAGAAAATGACCCTTCAGAATGTAGTATCTAGAAGCATTAGAATTCTTCTTGAAAATCAGACCAATCCTTGTATTTTCTTAAAGTAGTTCAGTATACTTTTGTTGGACTGATGATGGTTCCTTAACTTTCTAAAAAAAAGAAAAGAAAAAAGAAGCAATTGGTTCACTAAAATATTAAATCTTTTAATCATATGTTTTACTTAGATTCTGCTTATACAAATCTAAAAGCAAACTCAAATACTGTTAATATCTTAATTAGTCTTAAGTATTCAAGCAAGTAGTGTCATTGAATACAAGAGTTGGATCAAATTATTAGAACTTAGCGACAACAACTATTTAGATACATAGTCTTATACGTAACGTCTATGTATTTCATGTCATTGTAACAAGCTGCCATGATAATATACAATTATACACAAAAATTGCAGGCACCCAAGGATAATGCATGTGGTGTATTTATCTTCTGAAATTCATAGTTTTTTGTTGTATCAAACTATATCGTTGCAGGGTTGGTTTTTGCCATGCAAAGGATGAAGGGCAAAGGATTGAGGGTTTAATGATAGAGGGATAAGGTGATGGTGGTTTGAAATGCTCTCTTTATCTACATTGGATGATATATTGGTGCCTTCTTTACCATTGTCTTTTTCTATCCTTATCTATTTTAGCTTCTTGCCCATAAAATATGTGGTACCAAGAACATGCATCACCTGCTTCACATAGTTACCACAACAAGTAAAAGAACAAAAAAAGGGGGAAAAAAGAGGGAATCGAATAAGTAACCAAACCGGTAGTCTTGGCCTTCACTTGGAGCGTCTGAATGTTGCTCCGGTAGATTCATCTAGTTCCATTCCCGTAGTCTTGAACATATTAATGATTGTGCAGTTAGAACAAGGAGCCGTAGGATTGTTAACTGGAAATTCTTTCTGTGACTGACAACGGACCAATGGTAATAGGAACTTTACACCAATTATGCATGTGTTTGAAGTTCCATAGCCAATATATTCAAGTCAAGGCTCGGGCCTTGAAAAAGTAATAAGAATTTGGTAACAACAAAGACGTACAAGAATATGAATTCGGGAAACTAGTACTAATATTTATAGTTAGGAATTTTGCACATAGTTCTGTACGTAATCAGTACTATGTGGTATCACATGCTCTGAAAATACAAGCCTAGTGCAAGATTTCTAACTTTAACTAACATAATGGTTTAGAGTAGGTAGATTTATACGAGGATCATGCAAATTTAGATGTATACATGATGGCATCATTCTATCGGGCACAATGAAATAATACAAATAAGTATGTTTAACTTGTTGTATGCTATTCCAACTTGCAATGTTGACATACATTTTGCCACCTGGACAAATTTCTTTCTTATATAGAAGGAGCCTATGTAAATTGTTAAATGTATATCAACATTCATGTTGACATTCTTTTGTCACTACACAAATCTGTCCATATATAAGGGTGATCAACTAAATTTGGGCTGCCTTTAAATGAATGGGATTGGGGCAAAGCAATGATTGAGTAACTGATTATGGGCATGGTTTGAGCTAAGAGCAAACCCACGTCAAGATATGGGTTAGATTGGGCCAGTTCTGGATTGCTAGCACAGCACACAGAAGGCTAAACCAAAAGCATAGCTATCCGGTAGTCTGGCTAGTGGTAATACGCGTCTTTCTCGACGTCGAAGACCAAGGAGGACCCGTCCTCTTTGTTAGCCCCACCTCCAAAATACGTCACTTCGATGGTGAAATTGCAAGACTTGATCTTACACACGACCGAGTTGAGGAGCGTCTTCAAGCACAGAAAATCAAGCCAACGGTAAAAAGAATTAACTGTGGGCATTTATTAAGAAAATACTTAAAAATTTACTCCTCATTTTTACACACTTTTAAACATATTTTTCTTTATACACTCTAATCTTCTCATCTAAAAACAATGTCTCAAAAACTCCCAAAACACATCGCCAACAAAACGTTCCAACACCCATTTCCAATTATTGTTTGGGTCACTCACCAATCGTTAATTTTCAATCCGCAAGTTTTTTATACGAACCACAACAACAACAACAACCTATTTACCTAAACAATCTGTCTGTACCACTGTTTAGCCAACAAATGTTCCAATAAGAACAACAATACAATTTGTATTGTCCACAAATATTCCGCGATTTATCGTCACCACCAACGCATTCCATTATCAAAGTTTCACTTTTAATGTTGATGACGTAGAAGATTTGGATGGTAGTCAACATTATTCTCCGGCTCAAGCTTTGGATGGTCCATCCGAACCCATTCAAGACGACTCTCCCGTTGAAGAGTTGGCGGACGTAAAAAGGAAGGTGTCAAAAAGACGTCAAAAAGGCAAGACGACTACAAAAGAATATAGTAGAGTTCTATGGACCCAAGCGAAGATTTAGCGTTGTGTAAAGATTGAATCAACACCTCCGAAAATAATGCCAAAGGGAATGCCCAAAAGTGTCATGGGTTTTAAACGGAGGTACTAACATACTTTGATGAGAAATGGGGAATCGAGAAGAGGCTATGATGCCCTTAATGCAAATGGAAATCGCATATTTTTATAAGTTGGTCAATTTTCGCGATTTATGATAATGTAAAAGGAGAAACCGAGTGGGTTAAATGACCAAGGGGTTTTTGATAACACAATATTTGAATATCGTATGACGTATGCTCAAAACTTCACACTTGTTGAGCCGTGGAAACGTTTGAGAGAACATAAAATTTGGCAAGAGATAGAATTGCCTAAATTTTACAAAACCAAAGCCGATGTAAACAAAAAAAATCAAATAAGTCAAAAATCACCTCATTCAACACATCGGACTCAACACATGGTGGTTTTAATCTCAACGACGAAGTGGGTGATTCAGATGAGGAGCGGTTCGGGAAGTCCAACCAATGGGTATGGACAAAGCAAAGAAGAAAGCGTCATCCTCGTTCGTTTCATCGAAATCTTTAGCTGCTGCTCCACATTTGTTGATTTGTTAGTCAATATATGAAGGAAAAAAAAACGTACACTCGGGTCTCTTTTCCAAAAAGAAGGAAGATCAGAATTCTTTGTTGGAGATGAAGTAACAACAAATGGAAATGGAAGATAGAAAGTACGCAAAAAGTTAATAAGAAATTTAACTACAACATCAATTGTTCATCTTTCAACATGAAAAATAACGGGAAAAAGATATCTTGCTACATCATAGTCCCGATTACCATTTGAGCGGAAGACAACGAGAAACGATGCTGGAGATAAAGCAACGAATCAATGAGAAATATAATTTAGACTATTAGTTTAAGTTTTTAGTTTTTATTATAATCTATTTTTTATTTTATTTGAATTATTAATGTAATGGTTGTTTTCATAGTTAATAAAATTTTAATATTAGTGTTTTAAAAAAATGAAAATAAATAAAATAGAAGTTAGTGGTAAAGTTGGTTGTCTTATTACACTAAGTTGATTGTAGTGAGAGAAATTGATCTGGCAATGCAGAGATGACATGGAAAAGTTGGTTGTGGTGCTCTCTTATTACCAATAATCTTAGGTTATCTTTAGCAAAAAGCTTTTAAGAACATTTATCGAATAACATTTAGCTTAGAATTGAAAGTTTAATTAACAATGAGTGTTTAATAATTTATAGAGTTAATTACATAAATCGTCCTTGTGGTTTGGTTAAAAACTTAAAATTACGGATCTTGTCCCTGGGTTTTCAAAGTTACGGATCTTGTCCAAATTTTGACCCGCCGTTAAAAGGACGTAACATTGACATGATGGATTAACTGAGGGGGTTATCCTTGTAAATTATTCTTAAAATACAAAACCACAGGGTGATATATGTAATTTACTCTTAAAATACAAACCACAGGGACGATATATGTAATTTACTCTTTAAAAAAAAAAATTTAATAATCTCTAATTTTATTTTACGAAAATATTTTAATTTTATTCAACAAAATTAAAAACTTTTTAAAAATAAATTTTGTTAAAAATATTAAAAATTTAATAAAAAAAATCATTTTACTATAAAACTTAAAAACTGTTATTTAAAAAAATTAATTTATTAATCTTTTTATAATAATTAAAAGACTTTCAAAAAAATTAATTTGTAAAAATATTATAATAAAAAATCATTTTACTATAATATTTAACAAAATCGTCATTTAAAAAAAATAAGTTTATTAATTTTTTAGAATAATTGTAAAAAAATTAAAAAAAAAAAAAATCTTTTTATTATTATAAAAACGAGAAAGAAAGCGCCATTTATACGTTTTGGTATTTTATAAAAAGGAAAAAGATCGTATAAAACGAATGAAAACGACAAAACTCATTAAAAACATATAAATGTCGTTTTAATTCGGTTTCTCGCTTTTGATAAAATGAAAAGCGTAAAAAACGATAAAAACGCATTAAAACGGACATTTATACGTTTTAAAAATGACATTTATACGCATTAGAACGAGCATTTATATCGGAAATTTTTTTCCTTTCTATAAAAGCGATGATATTTATAATAAAAATGGCAAAACTTATCATCCATTTTATAATAAAATTAAGAGTTAATTACATTTTGTAATATTTTTGATTTTATTAAAAATGTAATAAACTCTTTAACTTTATTATAAAAACGGATGAAAGCGCCATTTTTATACGTATAAATGTCCGTTTTTATAAAAAGGAAAGAATGTCCGTATAAATGCATGTTCTTATGCGTATAAATGTCCTTTTTAAAACGTATAAATGTCTGTTTTAATGCGTTTTCGTACGTTTTTGTACGCTTTCAGATATTTGATCAAAAACACGAAAACGCATTAAAACGGACATTTATATTTTTAATCGGGACTGTTTTTGTAACGTCTTCAGACGCTTTTCATCCGTTTTACACGGTTTTTTGCTTTTATAAAACGATCGAAAACGATATAAAAATGACGCTTTCATCCGCTTTTATAATAAAATTTAAAAAGATTTTTCTAATTTTTTAATTTATTCCAAAAATATTTAATATTTTTTTAAATGAACAGATTTTGTTAAATGTTATAGTAAAATGATTTTTTTTTTAATTTTATAATATTATTTTACAAAATTAGTTTTTAAAGTTTTTTAATTATTATAAAAGTTTATAAAATTAATTTTTAAATAAAAGTTTTTAAGTGTTATGGTAAAATAAATTTTTTTATTAAATTTTGTAATATTTTTTAACAAAATTTATTTTTAATGTTTTTTAATTTATTATAATAAAATTAAAGTATTTTCAGAATTAAAATTAGAGATTTTTTTTTTTTTTTAAAGAGTAAATTACATATATCGTCCTTGTGGTTTGTATTTTAAGAGTAAATTACATATATAATCCCTGTGGTTTGTATTTTAAGAGTAAATTACAAGGTTAACCTCCGCTTAGTCCATCATGTCAAGTTACGCCCTTTTTAACGGCGGGTCAAAATTTGGACAAGATCCGTAACTTTGAGAAACCACGGGACGTAACCCGCTAAAAAACCTTCAGGATAAGATCCGTAATTTTAACCAAACCACAAGGACGATTTATGTAATTAACTCTAATTTATATTATGTTTAACGTTTACTTTTTAAACACTACGTTAAGATACTTTTAGCGTTAGCGTTTAGCTTGTACGTCATTTACACTTTATAATCACAAATACAACCATGTTGTCATACTCTTTTATAAAATAAATAGCTGTTATTGTTAGGAATATAAAAGTGTCGACATTGCGGGATTGGACTAGAAGTGTAGCTAGCTAGACATGCAGGGACTAATGTTGTAAATGTGCCATGGATATGCTACTATGAGCCTATAAGTACTCCCATGACTCTCCATGGGGTGGGTATGTGTATTACATTCTCATATTGAATAAAATTTTCTTTTCACTATATCCTCTCTCTACTCTCTCACTAGATCTCAACATGTCTTCTTTTCTTGATCAACCTCGACCTCCTGAATCACCTTGAATCTTGATAGTAACCATTGGTATCAAAGATTGGGTGTGTTTTGGGGGAGTTGGTTTTGAAAAAAAATCATTTTTGGTGTTAAATTTTAACGAGTTTGTTGGTATACATGTCAAACCGTGTACTTCTTTCTTTCAAAACCCTAGTTTTCATGAATCTAAACTTAAAAGCATGTGTTTTTAGGTTGTGGTTTGTGTTTACAAGGGTTATTTTACAAAACACGCGTTTAAAACATAAAATATGTATTGTTTTATGCGTTTCCATGTTTTTAGGGCCTAAAGTGTACTTTCTATTCAAAAACCGAGTTCTTATGGTTCAAATCATGAAAGGTTTCATTTTTATGGTGTCTAATGTGTTGTAAAAGGATTCTATGCGAAAAGAATGGTAAAAAACCTTCAAAAGTAAGTGTTTGTGTTGTTTTTGGTGAAAACTCGTCCTTCAGATTTTACCGAGTTCGTTTTCTTCAAATTTACCGAGTTTCATCTTCAAATATACCGAGTTAAGGTGATCTTCAAATATACCGAGTTTCAAATATACCAAGTTTCAAAACTCTAATATACCAAATTTCAATATACTTGAGTTTGCATCGATTTTACTTAGTTTCGATATTGTTGGTCGAAATCGACCCAATTATCTCGACAAATATTTAAACATAAAATAGCCTAATACACTCCTCGAAGGTCATGAGCATAAAAAGTCTTTGATAAAAATCAGAGATAATGTCACTTCATAACTATCAATATGAACTTAATAGTCAAAATTGAGATACTCCTTGATAGTTATCGAGAACATGTCTCTCGATTATGATTCGAAGGTGTGGCTCATGATAAAAGAAATCAATGAGTGTTGTACAAAGCTCAACAATTGTCTCGCTTCAGGGACGCCATAGACCAACCCCAATAAAACACTTCACAACCGATGCGTTGTCAAGGAGTGATTTACAAGAAGCTACAAACAACACCAGGGTTAATGAGATCTGACAAATGTTTTTCGGACTCTAAAGACTTGATTCAGTTTAACAACCTCAACCTCTAAATTTATGGGCGGGAAACTTCTTGAAGAAGATAATTTCAAGTAATTGTCAATATACGAAACAAGCATTGGGACTATAAGTTATCAAATCGGGTAAGCCAAAAGTACGCTCAAGACTAGCCTACTAGGCACGTGCCTATCTATTGCAAGTTGGCAAGTTACTATGCACCCATGTGCATCCACTGTTTTCCCCTCTATATAAACCAAAGGTTGTAACCGAGTTAAGTAAAGATTCAAACATAAAAAATAATACAAAGTATTATAGTTAGGATCCTCCTCTTTTAGGAACAACAAAGCAAAGCTAGCTGCCTCTTGTTCTTTGATTTTGGAGAGTTAATTGGTCATCAACCGGGATAGTTTTCCGTAGGTTATCCCTTGTAAATATTTGATTCATTTCTAATAAGATTTATAAATTTGAAAACTACAAATGGTAGTATTAATCGAAGAGTCGCTTCATGCAAACCCAACCTCAATGTTGATGTTCATCGGTTTAAGTCACTTGCTTAAACTTGTTCTTCATTTCTTTCATGGTTTTGCGCGATCGCGCTCTTGGACCCAACAAGCAGTATCAGAGCGGGTGGGTTTTTTCTTAATTCAGATCTGTTCTTGATTGACCGCTAATAATATATAGTCGTTCTTGAATGGCGGCTAATAACACAAAACCGTAACCTTTCCTCTGCCAACCTCCCCAAAATCGACCGCCTCGAAAATCATCGTGTTTTCCTTTTGCAAGATCTTGTCTTCAAATTATCTTGTAAGAATAAAGAAGCACCAAGATAGCCTCCACCATAGCTCTTTACTAAACTCTTCTAGACTTTGTATTCCTATAAGTCACACCTTGTTCGAAATAAGGATATAAGATGTGGAAAATATCCCGACATTTCTAAGCTTCAGAGTGTCTCAAGAATGAATAAGTATAATACTTAAAAGCCAAGAAGAGTGATCTTAAAAGGTATGAAAAATTGGTTGCCTTTAGAAGTAACCAAGATGAGTAAAGAAGCTTCGGGAGTTAATAAAGATGAGGCACTAGAGATGATTCAGTGGGAACATCTAGGGAAGGATGGCATTGTCTTCAAAATATGATCAAAATGACATAAAGGAGTACTCAGTGGATGGAGTATCCCTTGTGGAAAACTAGAAGGGGGGGTTGAATAGTTTTGTAATAAAACTTTATTTTAAAGTATTTAGATCGACCTATGTCAATTTATTTAATATGTGTGTTGCATAATGATAGATAAGCATATAAGGTATAATGCAAAAGATAAAGAGTAAGGAACACAAAACCACGACACAAGTATTTATAGTGGTTAGGCTACAAGGACAACTTCCTTGCCCTACTCCACTCCCCGAGTACCCCACTCGAGAGTTTGTAAGCACTATACAACACAAGCTCCTTAATGTGGCGAGAGCCTTCACAACGTCGCATACTCTTTATCCGTTACAAGGCTAGACACCGAGTTCTTCCACGAGGTAGAACCAAACCTATCACAACGTCGCCTACACTTTTTCCGGTACAAGGCTAGATACCGAGTTCCATTACAAAAGAGGAACTACTACCCAACACTACACCACAACACAACTACCCAAGGAGACACACTCCTTGTTACAACACTAGAAGGATATCAACATCCTTTAAACCATATCAAATGTACACCTTTGGCACCTTTCACTAATGCCTTCAACACGACCCTTCGGCACCTTTCACTAATGCCTTCAACACTACACTTCTATGGAGGGAGGAAAGAACTATCAACAAGATGCACTTCAATGGTATTGATGATGACGAAGCTTAGCAACTCATGACTTGAGCTTGCACGTCTTCAAGAGGTGGTGATCTCGCCTTTAAGAGGAACCTAGAGAATCACACAAACATAAAACTACATAGAATGATCCTTTAGATCGGTGGTTAGAGATGTTATATACCGGGAGAAAGTATATCTAAGAGTGGTAGTGAGCAAGAAAGAAATGGCTCAATATTTATAGACAAAATATGTCTATTGTCCCACGGATCCCTCCCTGTGAGAGGATCCGGTAGTGCAAACCTGGGATCCGCTCTGGGTCAGTTTAGTCAGGATTTTGGGTTGCAAACCGGGTTATGGGCTATGGGTTATGGACCATGGGTTATGGGTAATGGATTATGAATACCAATAAGGTGCAATGTACCTAGTCATTGGGTTATGGATCTGGGTCAGGGTCATGGACTTTGGGTCATGGATCATGGATAATATCCAACGTGACTTCATGCATGATGTCATGCAATGGGTCATGGGTTATGGATCATGCTCCATGGGTATGGGTTATGGACTTTGGTTTTTACCCAACAACATTCAGTGTACCTAGTCAATGGATCATGGGTCATGGGTTATGGGTCATGTGTTATGGACTTTGGTTTTTACCCATTACTTACCTCATTACAACATATACAAATTACATACATAAAATGTAAACACTAGTTGTTATACATATGCATTTCTATAAGATATAAACAATATTACTTGTTAGTGTTTCATAAAAATGTGTTTTGGTTTTATAAAACTTATTTACTAAACATGTTTTGATATAGTTTTAATATGTTTAGTAAAAGTGTGTTAGTAAACTATTGGCTCAAACCTTTTACATTATTTATTTATTTCGTTAATATGATTTTACGTTTGTTATCGACAAAACATTAGAAGATCGTAAAATATAAATAAACGTTTTTATGGCTTATTTGTATTAACATCCCCTATGAAACTTCACTGAAGACAAGAGCAACAAAGTATCAAGTATTCTTGATTTCTTTAATACTTTGTTGTATATGGGTTTGTAAGTAAAAGTCATTATGCTCACTTACAAACTAGTTTAATTTTGGCCATTCCCATTTTTTAACGGTAGGAGATTGTTGGCTAAGAAAAATGACCAAACAGTCTTCTATTTACTTGGAATAGCCTATTTTTAAAGTGTTTAATCACATGTGATTCAAGATCTCTGAACAAAAGAATTTCGAGAAAGAGTCAATAACGTGGTAAGTTTCAACAAGGATTTAGAAAACAACAAAATTGTTATTTTTCCCTATTTAAACTCAGTATGTGAGAAGAAGCCGTTATGCTCTTACACATCGATAATTAGTCTATTTGTATATTTAAATAGGGGGATATTGTTGGGTCTTAAATCGAACCAAATTGTATATGACAACTATTTAAACATAAAATAGCCTAATACACCCTATGAATGTTAGTGAGCATAAAAAGTCTCTGATAAAGATCATAGAGAATGTCACTTCATAACTATCAATATGAACCTGATAGCTATCAGAAGTGAGATACTCCCTAATAGTTATCAGAGAACATATCTCCCTGACTATTATTCAGAAGGTGTGTTGGATAATCTTGATGGGTCATGGTGCGGGTCAGTAGTCTTGATGGAGCGGGTCACGTATTTGGCTGACTGATTGAGTTTTAGTGTAGGTGAACATTGGTCATGGGTTGACCTATTTGCATGGAAGTAAAATATGAGATAGTGGATGTAAGATATGGGATTTCACAAACACATTAAACCAAATCCATATGGGGCGTTCACAATTGTTTAGAGAGAGAAAGTTCTAGAGAGAGAAAAGGGAAGAGAGTTGGGAACTATGTGAAACAAAGAAAAATTGTATTGAAGCTCCAACCCTCTACCTTGGGAGGTAGAGGGTATTTATAGTGTCTTACAATAAACGCCTCCTACGGGCGTGGATCAAGCATTCGTGGTAAAGACCCGTCCGTCCTCCACGGTTTTATTTACTAACTTCTTACTAAAATTAAATAACTACGACTACGAGCTTTCTAATGATTACATATACTTGAGGTGACCGACACTTTAATGATCCGAATTTTCTAATTCCTAACAATCTCCCCCTAAGGAGGTCACCTCAATTACAACGTAATACAAAACAGATATTACATTAAGATGGTTCTTGAATTCTTGTTTAATTCCATTGCTAAGTAGCTCGTAGTCTTTGATTCTTCATGTTATCCATGTTTGAATAAATCAGTGGAGGTCTTTAACCGATCCACGTGATGATGAGTTTTGAGCGCCTTTGAGATCATCGCTTGCGTAAATCTCGACTCTTCCATTGTGGTGTTGACATTATGTGGCGTTGACAGTGGACCGGCATGCTCACATTATGGATCATGATTTCTTCTTATGTCAGTAGCGGAAGCTTTAGATAATTCATGATATTTGCGCAGCAGAAAGCTATACGGGTGAGAATATCGAGTCATAGATGCACTAATCATGATTTCTTTTGAAATGAATGTGTTGTGTGAGCATGCGGCTTATGGATTGACCTCTCCATTCTCGACAAGCGTCGTGTACTCGCATACAACAGTTAGCAATAAAGCGCACGAAAGTGTCTTTGATCACTTTCGTTGAATTGAGGTACACGGCCCACGTTTCCCGTTGATCTGCACAAGTACTTGCCTGTGATCGGGTATAATTCTCAAGAATTTCCTTGACAGGTTTCGCATGCTCTAGTCGTTCTCAACCGGAACGTCTCAAAGAAGACAACACGGAGTGAGTGAACCAAATAATTTGAGATTCAGCGATTGATGAAAAGAGATTTGAAAAACAATCGAGTATTGCTCAAAATAAAGTGTTTTTGCAATACAACGAGGGTTCTAAAGAAAATCAATTATCAATCATAAACACTTTTTATTTTTGAAATATTAATACGGTCGATGTGCTAGAAAAGAGTTTTAAGCACAACGACTGCTTTTCAAAGGTATCCGTCAATCCATAACTTGAACCAGGATTGATTCATAAATTTGAATCGCCCCATTGTTTTTCGCTCAGGTTGTCACATGGTTGATCTATTGGATAGATCTCACATGCCACCTACCAAGAGCTTGTTTGATGTGGGCTCTAGAAGGCTTTTCATCTTCATTGTGAATATGATAGCATATCACTCAGATGTTCTGGCAAAACCACAAGGATAATGCGTAGGACTCTAAAAGTATATTCTCTCTTTCCACATTGTGTGAAACAGAGTCGTCATTGATTGTGTCCTTAATGAGATTTATTGATGATCTCGTGGCTCTAGACTCAATTTTGCACAATTTAGTTCCTATGACGGAGACTAGGGAGAGGGTCTCCTTCTTCAATATCAACAATCTCTAAGAGAAAGTCGATAGATAATGTAGGTTCCCCGTGAGAATGAAACAAGTCCTTTTAAGAGGAACTTGAGTAGCTTGGGAAGATGTAGTGCGCAAGTGCGTAACGGGTCCATGACGTCTTGTCTTCAATACTAGTGTTACCTTAGTAACCACCAGTAGCATATGTATAGAACCCGGTTTACGCCCTAAGGTTGAATATTTGGAGGGTTATATCTTTTCACCCTTTTCACATTCAGTTCTTTTCATTCTTCAACCCTTCGTGCTTACCGAGACTTCATTACTAGAGCCTTGTTGGGTTTATTCAGTTCTAGCTTTATCTCAACCGCACTCTTCCCATATCTCACTTTTCTCCTTTTTTCATCATACATAAGGACTCTGTACTATCTAGTGGATTGTCCCTAGGTAGATCCCTCCGGCTCTGGCGGGATTATGGGAACAAATACCTAACCTAACCGTCCTTATAACACCATGCATAAAATAAATTGGTCGGTCTTTTGGTATTGTTCATCAGCCATTGGAACCAATTGAAAACCATTTGAAAATCGATCCAAGTACTTGTGATATATTATCAAGGCATTTTGTACCTGTATTGTTTTTGATATTTTAGAAAACGGCTCCCCCTCAACATGTGCATCATATGTTTGAAATTATTTTGGCACATGGAGGCAAGAGGATTTGAAAATCTCAGATTAAGGCCTGAAATCTTGATCAATCATTTCTAAAAGTTATCGACATCACTTTCCAGATCAAAATTAGTATTTTTCATAATTTGATAAAGATATTTCATGGAAAGGATGTGGTTTTCAAAAATTTGTTCCCCTCATACGGTGATTTTCAAATTGTTTAGCACATATTAGGGAAAACCTGCACTTTGGAACAAATTAATCATGTTGCAATCCATTTTGGTTTAAAATAGATGCTCCCCTTAACATGTGCATGGAAAATTTGAAATCGTTTGGCACATGTAGGGAGGAGAGCTTGTTAATCACGTATAAAACCATTTATCTAATTATCAGTTTAAATCCAATTTAAATCACAAATTCTCCCCGATCACAATTTACAAATCCTTTGAGAGTTGTGATCTCTATTGATTTAAATTAAATTTTGAAAGCTTTTGAGGAGAATAGTGACTTGCTTTTGAAAGACATTTTAACTGATAAGGATTAGATTTTGAGACTTTAAACTCCATTGACCACTCAAGGATAAATATCTTCTGAAAATATAACAATAGCCAAGGTCTTGAACCATTTGTATAAAACATTGTTCATTTTGATTATCCAAAAGTAGACCTTGCTCTTTTATGTGCCAATTGTTTGAAAAATAACCTTTTTGATTGAATTAAAATCATTCTCCCCCTCAATCAATGACATGAGTTGTTGATTGAGCGTTAGATATTTTGACAAAGATAAGCCAGATGATTTTCAAAAAATGGAGTCCGAGGTATTTTCAAAGCAATTTTGTTTTCATTAGATGACAAACATTTTTCAAAAGAATCATTAGACGGAAAAATATTTGGAAAGAAAACATTTGTCTTTTTGGTGACAAATATTTTTTTTAAGAATCAGAGCATGAGATTTGAAAAATAAGATTAAGCATGGCTCTGTTCTTACCTTTTAAAACGGGTTACTGCCTGAAATGACAATAAACCATCATTTTTCTCCGCCTCATTTTTTTTTAAACAATTTATGTACATTCGAAGAGCATCTAAAAACCCGTGACATTCTTTGAATGTCAACACAAAGTTCGTAGATGATATCGAATAACAAATATAATAAAAATAAAAAACATGACAAAATAACAATAATTTTTTTAATTTTTTTTAATAATTTTCAAGGTTTTCTAATTTTTATGGATTTTTGAAAATTTTATATTTTTATATTTTCTTTTGTGGGTTTTGAAATTTTATATTTCGCTTTTTAAATAAATATATACAAGAGATAGATGAAGAAAGAAACCATTTTTACTCCTCGTCTTCCTCTTGAAGACGTTTGAGTGTTTCCGGTTGTAGGCTCTTTAGGCCAAGTCGTGGAAGGATAAACTCAAAACGTTCTCTAGGAAGAGCTTTGGTGAAGATGTCGCTAAATGCGGTATTCAGGTCCTACAAAATAGAGTTCCACACCACACCTTTTTCCACTTGTTCCCGAATGAAATGATGTCGAATGTCAATGTGCTTTACTCTTGAATGTTGAACGTTGTTGCAAGAGAAAGCAATGGCACTTTTGTTATCACAATACAGAGGGATCTTGTTGAATTCAATGCCATAGTCTGATAATTGTGATCTCTTCTATAGGATTTGAGCACAACAAGATGACATGGCTATGTATTCAGCCTCTGTAGAGGATATAGAAGTGCTCATTTGTTTCTTTGAAGACCATCTCACAAGCTTATCACCCAAAAACGAGCACCTCGGGACGTACTTCCGACGTGTATCTTGACATCCTGCATGGTCGCATCGCATAGGTCGTTAGAGACATACCGGTGTCCTTCGGGTACCAAAGTCCCATGTTGATGGTTCCTTGGAGATACCGAAAGACCCGTTTAACCGCTTCAAGGTGCTTTTTGGTAGGCTTAGCACTGGTATCTAGCACACATGCATACAACAGAATATCAGGTCATCGGCTTGTGAGGTACATCAGGGATACAATCATACTTCGATATTTCGTTTGATCTACCATGATCCCTGAGTGGTCCTCATCCAGTTTGATACGTTCCACCATGGGAGTGTCAACGGTGTCACAAGTGTCAAATCCAAATTTCTTTAAAATTTCATTTGCATATTTAGATTGATTAATAAAATACCTCAGGGACTTTGTGAAATTTGTAATCCCAAGAAAAATGACATTTGTCCCATCATTGACATTTGAAATTTGGACCCATCTCCTTAGAAAAACGGTCACATTCATTGGGATCAGTCGAGGCAAAGATAATATCATCAACATAGATTTGAACGTGAATTAAATGTTTGCCTGACTTTCGGTGAACAATGTTGGATCAACTGCTCCTTTCTTTGAATCCAGTGGATATAAGAAAATTTGATAGCGTATCATACCATGCCCTTGGAGCTTGCTTCAAGCCGTAAAAAGCCTTCTTCAAGCGATAGACATGGTAGGATGCTCGGATTCACAAAACCTTCAGGTCGGCTGACGTATACAACTTCTTTAAGATCTCCATTAAGGAAAGTCGTCTTTACATCCATCTGATAGACTACCATGTTCTTACTTGCAGCATTAGCCAAGAAGATTCGATTGCCTCGATCATACGAGCAACTAAAGCAAATGATTCTTCAAAGTCAATAACCTCCTCTTGACGATATCCTTTTGCAACCAATCGAGCCTTGTTCTTTAATACATCACCATGCTCATCAAGTTTTACTTTGAAGATCCACTTTAGAGCAATGATCATAAAGCACTCGGGAGGTGTACTAATTCCCATACATCTAGTCAATCGAACTCATGTATTTCTTCTTGCATGGCATTGAACCAGCTGTCTTCATTCATGGCATTTTAACATCTTTTGGTTCGACTTTGGATAGTACGGAGTTGAAGAAGCACCATAAGGAATCGGTTGCAAGTTGTTTGCGGAGTGGATCTTTGGACGAGAGGGATTTACAATGATGTTGTCCAATGGGTGATCATGTGTCCATTTTCTAAGGTGTTCGTGTGGTTGTTGTTGAGGAACTGAAGTAGCGAGTCGATTTCTCCCGATGAAGACGGTTCCGATGATGATTCAGGAGCAAATATGTTTTCAAAGGGGCATCTTCGGAGTAGCAAGGGATTCTCTCCATCAAAGGTGCGAGTAAAACAATTCCATGATGTACACTCGATGATTGATGATTTGTTGATGAGACAGAGTGATCGGCAAAGGCTTCTTGACTTAACTACAAAGAAACTGAAGGGTTAACTTCATTGACAGGGATAGGAGCAGCCTCTGTTGATGGATTTGACAGATCATTAGCAAATGGCTCATAGTGTTCATCAAACATTGGATCAAACAGTTTCTTCAAGTCATCTTCTGACGGAGGTACATAAGGAGTTGTTGGCGAAGAATCGTATACAAGAGTAGAACAGATGGGACTACTTGATGATGCGGTCCGAACGGGTTTTCCGGAGCCATTGGACCGGTCACCATCGAGCGTAACGTGAATTGTTTCCATGATATTTTGGGTTCTTTTGTTGTAGATTCGGTATCCTTTTCTGCTTGGTGCATATCCTATAAATACTCCAATGTCTGCTTTAGCTTTAAGTTTGCCTAAGTCTTAGCCCTCATTAGTTGGATAACACAATGCACCAAACACACGAAGGAATGAAAGATTAGGTTTTCGATTGTGGACAAGTTCATATGGAGTTTTTCCATGAGAAGTGTGAATAAGGGATCGATTTTGAGTATAGCATGCAGTGGCAATAGCTTCAGCCCAGAGAAACATTGGAACCTTTGAGTAAATCAGCATTGTTCTAGCGGCTTCCATAAGAGTTCGATTTCGTCTTTCAACTACAGCTCGTTGAGGAGTTCGTGGAACACTTCTTTGATGTCTGATTCCAACACTTTCATAAAACTCACTAAGTTGTTTATTAACAAACTTCGGTTCCATTTTCTGTTCGGGATGATTCTGACGTTTTGTTAAGTCGAACTGGAGCTGTTTGATAAGTTTGATAATGATATCTAGAGTTTCATCCTTTGTCCTTAAGAACTTAACCCAAGTGAATCGAGAGTAATCATCAACCACAACTAACACATATTTCTTCCCGTAAATGTTATGCACTCTCATGGGTCCACATAAATCCATGTGAATGGTATGAAGAACTTTCCGTAAAAGTTTGTAGGTTTAGGTTTGTGGGCATACTTCTTGCTTTTTCCCAATTGGCATGTTGAACAAAGATGATCCTTTTCATACTTTAGTCTAGGTAAGCCTATTACTAAGTCCTTTCGAGAGATTATTTATGGTGCCGAAGTTCAGGTGATTTAGATGACGATGCCATAACCATGACTTTGTTTTAGAAGCCTTTGACAACAAGCAGATTGGAGAAGACTTCATCATATCTTCAATAGAGATGGTGTATAAATTTGAACCACGTGTTCCTCTTAAAAGTTCTATACCATCAAGTTCTCTAATCGCAAGTATGTTTTACTCAAGGCCACTTCTAGATCGAGAATCACAGAATTGACCGACGAGAATAAGTTATGACCAAGACCTTCAACGTAATACCCGGAGATAACACTATCACCAACAATATAGTCTCCATAACCCATAATTGCACCGAAATGATCATTCCCGAATCTAACAGCCCCGATGAATTTACTCACGAAGTTCATGAGCCGTGACCGTCTCCATATGCTTGGAACTGAGTCCGGTACCAATTACGAACGATTGAACGATATGCAATTGAACACGCAGAAGAATGGATAATCGGATAATTAGGATCCTCATGCAAGAATGGGTTCCATTTGGTTAGTAACAGTGATTGGAACACCCACATCGAAGTAGAAACAATGGAATCATCAAGGATAGATGTAGTCTTTGGTGTCCAGTATTTGACCTATTCAAAGTATGTTCACTTCTTAAAGGAATAGTTCTACCGATTGGCACCCATTTCCTAATGGGCGTTGATCTAGATAATTTAGGGCACATCTCATTAAGATTGAATTTGGCCGGTAGGTATCCAATGATAACCTATGTTACTAAATTTCCTTTCTGTGGGTTTCCAATGTTTTCTAACCTTCTTCCGCCATTGCTTTCTAGCCTTCTTAGCTTGATTTTTGTATTCACTATCTTAACAGGGCATTTAACAACATTAATCAACTCATTCACACCACATTCATGATTAGTAACAGAAACCAAACAATCATCATTACATGTTTTGCAAAAATAGCGGGAATTCAAATTAATTACGATGCGCTTATAGCTAATACAAGAATCAACACGATTCATTTTATTCAACTCAAACTTAATGTTCCTAGGGTGGTCTTCTACTTTCTTCCATTGCACATACTTAGCTTGTGAGGTCCTATCTTGCTTTGTATTTCCTGAAGGCTTTGACCTGCTCGCTTTGGTGTCACTTTTTACTCTTTGAGGAATG
Source organism: Chrysanthemum makinoi (assembly GCA_910596185.1). Taxonomy (NCBI): domain Eukaryota; kingdom Viridiplantae; phylum Streptophyta; class Magnoliopsida; order Asterales; family Asteraceae; genus Chrysanthemum; species Chrysanthemum makinoi. The sequence goes on along the minus strand of OU343223.1, from coordinate 137,884,355 downwards.
GGAACATTAGTTGGTTTTGCTACCTCTTGTATTTTAGGTTTAGAAGTCTTTGGGATCTGAACTACTTGAAGGCACATTGAAGCTTACATGCTTAACTTTAGGCATGAGTGAGACATATTAAGATTGGCATTCTTAAAATCAGGCATAGAACAAGGCACAACTATTTTATCCTTCTTACCATCGGATTTAGGGTATGTTGCTCTTAAGCATTCTAACGACTCTTGAGATCGTTTGGCACGAATGCAAGCAAACCTAATTTCACTATCAAAGGGCTTATTTATGAAATCCTCCTCTACAATTTCACGGAGACATTCTAGACTATCCTTAAGATGAACGAAATAGTTATGAAACGCCAGTTCGTTATTTTTAAGATGAGGAGGAATGTATTTAATCAAAGATATTTATTCACAAGATGAGATGACTTTGATGCACCATTCTCATTGAAGACAAGTGGCATTTTCCCTTTTACCTGACTCCATCGATTCTCAATTTCCTTTTGTAAAGATGTTATTATTTCGTTGTTCTTGTCACGAGTGAGTTTCATTGAATCATATAACTCTTTAAAGTGTTGTTTTACTTTTTCATTTTCTTCTAGAAAACTCTCATTTTCCTTTTGTAAAACATTAACCAAGTTTTGAAGATGAAAAGTTTGTGAACACTGAGAATCTAAAGGAGGAGGCATTTGGGAGCCCTCACATTGTTCTTTTCACCCTTTAAATGTGAAATTTGGGTTCTCATTTTTCTGATCGTGTTACAATGAGCTCGAATCTTTTCATCACGCTTCTTTGATTTCAAAATCGATCAAATTCAGGAGCATCAAAGGATGTCTTGAAATTTGAGGTTTTAACATTTTCTTTTAGATGTTGATATTTTAGTTGCAAAGCAAGATGCTCAACTTCCAATTTAGAAAACTGTTTCACCAGGTTATCATGATCATCCTGCTCAATTTTCTCATGCAATTTAGAGTTAGTTTTCTCAAGCTCAATGACACGATCATGGGAGACTTTCAAGGCAACAGATAATTCATGAAATTGAGATGCATTAATTGAACAATCCGTGCGGTAAAACACATCTTGAGTGATACATTCTAAATCGATTCTCATTTAAGGTTTGCAAGTTCTTCCTCTCAATCTCATTATATTTTAATTCTCGCTCATAGTCATTGACCTCAACTATCATTGCATCAAATTCCTTTTCCATTTCTTTAATATCTGAATCCATCCCCTTTTAAGACTCTCAAATTGACCTTTTAATTGTTTAAAGAAAGGCATGACCTCAGTTAAATAGCATTCTTTAGTTTGCTCAAAACCCCTCTCCCCTTCAGTTATCCTAGTAGGTGTGATCCTTTTCTTACATGTCTTCTCAAAATCAATAAATAATTGAAAAATAACATACTGACTGATTAAGGTCTTGCTCTTAGTGGGAATAGATCTAGGAACTAAATGCATTGTGTATTGGGGGATACATGGCGGTGAATCATTCTCCTACATGGGGGATTCTGTTCAACAAACTCTTCAGCCTTTTTTATGTCCATATCCTTTTCCGAACACTTGTTCAGGGGTCAGCTGTGTTTGAGGTCTAAACTTGTTAAATGCAATCCAATTATCCTTAGCATAGTCAGTGTTTTATAACCCATTTTCTTTTCTATGAATGAAGGGCTCTTAAGTTTTTCATCCAATTTCTTTCTAGTGACTTCTTCTAACTTCCTATCTTCCTCAAGATTCACATACAGCTTAGGTTTCTGCTCAGGCTTAAGGATTTCATTGCCATCATAAATTACTTTCTGTGCTTCTCTAGCAGAATCATCAGGGGCACATGGAGTGTATTCATAAAAAACATGGTCATCATTGACTGCAGAAGATGCATCACTTGGTTCAATCACACTTTCACATTGGATCACATATTGATCATATGGGACAATATTACTATTACCCATATTAACAATATCTGTTTCACAAGTTTCATGTGATTGGACTTTGTCATGTATCTTTTGCTCATCAACTTCATCATATAATTTTAATACCTCAGATGATTGATTCTTTGATAGACCCGCTTGTTTTGATGATGAAAACCTTTGGAGAGACCATTGAGAAATGCTAGCCATAAGATTGTTCTCGCAGCTTGGTTCATCATCCACATCCGGATCATAAGCATCATGTACCGGCCTACTTGAAATGCATTTGATTGTTCTCACCCATACCCTACACCGGCCCATCCACATCAAGATCATAAGTTTTGCATTTTCCTCAAAGAAGAAACACAATTCTTCTATCCAAAACAACAACTCCATTATCCCGAAGCTTGTAACAAAGAAAGATCTTGTCCATGAAGTACTCGCATTTTGAGGGCGTTTTGGAGATGTGCGCTTCTTGCAATGTCCATCACCACCACAATTGTAGCACTTAGTTGGATTTACTTGTCCTTGATTGGCATTCCTTCCATGATTCTCGATTAGGCCATACCCTCCACCAACTTACCTCTTCCCTGCTCATACCGCTACCTTGAATCGTTGTACCATAACCTTTCCATCTCCTCCATATAGCATGGTTGTAAAGATTGGATGCAGCCTCGATTTCATTGTTGGTGTGCATCTGTTAGTATGGGTAAGAGTCAAGTTTTGTTTAACCATAAGGCCGCTTGATTGATGAAGTGTTCCATAATCTGCATCAGATCGTTGCTTGAACCTCGGATCGGGAATGAGCTTGTAGTTACCATTACCCCGTAGGTATGACTTAAGAAGCTTTGGTGGTAATTCCAACATTCGTGTAAAAGGTGTTGGAATCATTTGAAGAACTTGTTTCTCCTCGCTTAGTTTTGAATGTTCAGGATCCTTCTTTCAAACATAGCATGCTTCTCATTCTGAAGAAGGAAGGCATACAGTTGCTCATAGTTGGTGTTCTTCAATCCTTTAGTTAGCTTCACAGAGGTGACAAATTTGTGCCATTCGGATTCATGTTATTCACAAACTTTGAATTCAAATTAATATTTGGCATGGTTATTTTGATATTCCTCATATCATTCACAAGCTTGTGGAATCTCACGTAATATTCATAGACACTTTCTTCGGGTTTCATCTTAAAGTGCTCAAATTCATCATACAACTATAATTCTCTGTCTTCCTTAGTTAATTCAGAACCTGAGAGAAGCATCTTGACATTATCCCAAACCGCCTTGGCTTCAGTGTTGTGATTGATAAGCTTGTATATATCTTTTGGAAGACCTCAAGTATAATGTTTGAAGCCCCGATATCAAGATCGAATCTCTTTTTCTCCTTATCAATGAGCTCATCATACGTCTTTGGTCTGTCCAATCCAAAGATCATTGTTCCATCTCTCAGCAGATCAATTATGTCTCTTGTAGTCTCAATCAGATAAGGTCCTTCATCAATTGATTTGAGAATGTTGACCCCATTTTCCTTTCCAAACAAGATAACCTGATTCTTTGAGCCCATGAGTCAATCAGCCTGTCAAGCATAGGTGGACGAGTATCTCGATCCTGCTGCTTGAACGCCCCTACCTACAGAGAAATGATAGTAGGCATGTTGTTAGACATGATTACAAGTTCTGCGGGATTTTACAATTCCTTGATTAAACCGGGAAATTGATTCTTTCACGGGATTTACTAAACCAAAAGAACAACCGTAAAAATGTAGCACGAAGAAGTGACAAGTCTCAATAGACAAGTAGCTAAATAGTCAAATCGCTTTGGTATCAACTCGCTAAACAGTCAACTCGCTTAAAAGACAAGTCGCTTAAAACGCAAGTCGCTTAAAGAATCAACTCGCTAAATAGCCAAGTCGCATACAAAGACAACTCGCTTAATCACCAAGTCGCTTAAACCAACTCGCTGACAATACAAATCGCTTAATAGCCAAGTCGCTTTAAAACTATGAGAACCCTCACCTAACCGGTTAGTCAAAGTTTAAGTTAACCTAGTATTTGGCTTGAGTTAAGTCTTAAGTGCATTTTATTTACCCGTTTCTTAATTTTAACCTAAGTTTTGTATTAGTAAATTTTACCTGAACTATATATTATGCTATGAAATACACTTAATAAAATTTACCAAAGATCTTCATAATATTAAATTTTTTTTACAAATAAAACCTTCCTAAAACTCTTAAAGTGTTAATGCTCATTTCCTTTTCTTGCTCCATATGTCACGGCACATTCAACATTTGGATAAGAACTTTTTATCATTTTTTTTCAATCACAGCCCATAATTCACGCTACCATCAATGCAAAATCAATCCATCATTTATCACTCCACACGTTTTGCTCATTTCCATCTTTTATACCGAAGTAATAAAAAAAAAAAACGCTACCCTCCTAATTTATCTCGATGATATCGGTTCTCCTCTTTCTTCCCTCTCTCTTTTTACACCGATCTAAGCCAGAGAAACACACACATAATTGCACCCTTTGGCTGCCAAAGAAGAAGAAGAAAAGCAGTTCTTAGCGTTAAGTTTGAGTGCTAAGTCGTTGGAGTTTTCTGGTGCACCATTCGATCCCTAACCCTTGCCCATTCGCTTTGTTTTCCTTGACGACATCAGGTTCCATTGTACTCTTTTTTTTTTCTCTCTAATACGACTTAATACATGTGTAAATGCAAGATTTATAACCATGCCAAGAAACCTTTGAATCATGTTTATATATCGGGTATTCGCCTCGTTAAATTACTACCTAAAATAATGAAGATATACGCCTATATGTTATCGTCTCGGTGTCGATTTTGTGGCTGTTTGTCATGTCTTTTTTTTCAGCCTTATGTCGACATGCATGTGACCATTTACAAGCGCTAATATCAGTCATAAATAATCTTCAATGTGGCGTGTGTAAATAGAAAACCCTAGGCGTTGTTGTATGTTAACGAGGGAGGGTAACAAGTCATGACTTTATGTAGTATAAACAGATGATCTATGACTTGTAAACCTGGTAAGTGTATGTTGGAAATGTATATATTTACAAACATGTGAATGTCCGAATTCGAACTCGTGACCACGGGATTGCACACATTAGCGAATGAGAATTAAAGTTAAATAATTAATGTTTATGTTTACGATTAATTATTGCACATTAAGTTCGGTTAACGATCGTTAAGTATTTAACGGAAAAATGACTAACGACCGTTAAAAGAAAAGAGAAAGGACTAGAAATGGAAAACTTGGAAAAGTTATGGATTTCATTTGGGCTTGTATACATGGCCGCCATAGGGCCTTTCCAAGCCTAATTCATAAACTTGTTCCCTAAGTTTACCTACTAGTATATAAAGAGGGTTAGGTTCTAGGGTTTCACACACTTGTGCATTGAATTAACCCTAGATCTCCTCTCCTCTCTCTAGTCTAATATTCGGCCAAGCACCCCATTTGTAAGGGAGTTTGGTTTCTTTTTCTAAACGAGGACTTGTGTTAGATCTAGCAATCGCTGATTCGTTTGGTTAATTAGGTAATGAACGCGGGTTGTAAGACATTATTCATACACCAATAAGTACTTCTTTGTTTTTCTTTGCTCGAGGGTTGTTTTGCTTTGCTCGAGGGATTTGATATTCGCAAGAGGTACGTTACGATACTTCGCTTAATTAATTTATTTGTTATGATCTTAAGTCTTCCACTGTGTACTCTTGATGTCTATATGTTTATTGTATGTTTTATATATTATAAACTCAACAAGTGGCATCACGTAATTAATCATAAACACATAATTAAAATTAACATGAATGTGTTATTATTTGTATGCTTAGATCTAGGGTTTGCAAAACCTAAACCCTATTTTGAGGGGGCGTTTATGGTGCCCTAATTATGGTTTTGTAAACTATTGTTTTAATTGGATTAGAAACCCTAAGATGCATGCAACTTATGTGTATATGCGTAACTTTGATTTAATTGCATTAATTGTTAAGTGTAATTCTATGTCCATGATAATTATCTGCATGTTTTATCATGGATCTGCTTTTATTGTATGTCTTTCATGTTTAAGTGATATACACTAATTTTTTGATAGATCTAAAATTGGGGAAGACCTCAATAATTATTATTTAATCAATTATGTGCTATGTGGTATGTATTTAATTTTGACTTGCAATCGATGAATCGATGCATGTGGTTCACCTTGTACATAGATGAAAACGGGTGAAAGTCTTAATTAAATATATGCATATTGTCAAATCTAGAATTGGTTATTAATAGGATTTATCAAAACCGTTTGCATGTGGCTATTTGATATGCATGACTTTTATTTGTTATGCATTCATTGTTTATTTGTTTATTTTTATAAATACTTGCTTGTTTGTTATGTGTAACAAGGGTATTTTTACAAGAAAAATAAACTGACCTAAAAAATGGTGAAACATGTATTTTTAAGACTAGTAATCATAATCGTTTAATTGATTGATGACTTTGGTACAAATGGTCTGAACGGCTCACCCATGAGAATGAACTAATAAAAGGGGTTTAAAGAAGTTGCATGACAGTACACCGAAAGGATGTCTAAGGTTGTGCTTTAGCTGCCTCGTCCTTCCCCTGTAAGTTCGAGTGGAGCTACTTAGTAAGCCATTAAATGTGCAAGCTCATCTTAAGGGCTTAATTTGTTTTAATTCCATGCCCTTTGTGGTAATTATCCGAATCACTAAGTGTTTACACTTATGCAAAAGTACGGTATAATGGATGATAATTAACACTAAATTCCTTGATTGGTGAACCCAATACCTCAATTAAAGTTTGATGATGAAAAGCTTATACATTAAAACAAGATATAAATGTTTTAATAAAACTATGCTACAAAGATGAATGCATGACATCTTTGTACATATTTGATTTAACATCAAAACTATTACCCTTTAATTTAAGTTATATGCCATCCAACGAAACGGAAACACCTAAGATTACTTTCTATTTTGCGGAGAACGTGATTTAGATCTTAATCGAAGGGTAAAATGTCCACGTGTCGTGAGAACGGGCATGGACGATTTTGCAGTTTCTTAAGTTGGACAACTTAATTGAGTTAGGCAAGTGAGAACTGGCAACTCAAGGCATAAGATGGGATAAAACATGTTTACATGGCGATTGATATTGGCTATATGTAAATCCCATAAATCTAGGAATTGCAATTGAAATTGGCAATTGAGCAAATGCTCTACCATTTTGTATAAGGTTCATTACTAGCAGATCAATTGACGTAATGAAATTATGACAATTTGGATCCTAGTTTTCAATAAATATTAATTGGTTATATGAATATGAACCTTGGGTATTTAATTGTTTATTGAAAAGGAAAATTATCAAAATACTAATTATGGTTTTGAACTTTTTCGTAGATGGCTCAATCCAAAAACTATGAGCTTACTGAATGCCGCTTTCAAAGATATGATTGGAAGGGACAAGCTGACTGGCCCTAATTTCAATGATTGGCATCGCTCACTTAGGATCATCCTTCGTGTTGCCAAAAGGGTTGAAATTTTGACTACACCTCTGCCTAATGCTCCTCTCGACACGGCAAATGCTCTTGAACAAGAGGCATATCGTGTTGAATATGAGAAGCACAATGATGTGGCGTGTCTAATGCTTTCGGGATGTCTCTGCTCAATTGCAAAAAACAATTTGAGCACTATCCGCCTATGAGCATGTTAGATGAACTCAAACGTATGTTTGAGAAGCCACCGCAGATTGAACTGTATGAACTTATTGAAAGGTTCATAGTTGCAAGCAAGAGGTTGGCAAATCGTCTCGACCACGCCCTAGAGATGAAACATCACTTGGACCAACTGGAGAAGCTCGGTTGTGGTTACTCGAATGATGTATGTGTCGGCCTCATCAATCACTCCCTTAATCGATCGATTTGGTGATTTTGTCCGCAATTTTAACATGCATTGCACAGGGAAGACAGTGAATGAGTTACATGCAATGCTTGTAGACTTCGAGAAGAGATTGCAAAAGAAGGCTCCTACACCTGCTGTACTCGCAATACAGGGTGGTAGGGTCAATAAGCCTAAGCCGCAAGCAGATAAGAAAGGGAAAGGAAAAGGAAAGGGAAAGCAAGTTGTCATCCCACCAGCTCTTTAAGAAGAACCTCGAAAGAAAAGGAGAATCCTAAGAAGGATTTAACTGTCACCACTGCAACTCACCGGTCACTGGAAGCGAACTGTCCAGTTTATCTCAATGAGTGCCTTCAGAATAAAAATAAGATGGTGCCTAGCTCATCAAGTATTTTTATGTTTGAATTATTTTCTTTTCCTCATAAGCAAAACTCCTAGATATATGATACAGGATGTGGTACTCACATCTGTAATACATCGCAGGGACTTAGAGGGGCAAAGAAGGCACCTGTGAAGAAAGATACTTGTACGCTGGAAATGGAAAGCGCAGTTTGTCGGGCCATAGGGACTTTTGATTTAGTGTTGCCTTCGGGCTTAATTCTAGAACTAAATAATTGTCATTATGCACCCTCCATTGTTAGGGGTGTTATTTCAGTTTCTTTGTTAAAAGATATTGGTTTTGTGCACACTTTTACAAGTTATGGAATTTCAGTTTCTTTAAATAATGTTTTTTACTTTAATGCAATTCCTATTCTTGGTGTGTTTGAAATTGATATGGATGGTTGTATATCCAATGGAAATAATTCGTTGTATAGCATTAGCAATAAGAAGAGCAATTATTTGAAAGCATAATACCCGCAGAAGCAAAAAAATTTGTTCGCTACCCTGAAGAAGAAAGGGTGACAAGTATAGTACTTTTTTTTATTATTAGCCCTTAAAAGAATTATATCAATTGTCTGTTGCATGGAAACGATTTCATGGAAACCTCTCTTGCATGGAATTTCTTGAAACGCTGAATTCATGGCAACTATTTTGGCAACTACTGAATTCTTGAAACGTTGTACATCTTGAATTCTTGAAAATTAAGCAAAATATTTTTAGCAACTATTGATTTTTTTAAAACACACTTTAAGACTTCTTCTATACATCACAAGAATTGGAAATTATCTATGCATGGCAACTATTAAATTATTTAAAACACACGGTTGAAACTTCTTCTATACATTACACGAATTGACAATTATTTATGCTTGGAAATGTTGACTTAATCTAATTTACTCTACTACATGATTGTATTTCAAATTAGCATTCACTCTAAATATAGGAATGATTTGATATAATGTATTTCATTGTCTAGATAAAGAAATGCAAATGAAATATCAACCCACAGTTACTAATCAGTTGAAAGAAATGGAAATGAAAAATTAAAGAAATATTGATCATAATCTTGAGGTTAGAAATGCTTTGCTTCGTGTTTGTTATGACATTTATCATGCTTCGTTCTTGTTTGCTTCGTGTTTGTGTATGTTGGCTTCGTTCTTGTTTGCTTCATCTTATATTATTGTTTGCTTCGTTCTTGTAACTGAATTTATCATTCTTAATTATTTTTTTTTCATCTTTATTATTTTTTGCTTCGTGTTTGTGGGTTATGCATGGGTAGAATCTACCATGCGCACATAGGCAAATGGGTGGCTGTAGGTGGCGGCATAGGTCGAGGGAGAGGCAAATCGAGGTGGAGAGCGTGGTGAGAAGGTGTCCGTTTAAGACCTTGATGCAGATTTAGAGAAGTACCATGCAAGAGCTATGCAAACGGATTAAAGACAACTTTATCCTTGGCAGCATAATTAAACTCAATATAGTGGTTTGGTGAACTATGAAAAGTTGTTGTTTTTACTTCTAAGTTTTTCTGCTTACAAAATTATGTCCAAATGGATAGTTTTTCTAACTTTTTGAAATGGGATGGTGTTCATGTTGTCGATGTAATGTTTGAAATAATAAACGTTTAATTCATTATTTTGGTTGGTTGTTTAACTAGAGGAATATATTGCAATTTTGAAAAATATTCATTCTTTTTTTAGAATGTAGTTACACATTGAAAAAAAGGTTGACTTCTTTGCAAATATAGTGTCACTACATAGTAATAATAAGGTTTATATTAAATAGGATTTATATCACGCAAAATTTCTCATTTAACATCACAAGCCTAAAGGCATTATTTGAATAACCTGTATCATGCAAGTAAACATTAAATAATTTGATCAATTTACCATTCTCCATGCATATGATATAATGACGTTCCTAAAAGTCTCAAACAAACACTTATAAGAAATTCAATATCTTTATATTATAACCGGTAATGATGTGTTTTTCATAAGCATTCACCAAAATATTAAGTACCTTATTAATTTTTACATTTATATTTTACGTATCTCTGTTTAGTTGACTATATGTTGTTTTCATATTAAGTTTGGGTCCGTATGGTATACGGGTTTGAGATGGTTTTGATTGACTGATAGTCCAAATCAATTGTTTGGTTTGTTTTTTTCTCACTGACACAAAGGTTTTCTTAAAGCCCGCTTGCTCCATCGGGTTTGGATCGAATCAAGGCATGCAAGTACCATATTTTATTTCACAAATTTTATCAACCACAGGCTCTTATTTTAACTATAATTATTTGCCACTATAAAATCCCACCGCTATTCGCCACCATAAAATCATGTCTATTTGCCCGACTTTATTTTCACGCATGACCAACTTTATGTTGCTTTGTCTAGAGGGATATCACGTAGAACTACAAAGGTATTAGTGAAGCCAGTTAAAGAGTTTGATCAAGGAGGAGTCTACACCTCAAATGTCGTCTACCAAAAAGTTTTATGCAACGAGTAACGTGCATTGTTAGTTAGTATCTCATAACTGATGTAATGTTTTCTTTTTCAACCTCACTAAATATTTGTATATGTCGTTTGATACATGTTAAGAATTTGTGCTAGAGTTGAATTATCACATGTTACACCGACATATTTGATCTTTTCACGTTCTATTTTGAACGTATACGAAACACTAACCACAATATCGCATATTTTTAATTGTCTACCGCTAGAAACCGTTGCCGCTAGGCACGGGTACTCGCCTAGTTTTTATAACGATAGTAGCGTCTTGATCTATTTTCGATTTCCTTTTTCTTCTTTATTTAATTTGTCCTAGTGCTTAGTCGTTTAACCTCACTGTCTAATTCGGTCTAACCCTAAACTCTCGTTCATTAATAAAAAAACCATTTAAACTAATTAAGCCTTAAAAATCTATATAAATAAATCACTAATTTAAGGATACATTTAATCTATGATTTGACCAAATATTCGTTATAACCCTAAGACATTTTAATTAAGAACCATAAGTATTAAAATTAGTTATGACTTATAAAATGAACCTATAAATGATATATGATTGTAAATTCAAGTAGATCAATTGAAGATGGAGTAGCTTGTGACTTTCTTTCGATTATTTGCTTGCTCTTGTTTCATATTCCCATCCGTTTTAAGGTGAGTACTCGTGGCCCCATTTTCTGATATTTTCTTGGGGGAAGATAATACTCAACTACTATTTCATTTACATTATTTCTTTCGATGTGCTAAATTCATATTATTTCCTTGGACATGTTTGTGTATATAATTGTGCTCATGAGTATTTGTAGTGGTTGAAAGATTTCATTTAGCCAACAGTCTTCGGGACTGGTTGGATACCTATGATTACATTTAGCCAACAGTCTTTGGGACTGGTTGACATATTTCATTTATCCAACAGTTTAGCTCCAGCTGGTTTGCGATAATAACTGATTGGATTCCTATTGTGCACAGGACCACTTGGTGGTCGGATTTCATGATGTGGATTACATTTCATTTACTACTTGCTCTACGTTATTATTTATACACATGTCTTACTTATAGTTTCCATGCACAGCAAACTGTTTTATATTTATATTTCCTTAAACCTGCGAGCTCACCAACATTATGTTGACATTTTCGAGTATTATTTTCAGGTGATCGATAGTCGTATTTTTGAAGGCATGCATGTTGAAGTCATACATTGTTCTCATATCATGACCGAATGATTTAGCCAAGCCCCTTTTTCTAAAGACTTAACTTTAATAAGATTAAGACTTATGTTTTACATTATTTTGTATTGTATAAAAATCTTTATGTAACATTGTAAACTCATTTCTTAAATCATATATGGTGTTATTCTACTATCTTATGCGATGTTACATTTCGTTGCACATCGTGTTTCCGCTCTTAGCGGGGTGTGACAAAAACTCAAGTCGCTTAAAGAAACAACTCGCTTAATAGCCAAGTCACATATACCAACTCTTTGCTAATACAACTCGCTTAATAGCCAAGTATCTTAAACCAACTCGCTTCCAGTAACACAGTAACTCGCTTCCAAGAACTTCAACTCCGTAGCTCAACTCGCTTAGTACACTTTTAAAAAAAAAACCACTTTATCAATCAAAAACAACTAAACCACAATGATTTAAGCCTTCCAATTCAAAACCTAAACACATATGATGATCCTAAACACAAAAGTACAATCAAAATTCAAACTTTAACACTAGAAATTGTCCAAATGATTCAAACTCTCCTAAACACTTATAACCCCAAAAACCTTATGAAATCCACCAAAACAAAGAGCATAAAAGATGAGTGATAAAACCATGGCTCTTGATACCTATTGTAAGATATAGGATTTCACAAACACATTAAACCATATCCATATGGGGCGTTCACAATTGTTTAGAGAGAGAAAGTTCTAGAGAGAGAAAAGGGAAGAGAGTTGGGAACTATGTGAAACAAAAAAAAATTGTATTGAAGCTCCAACCCTCTACCTTGGGAGGTAGAGGGTATTTATAGTGTCTTACAACAAACGCCTCCTATGGGCTGTGGATCAGGCATACAGTGGGTAAAGACCCGTCCGTCCTCCATGGTTTTACTTAACTATATTCTTACTAACATTAAATAACTACGACTACGAGCTTTCTAATGATTACATATACTTGAGGTGACCGACACTTTAATGACTGATTTTTCTAATTCCTAACATTAGCATTAATTAACATTGTTCTTGCAGCTTCCACTAACGTACGGTTTCATCTTTCAACTACACCGTTTTGTTCTGGTGTTCGTGCAATAGATGTTTGATGCTCAATTCCCACTTTCTCATAAAATGCACGAAGAGTTTGATTCACAAATTCAGTTCCTTTGTCTGTTCTGATTTGTCTGACTGTGTTCCGGAGCTGAACTTGAAATTTCGTGAGAAAGGTGATGATCATCTGTGGAGCTTTTGCCATTAATCATCATCTACAATTACCATGATGTAGCGTTTGCCATTAATCGTCTGCACGCGCATCGGGCCACACAAATCCATGTGAAGAAGATGAAGCACATGCTGTGAGCTGTGTTCCACCTTTGAAGGAAAGTGAGCACGAGTGCTTTTCCCTTATTCACAATCTGAGCATAGGTGATCTTTAGAATACCGAAATCTTGGGAGACCTTCAACCAATTTGTATCGAGCAAGATTGGTTATGGTTTGAAAGTTTAAATGTGAGAGACGACGGTGCCATAGCCAAGATTTTATAGATGTTGCCTTTGAAAGTAGACAGATGGGAGATGAAGCAATCATGTCTTGCATTGAGATTTTATAAAGACTTGAATTGCGGGTACGCACATAAGATCATTTCCTTGTAGATCACGAATGAAACAAGTTTTCTCCCAAAAAGCAACTTCCAAATCTCCATCACAGAATTGACCAACAGAGAAGAGATTGTGACCGAGACCTTCCACATAATAAACCCTGCTAATTTCGATGTTACCATTGATGTAATCTCCGTAGCCCATGATAGCTGCGAAGTGACCATTCCTGAATCTGACAGTGCCAATGAACTTTGCAACAAAGTTTGATAATAGTTTGAGATTGCCGTCATGTGCGGGAACATCCGCTATCAACAATCCAAAGGATGATCTGTATCACATGCATTACATAAGATCTAATAACAGATGGAATAGAAGTAGGTGTGGAACCCAAGAGTTAGAGGGTTCCGAGCGCTTATAGTAGAAACACACATGGTAATGATTTTAGGTATCCATTTAAATCCAAGTGTATTATGTAACCATTTCTGCCATCTCCAACTAGTCTTAGCTTTGGTCTTAGTGAATGCACTAGGTGATAAGTTCTTCCTAGGAGGTGAAGGTGGTTCTATGGGTACATCAATGATCGTAGTTGGAACACTAGAGGGTGGTTTACCTAGTACAGACTTAGAAGCATTAGTGGGCCTAGAGGTATTCCGTTTTCTATTATTCCGCTTACGGTTCAAGATAGCCTTAGCAACACATTTATCATGACAACCAGAAAACATACTTTTTAGACAACCAATACAAGAAGCTTCAAACAAAACATTAAGAGTACTTAAAGATTCAGTATTCGTTACATCACTTTGTTCATTACATTTGTCAGACGCAATATCTAAAGTGGGTGCAACTAGAGTTTTATTCAAAGTCCTAGGTGTTCTTCTACTTGAGATTCTTTATTGGTCTTTTCTTACGTCGCAACTTCCTATTCTTCCTTGTATTGCTCCAAGGCTGTGAAGTGCGGGCGTTGGGAAAAGAGGCAACTATTCCTGTTTCAGTAGAGGGAAGCACATTAGTTTCTTGTGGTTTGTCATTAGATGTTCTAGAGTCATTTTGAATCTTAGGTGCAGCATTACAGTGTTACTATCCTTATCTTGCTTAAGTATCACCAACTCTGCTTTTAGATCATGGATTTTGTGTAACAAATCTAGATTTTCATAACGAGTGAGTCCATCTCTGTAAAAATCTTTGGTGTATGCAAGATGATCATCAAGGTCTTTTGATGCTTTATCACGAGTCTTTTTGAGTAAATCAAATATGACACCATATTCTTTTTTAACTTTTGAAATTTCTTGTTCATATTTTGAAATTTGACACTTCAAAGAGGTGTTTTGATCATCCAGTTGCTTAAGTTTTGGATTAAGAGTTTTTGTATGCAACTGGTTGATTTTGTTTTGCAAAGCGAGTTCTCGATTTTGACAATCTTTTTGACACCATTGAAGACGACGTTTTGCATTTGAAAGCTCGTTTAACAATCGTTCATTTTCAACTTTTAAAGACTTGATTTGTGACACAAGACGTCAGATTCTCAACATTTTCAACATATTCAACGTAATCAGAGATATAATCAAATTCATATGCAATAGAATGTAGTAACACAACATTATGGATATCAGACGATAACATCTTCCAAGAGTCGATCAACATCTTTTCTTAACATTTTCATTTTGCGTTTTGTATTTGAAATCGATGTTTCGTTTTTTCAAAACTCTTTTCATAAGTCAAAGCTCCTTGTGAAAATCCCTTTCCCAATATAATGCACACATTTTCAAATTCCGGACATGAGGTAAAATTCTTTTCTGAAAAATATCTCTTTGTTCTCTCGTATGGGGCGATTGAAAATGTTCAACTTTAATTTCAGAGTGGAATTCAATTTCACGTTCCAAAAGTTTGATGTCCGAAATGAATGTTTCAAAATATTTAATGATTTGACATTTTTCGGGTATTGATTTTACTTCACTGAGTGAAGGTAACGGACCATTAACTTGCGTAGTATTAGGTTGGGGACCAACATTAGAAGACTCATAAATAGGTGTGATAACCCAAGGTGTGTTAGAAGGTTTCTGTTCGACGAAATTGATGGCTTTTGAATAGTTAAATGGTTTGTTATAAACAACATTTTCTAATTTTGATCGACTCTCGTCTTCTGAATCTAATTCCTCTTGGCGATTATATTCAACAACACTCATAATGGAATTATCAATTCTATGTTCTCAGACAGAAACTTCAGGGATTTGGTTTGAATCCTCTATTAGAAAACTTTGGTTTGTAATCAGCAAGATTCGGTCCATATCCATTTGGATTTGGTTTAAAAGTAAACTTTTGAATAGTTGTGATTGACTCACCATGTTTATAAACAACATTTCGAAACTCTTTGAGTTTGTTTTGTAAGTCGACTATTTCTTCAAGATAGTTATCTATTCATTTCGTTGAATGCTTTTTGTACTCAGAGAACTGTTTTTGACAAGTTAACAACTTAGACTTGGCTTTTTGAGTTTCCAAAGTGAGAGCGTTAAGTTGTTGTTTATGATCATATTTTAGTTGTTCTATTTGAGACAGCAAAGCATTCTTAGATGCGACTAGATCACGTATCTGTTGTTCTAATGATTTCTCATTTTGATACGATTTAGCAAAAGCGACTTCAAAACCTTTTTCACGTTTTTCTTGAGTTTGAAAAATATTGAGTTGATACTTTAAGTATTCATTGTCCTTGGTTAACATTGCATTTTTATCTTTTAATTGCTGATTGATGTCTTTGCATATTTGCAGTCGAAATTCTTGGTCTTTAAGTAAGGTCATGAGCTCAATATCTAGATTAGACGAAAGCTCAGCTAGTTCAACGTGAGTCTCAACATGATCATTATTCAGATCCTCAAGTATAACCACGGAGTCAACTTGAATATCAATGGTAACCGTAAGGTCATCTTGATCGTCAAATATAACTACGGGATCTATTTGATTATCATCGGAATGAGATGTAGACGGCTCATGTTGAACACTCTGATCCTTGTCTGGATGCGATGTTGGCGGAGATATCGACGAATGAATATAGTTTGATCCGGTACGTGAGACAAGCCATCGCTGTCATACACCGGCCTGTGTCACTCATGTGGAGTTCGTGCATGTTAACCATTAGCATCACCGCTGCATTAGCTCAGAAGTCCTCCATATCATCATTAGAATATGCATTTGCCATGAAGCTCTGTTCCTTGTTGGTAAGAGTTCCACCAGCTTCATCCTTAAGAGCCAAGAGTAAAGCTTCTTTGTGATAAGCGCTGCCTCTTGTCCTCGACTTTGGGCATGCATTTTCCAAATGACCCTTCTCATTACAGTTATAACAACGAAGACCATTAACCCCATTCTGAGCATTACCCTGTTCAACCACTTGAGCCCTTTTTTTGTTGTGGGGCACCCATGTTATTCCTTCCCATTGGATTAAACCCTTGACCACTGCCCATCTTACGAACATTACCACAATTCTAAACTTCAACACGTCCATTGTTAACAACAACCTGATTCCTTTTGTTTGATGAGGTACGAATGCGATTGTTGGATTTGTTTGAGTATCGGCCGAAGGCTCTAGAAATCATGACAAACCATTGCTGCAATGCATCGAAAGCTTCTGTATCCTCATTAGATTCACTATAAAGTGCTTGATCATTTTTGTTGTTGTTGTTGTATGGAACCAATTGAGTTTCTTGAGATTGGTGTTGTGACGGATCATATGGTGTAATTGTTGCAGTTGGTTGTGGAGGATTTGTGAAGGTTGTTGGAAAATTCGGGAATTGAGGATAGCATACTTGAGCCGACAAAGCTAATTGTTGATTATCTGGAAGTGATGGTGAAACAGGGAGTCCACGGATAACCCTTTCTTTGTCAACTTCTTTTTCATGTGGCTTCAAATAGTCGTACAACAATCCGTATGTAGCATGATGAAGATTTTTAGCTTGACGGATGTAAATGACATACTTTTCCCAATCAGGACCAAGACTACTCAGGAATTTAGTGTTGACAGCAATTCTTGGCATAATGATGTTGTGTTTGTCCAAGTCATTGATGATATCTAAGAATCGATGATGATATGACTCTAATGTCTCCCCTGGTTCAATCATGAAGTGTTCATAAGCCAAGTAGATTTTGGATTCCATGTCTTCTTGATTGAGTTTTGTGCCTTCCATGAGAAGATGAATATGCTCCCACATTGCTTTAGCAGTCTTTTGAGCATCAACACTTCGAAGTATTGGATTAGGTAATCCCAAAAGGATGTATTGCATTGCCAGTTCATCGGCTTCAAAGTGTAGAATTTGATCAGTAGTGAGTTCATTAAGACCGAAAACGTTGGTGACATCACCTCTTGGTGGATTAGCATTTGGATCTCCGGGTGTAATGACAGTAGGCATCTGAAACGGACCTTCCAGGATGACCTTCTTCAAGAACTTTCCATGTGGCTTCTTTAGATCACAAAACCTAAAGAACCGTATCACCTATTGATCGTAGTTTCCGGAGCCTCATGAATGGGTTGTTGGCTACTTAAAGCTTCACACATCTTTGCAAACCAAGACGGTTCCTTCATAGTATTCCTGGATGGCTGTTGATTGTGAAAGTTTGTGTAAGGTTGTACTTGAAGACTAGGGGGTGGTTGAATCATTTGTAGTTGAATAGCTCCTTGAGGAAATTGTTGTTGTTGTTGTTGTAGTTGTTGATAAACATGAGGGAAGTAGCTAGAGTATGGTGGTTGAGACATCTTGAAACTTGTGTTGTAAAAATGGATCTTTGTAGTCGAATGAAACTTTGTTGATGAAGAATCCTTATGCGTAGAAATCAAGCTTAGGCAAAGAAAATACCTTATGCGTAAAAACACCAACTTACGCGTAAGAAGTGAGCTTACGCGTAGGGTTAAGGAAACCTTAGCTTATGGGTAAAACAAAAGCTTAGTAGTTGAATGCTTATGCGTAAGACAAGGCTTAGGCGTAAGAAAATGCTTATGCATAAAGATTCTACGCGTAAGTGTTTGCTTAGGCGTAAAACTAGGGTTTTGCCCTAAAATCCTTTACACTTATCCCAGTGTAAAAGATATCCAAAGTCGAAGTGTTTTCAGGATTATCCAAGCAAGAAAACACTGAGTAAACCAAGAACACTGTAGATCAAACCAAGGAAAACCTTACGCGTAAAACGAGGGTTTACTTATGCGTAAGATTTGTCAAATTCTTCCAAAACTTTGATTTCTGCCCAAGAGTGTTTCTAAACCAGATTTTTGTGATGAAACAGCTTTAATATCACCAAAATAACACAAAAGTGTGAAACTTGATGATCCAAAACTTTTATGCACCTTACGCGTAAAACAGACTACACGTTTCAAACCAAGCTTAAAAACAAAGAAATACACATAAAGTTTCAAACTTTTTGCCAAAAATTTCAACTTTATCACCAAATAACCTTTAAAGTACAAGAATCTTGAGTTTTAAAGTGAAAAAATGAAAGCTTTTATGCGTATAAAGATTTGAATACCGAAACTTTACGCGTAACACACTTAAACTTCAAAAATCAAAATCGTTCACCCAACTATTTGGCGAATGATACCACTGTTAGGTTCCCATTTATGTAGCACAAGCATCAATATGAAGAAATGAGGTAAAGAATAGATCGGATGAGCACACACACACTTATGCGTATAAATGAAAGAAAGTTTATTCTTAGGATAAATGTGAAAGTGAACAACCAACCTTCAAATGAAGGTTTACAAGGCTATTTATAGGAGAGGGAGCTAGGGCAACACACCTAGTCCCTTCCTTTCCTTATTAGGCTTGGGCCAGGGCTTATGGGCCTTCTACATAAGCCTTATCATAATAACAAACATAAAGGCCTAATTAAGCTAACTATTACATATTAATTACTAACACTTGTAATCTAGTTAAGGAGTGATTCCAACAGTAAGTGTTTTAACGATCTTTGTGTTATTATAAACAACGGTTTTTAATTTCATAAACATCCAACGGTTAGATTTTGAGTTTGGGATGATTTGGTATTCTACGCGTATGCGTATGAACACGAAATCATCATTGGGTGTTTATGATGATAATAATTGTGTCAAAATGCTTAAAATCATATGTTATAAACATTTTCAATATCAAAATCCACCCAGAAAACGTTTTTAATCGTTATTCAACTATTAGGGTTTATGCATGGATTTAGGGTTTTTCATTTGTGAGTGTTTATGGATAATTAGATGGTGGTATGATGTTTAGAACATGCTTAATTGACCAAAAACACCCATGATTCATGCCCAGATACACGAATTCGTGTAAAATTTTGATTTAGGGTTTTAGAACTATACGAATTGGGTATTTTTTATTCATAAGGTATTTAGTGTTAAAACTTGTTGGAAACGTATCATTAGGCCTCTAAGTTATCCTAGAAACAATTTAGTTCCATTTCCATGGGTAGATTCCTTACTCGTAATATTTGAATCCTAGGGTTTAATTTTTTACGCGTAAGCGTATCCTACGCTAGAACTGTAAATGTTTGTGACTTCATGTGGAATTGAAAGGAATTGATATATGTGTTAATGAATGTGTTATGACGAATTTATTTTAGGATATTGCGCGTGAAAAATTCAGAATCAAGGTTAATCATGGTTTCCTACACATAAGGATCATCTTACGCGTAGAAAGTTACACGTAAGAGTAATCTTACGCGTAACCTTTACGCGTAAGGTTCTACAGGGGGACTACGCGTATCCTGTGAAGGATATGCGTAAACATTGAGTCTTACGCATAAGGTTCACTCTTATAAGTAAACCTTACGCGTAAGCTCCAACATACGCTTAAGCGTAAGCCTTATGCTAAGGGCTCTTTTCCTACGCGTAACATTTCTTACGGGTAAGTAAAGTTCCTACGCATAAGCTTATGCCTACGCGTATGGTCTACAGTTTACGCGTAAGCTTGCAATTCCTACTCTTAAGCCTAATTTTTAACCATAATTATGAATTATTACGCGTACAAACTTGTAAATAAATAAATCATAACGTCATGTAACCAAAATGTCACTAATAAGCTTAAATGGTTAATATGTTGTGAAAAATAAGTGAAAATTTGGACTTTAAAACTCAAAGTTAATAAATTCACGAAACTTATCACGACTACTTTGGACTATTGGACAAACATGTGACGTTGGACTCGTAACATTCATCAACATAACATATTCAATAATTGGACAATAAAATCAACCTTTGACTAACGTAATGTCTTTCGATATGTTGGTTCTTTTGGCTCAATATCTTTCAGATCACAACATGGATGTCCAAATGGAAAACGTTGATGCACCAAATGTTCTTACAATGGAAGACATCTTCCCCAAAGGTTACACAATGAAGATTGGGAAGAACAATCTCAGAGTCGATTTTGATAACTTCACATGTTCTGAGTCTTCTTGTCAAATCGCTGTAGATATTCTGAAGACTCATCCATACAAGAATATGCTTACTAATTCTGCAACTGTGCGTAAATCTATGTTCACCAATTCTGGCACACTATACAAAAGGTCAAAGGTCAAGATGTTGTGACAGTGACACTTAACGACAAACAAGTCACCATCACACCAGCAGACTTAAGGGCTATTCTTTTTCTTCCTACTATCCAGCCTGCTGATTACACGGCTACTCCTTCGGAAGTGGTCACTCTCCAGTTCATGGTCGACATCGGCTATGATGAAGCTACTGGAATTATTACAAAACACTCTTCAGTAGATCTCAAGAATATTCCTCAGCCATGGAGAACACTTTACATCATGATTGCCAAATCCGTTTCTGGACGTGATAGTGGTCATGAGCATCCCAAGCTCATGGAACTACAAATATTTTGGGGTATGGTCAACATGAAACACATCGAATTTGCAGCTCTGATATGGGACGACATGATGTCCTATCTTAAAAGCCCGCTCCAAGATCCCTTATATCGGATACACAAAACTTGATCCAAAGGATTCTAGGAATAATCCATATTCCATTGAGACTTGATGACCCCAACCATAACTCCGTGTTGCTTGAGCCCACACTCAATGTTGTCAGATTTAAGGACTCAACAACGAAGAAACAAGGTGTTGTATTACCAGATTGCCTTCTTACTACTGCTATCAAGGAACTTTAATCGTACAAACGTTATCTGGAAGCAGTTGCATCAGGCAAAGTGGGGTTCATAGATGAAAAGTCTTTTGGTACACCTGTTAGGAAGACAAGGAGATCAGGCAGTGCTGGAAGTATTGCAAGCACTGAGAGTACACATAAATATCCAAAGAGGACTCATGTTCTCAAAAGGAAAATTCCATCGAAAGTCATCCCTATTCCCAAACCAGAACCAAAACTGATGGACGAGGACTCAGAGGACACTGAAACAGATGAAGAGGTTATCTACTCAGAATCTGCAAAAGATGATACCCTAACAATTGCAAAACCTCTCACCCCAAGTCTCGATAAAGGGAAAACTCCAGTGCAAGAGCAGGATGAAGAGAGCTCAGATGAAGAGCCATAGGATGAAGACAAAGATTACAGAAAGAAATTGAAGAATCTCAGACTTCAACATGTTGCTCAAGAGTTCAACCTTCAACAAACTCGCCCTGAGGGTCAAGTGGTGGTGCACTAACCACACCAGCTTCCGATGCGGTTAATCAACCCGATAAGGGAACTGGTACCACCACCAACGAATCACAACAACAGCAACTAAAGAAAAAGCAAAAGAAGAAGCTCTAGCAAAAGCAGATGAAGAAGCTAGGGTTAAGGCAGAAGAAAAGGCTAAAGCCGAAAAGGAAGCCGGTGATTATCTTCTAGATAGTCCCGCACGTACCAAGGAACAAACTTCTGAGCCGCCAAAGGACCCTGAACCTCCTCATGAATCATCATCGTCAGACTCATTTTCTCACTCATCTCCACCACCATCCAAAGCCACTACAAGATCCGCATCCAGATCAGTAAAGAAACCTACCGACACTTGGGCATCACGGGCTAAGACTAAGATTGTGAAAGCTGTCAGACAAGTAAGGAAGAAGGACGTGGTCAACAAGAAACTAAATCAACTTGCCGACAGAATCAATCTTCTTCAGAAAGTGATAAACGAGTTCTCGGATGAAAGGGAACAAATTCAACAGTTTATTCAAGGGGAAATAGAAAAGACAGCCAGAGAATATACTCACAAGTTTCTTCTCGACACCATCGCTGGAGTGACATGAGAGATGTTCACCAAAAAACTTTATCCGAATCTCATGCATTTGGTCAAGCAAACAATGCAATCTACGCCTGTAGCCATGAAGATCAATCCAATTGAGCCTGCTGTTGTCTCTGATGCAGAGTTGATTTCCAAGTCGGTGTTACAAATGTCTAAACGATTCGTAATGTTTACTTCGATTTAAAGTAAACTATTTGAGGCATTGCTGGATTATCAACTCAAACCCTCATGCAAACAGCATGCTGAAAAGACTAAGCGTCCAAAAGACGAGGATGATGCAGATAAGGATAAAGAATCAAAGCGCAAGAAGAAAACAGGTGAATCATCCTCTGTGCCTCCACCACCCCCAAGGACCTCCTCCCAAAGAAGATCTCCACAGCGTTCTCCTGCTAAAGACAAACCTCAGGACTCTGAGTCACCACCACAAACAGAGAAAATTGGTAATCACTTTGAATACACTGGTGGTGACGATGAAGAAATTCCTGAGCCCCAACAACAACCTACTTCTTCTACATCAACAAAGAAACCAGCGTCATCATCAAAGCAAAAGAAAAAGACAAAGACCAATGTTGTGTCATGGCTAGATGAAGATGACACTGAAGAGTATGACTGGTTCTCTAAACTTGTTGATGCTACACCTCAGCTACCGGAAGGTCAAGAAATGGTAGATGGTCGAACATTGGAGCATGCCAAGCTAATTCAGGAAAAGTTTAGGGTGAAGAAGATGAAGAAAGCAGAATTGAGACGCATCAAGAATGAAGCTTTTCAACTGCTAAAAGATAGCTCAAACAGTGCCATTGAAGTCGAATATCATCTCGAAAACATAGCACGAGTCATGTCTAACAACATTGACTGCCTCAATCCTGAATCCAACATCGACTTCACCAGACGTGACAAGGCTCCATACTACACCGACTGGACAAAGCCACTACCAACCATTGGCCGACCCGATCAACCTCAGATTCCCTACCGCTATTTCTTCAACAACGACTTGGAATTTCTTCTACACGATAGCGATGTTACCAGGAAATACGCTACATCACTTACCTTCCCTTTCCCAGCAGCAATCTACTCTAACAACATGGCCATCGAGGAAGAAGCCACACATATGTTTGTTGACCATGTGGATAAGTATGACCTCGATGCACTGTATGGGATTCATCATTGGCCTGAACGAAGAAGAATCTATTACAGAAGCTGCCAGGTTCTAAAGCCTAAAAAGGAAGTGTTCAGTGACAAACGGATCGTTGCAATTCAACATGTTACCCTATCATCAAAGTGGGACTACACATTCCTAAAGAAAATAGTGGTCAAACGACAAGAAGAAGAGGAATATGACTTTTCAGAAGCGGATTTTCCGAGATTGTCTCTAAATGACATTGAAGATATGTATCTTGCCAAGGTACAAGGATGAATGCGACAATTCTCTACAAATATCCAACGCGAATACATCAAGTCATTGCTCATATTCATCCGAAGCATCGTGATCCAAGAACGTGTAGAAGATATTCAACTTGCCGTGGAATCGTATCAGAAGCGTATTAATCTCACAAAACCACAGCTAGACCTTCCCGACATAAACCAACTTGCTCAGTACACCCTCATCAAGAAACCATTTGGGGTAGTCTACCGTAGTGAACTACATCACAATTGCTTCATGGCGTGCAAAGAGCTTCATAAGTTTGGGGATCACACATTAAAGAAGGTTCGGAATGGGTTAGCATACAGGTTAAAGGAAATCCATGACGGCATAGGGTCACCGAAGAGATGGAATTCGAGGGATAGGAGGGATGTGAAGAAGATCATCACTCGGATTGATGAAAGGTTGTTCAGACGGATCGATTAGAACGTTGGAGAGTTTCGTAGGTGGTCGCCCAAGCATATCTTCATCGGCTACCAACGCCCGCAGGGACTCCGGTGTTATTGCCGAATACCCTACTTTAATTTGTTTCTTTCATTAACTATTTGGATGTGTGATTTATATATGACTATGGCTTGTGCACTCATAACAGTGTACAACCCGTTCTTGTAATGAAAGCACCTTGTGGTACGCTTCAGTGCCACAATCCTATAAAAAGAGCGAAAGCTTCTTACTTTTGAGTAAAACTAATCAAAACTCACTTTCAAATTTTTGCTCAAAAGAACAAGTACTTCCCCTTATGATTTTCAAAACCTCAAAAGTTAATATCACTTGTTGAGGGGGAGTATTTGCTTAAAAACTTTGTTCACAAAATTGTTCTTCGTGGAAATCTTCCCACAAAACTCGAAATGGACATATTCGATATCAAAATTTCGTCAAAAATAACATTCATATGCCATTTTTGAGGGGGAGAAAAATTATGTGATAAGAAATATGTTGTGAATTGCTAATGAATCGTCGTGCTAAAAAGACTTAACCAATGATTTGACGACATCTTAAATGTTAGTAACTCAAAAAGTCTTGTCCGGGACGGGTAATAATTTCAAGCTAGTTCGCTAGTGATGTAAACGTGTCTCGCAAAGGACTTGTCCTAGTAGAATGTACCATCCGAGAAACTCTTGGTAGACATGAACTTTGACGGGTTTGACGACCTTTCGAGGTTTGTCCACACCTTCAAGGTAGTTATTAGAGCTAGTTGTCACCTAAAAGATGACAATGTAACTCTTTAACTATGCAATGTAACCGCGTCTCACGGGGAATTGTCTATCTAGAGTTGATCAATTCAAAAGTGCGCGCTCTTCTCTCACCGTGCAAATTTCTGTCAAAATACTTAAGAACGTGTGGAGGGGGAGTATTTCTACAAAATACAAAACTCTCATAGTGGTACTAAATGCTTTTATTCATAACCACTTTTAGAGATTTTCATGAAAATGGTTTACGGCAACATAGATTAGTCATGGAGTTATAAGGTGACTACGGTTAGGAATAACCGTCCTATGATCCGCCAGAGCCGGAGGGATCTACCCAAGGACACCACCAATAGTTAGAATTAGAAGTCTTTAGGTATGATTATAAAAGGAGAAAATGAGAATCGGAGAAAGAAGGAGTTGAAGAATTAAAAAGAAAAGTAATGAAAATGGTGAAAAGAAATAGCCCTCCAGATTATTCAACTTATGGCAGACACCGGGTTCAATTCATATGCTACTGGTTATCACTTGATGACACCGGTATTGAAGATTAAAGTCGTCATGGACCCAATGACGCATGCACTAAACCTTCTAAACCACTCAAGTTTCTCTCAACAGAAGCTTGTTTCATTCTCACAGGGAACCCTACGTAAACTATCGGCTTTCTCTTAGAGATTGCTGGTATTGAAGAAGGAGACCCTCTCCATAGTCTGCGCTCAGGAAAACCAAAGCGCACTATTGAGTCTAGAGCCACGAGATTCATCAAAAGATCTCTTAGGTTCACTTGACATTTCATCACTTGTCGTTCAACATTAAGGACGCAAGTGATACATTATCGAGTCCTACATAGATCTTAGGAATCTGTCGAGAACATTTATGAGAGGTTCACACATGTGATCCTCAGTGATTGAATGGAAACTCCCACCAGGGTCAACATCAAACAAACCTTGACACAGCAGTCACTGGTAACTCCTTGTGGGTTATGCTTAGTGTGTCTCAAACGGTCTCATGTCGTGAGGTGATGCTTCTGTGTACCTCAGCGACTCACCTGAATCAGGTGTACTTTGGTACATCGCGTTATCTCACTTGTGGGACTCCAGTTCAAGAACAACCTTTGAGAGAATTAGAGACGTGTTTTCACACTATGCTGTTAACACACTCGAAGTTCAAACTTGTGTTACTGGATTATTTCTAACCCATGTTTTATGTTTTCTTCTTATGGATGCTCATGAGGAAAAGATCGCGCAAATTCTTCACATGCTCATACCAACAACAACACTAATTGAAGTTCTCTCAAAAGGCAACACAAAGTCAGAATGATTCTTCGTCAAAGTCAAAGAATCTACAAAGTTTAAAGACTAAGAGAACCACTTCAGTACTGAAATTCAACGTTAAGGAGCGTGTGAGCATGTTGGAGAAAGACGTGGAGACACAGGAGCAACGAAGCGGACCTGATGCAGATAACCACAACATACTATCACTACCATCACAAAGAACAAAGAACTAAAGAACAAAGAAATCAAAAACTTCAAAGCTAAAATCTTCTGAAGAAACAAGATCCCTACACTGGGGAAAATGTTGGAATCAAGACACTTCTTCTCACAAGAAAGAAGAATGTCAGAAGACGTCAAAGCAACTATTACATCAGAACCTACAACGTTTTCACTCTAATCATCAATTACCAACACTTAGGGGGAGATTGTTGGAATCACTCCTAAACTAGATTACAAGTGTTAGTAATTAATATGTAATAGTTAGCTTAATTAGGATTTTATGTTAGTAATTATGGCAAGGCTTATGTAGAAAGCCCATAAGCCTTGGCCCAAGTCCAATAAGGAAAGGAAGGGAACTTGGTGTGTTGCCCTAGTTCCTTCTTATAAATAATCTTATAAACTCCCATTTGGGAATTGGTTGTTCACTTTATCACATTTTCTACGCATAACATTTCTATCATTCATTCGTGTGTGTGTTAACTTGTTCAACCGATCTGTCCTTCATCTCTACTTCTTATCTCTGTTGTAAAAATCGGCCCAGGCGGCTGATTAATCCCCGCATAATCGCTGATCGCTCACTAAACGCCTTGATTTATCATAATCGGTGTAACACCCCAACCCGACAAGGGCAAAGATGTCACAAATACAGCTTCATATCAGAAACTTAAAATACTATACAGTAGGGGAAGCCTTTACAAAACTTGCAAAAGAAAATGTAATAACTTAATAATCAAAAATAAATCTAAGATCCATGTTTCAAATCTTGCTCAACTCTACTCAACCCGCATCGGCTATCCCATAAGCTCATCTTGAATGCTAATACCGCCAAGCAGAAAAGAAGTGCGGCCGAGCTTACAAAGCCCAAAGGAATGATATAACAAACGAAAACTAAACAAAATAGAAATACTAAATAAAACAAAGAAACGAATAACGAAGTCACAACGGAATGAGATCAAAGAATCATCGGGGATTTTGCGGAAACACAATCATACAGAAATCCAGAAAAACAAATAGCGATTAAGAACAAACACATAGCATATTGATGGCACCAACGCAAACGCATCAAGATAACCAAACATTAACTAAAGCAGAAAATTCGAGTACATATGAGCCAAACGAAATGTCAAAAGACTAACGGAAACAATTTCTAGAAAGTAAACATGGCATTCATACAAATCAATTAATCTACAATTAACACACTTAAACCAATATTGTAGCAGCGGAAATAGCAGTCAAATCATGGCAGTCACATATGCAAATAGAAAACATAGTCGGAAAACTATAATTAAATAAACAAAAAGGCATAGCATAGAAATTAGCAATTTATCAAAACAGATATCATAATTAAGCCATTCCCAGATCAAACCTTAATACAAGAAAAGTCTAAACATAGCAGATCAATCATAAGCAGACAAGTAACTAACGGATAGGCAAAGTTTACAAAATTTACTGAACAATCATACATACTAAACTTTCAGGATACTCAATTTCACACTAGCACATTTATCTCACAGATCAACGAATTCACATAACGATAAACTAACATAACATACGAATCATATTTAAACATATTATCATATCCTAGCATGGCATACGGTAGTTACATAATCATATAAGAGCATAAACACATTCAATAACATATAATAAACCTAATACATAAATATAAACACTTGAAAATATCGAATCATAAAAGAATACTTAACACGTGCACATAACAAATAAGGATTTAGTTAACTACCACGAGCCCGAACTTACCATATCGAAAATACTACTTATTCAGAAAGTAACCTCAAAATAATCGGAGTAGCTAGCTCCCGAATTTTGTGAAGACGCGATTGTAATACCGACATCATTCACCGAAACATATCGATAACAGATCGGATCTAGGATGCATCCATATGCCCCAACAGACGGATAGTGGCCATACTATCAATAAACAGATAACGGAAAGGGACGTGGCGAACATCACTCTATCGCCCTAGAGTCATGTCGAGGTGCATCACTGACACGGACATGGAACCCCCATGACTAGTGAGATAGTGGCTCGAGTGTCAAACTAACTTAGGTCAAACAGATTTTCATAAATGACACAGATCATAATCAAACACCAAGTTCAACAGATAACATATCAGATAATTCATATCATAAGGTTCATGTTCAAAGGTTCGAAGTCGAAGTTAATGTCGTAGTCACATATCATACTTTCATAATCAAAATTTCATAACCAAATGTTCACAATTCAGAAGTTCATAATCAAATATAGCAAGGTTCAACAGATGTGCATATCAAAGTCCTTCTAACATAACGTTCAAGTCAGATATTTCATGATTCAATAAAACATGTGTTTCAAACAAGCAACAGATCAAACAATCAGAAAGGGTTCATCGCAATGGCATAGGAAACCCTAATAATTGAAATAGAAAAGCTAACGAAAGAAAACGCCATAAGAAACCTTTATGAAAAGGTCGAATATCTGTACCTTAACGCAGATGAGAGAAAAGCAAACGAATGAGTGAATCACGAAGATATAACGTCGCGCCTCCTTCAACGAATCTACACGGATTATGATTTATTTAATACTTATTAGAATCATTAAATTTATAACGGATTAATCGTATTCACCTTCTTATAGTTGTAAGTATATTCTCATTTTTAGTGACGGACAGAATTACAATCTTTTAGAGTCTTAATCATTAATTAGCCAAACTTTTGTATTACAAATGATAAATGGTAAACTTAAGGGTTTAATATGTTAAATATCTTATTTGAGGGCTTATATGATCATCTTTCAAAGTATAGGATTTATAAATGTCAAGAACGGATTTTAGGACTCTCTTTCAAAATAGTTTACACAAGCCTTCATAACTTACATGATTAACCAAGACTCACACGTAACATTGTTCGAACACCACCTTAATGAGACCATGCATGCAATACTTTAATTCATGCTATTTGACTCCTTGCATAAAATCATAACTCACGCATGTTTACAACACCCTTAATACTAGCTCGTTATATGTTAAATCAACAATATTTAATGACCTCAAAACTTACTATTTTCACATGAAATAACGAATCAACACACCTAGTTTCTTAACCCTAATCGACCCATTTAAACCATGTTAACGAGACCAAAGATTTACCCTTTCCCCTTGCTTCAATATATACGTTCACACATGCAAACTTCAACTTAACCTACGTTATTTCCCGACTCATAAACAAATCGACACACACACATGTTACTTAACCTATTTAAGTCGACTTACGTTAGGAAAACCATGCATGCAAATCAACACAAACAAAACTACATCATAAAGTTAACGTGATACTTACATATCGGCTCATACCCCTTAACGCGACCAATAAGACACATGGTTCATGCATATATTCGCAACACTTTCATGACTTAACCATGCGTTAACTCCTACCCATCATACGTCAAGTTTATGATTTTATGTGACAATATTTACTCTACCTGTTACTTGGTTTATATACATTGATCGACACACATTCATATAGGTTTCGGAAACATGAATACATAACATACTTACACGACAAGGCTCACATATTTCATTAGTAAGGTTCGGTTAACTCATGCGTTTCGTTAACATGCTTGTTTTAATATACACGACCAACATATATATATATACTTGATGTGGCTCGACTTTTCCCATGTGGTTCACGTTAATCATACCTCACGTTTACACAAGTTTTAACGTTTCATTCATATGGTTCGGTTCACATCTTTAAAGGTTTAATATTTGTATGTGACGTATAATAGAGACGAAGGAAGAAGGTTATACCTTTGTTAGCTCGAGTCACACGCACACCGATCCAAAAGGGAATGAGCAGCCGATCGGTTAGAGAAAGAAAAGAAAAAGTCTTTTTGCCGAGACCTTTTTGAGCTAGGGTTTTAAAATTTGTGTTTTGTGTTTGTATTTATAGGTATATACCCGATCGGTTCATGGGTTTTGGTGTGTGGTTCTCGGCTCAAAAGCCCAACCGAAGATCATGGGCTCAACAACCCATCGACCTCAAGATTTGGGGAAAACAATCGGATCACAAAGAAAACAAACGAAGCCCAGCTGATGTTTGGTATTCGGTTCACAAAAGAAAGAAACGATGCCCTAAGTTTGTACGCGTGACTTCATTTTTCGTAGTACCAAACGTCAATTACCTATTATACACATTTTGTTTTTAAAATAATTATTCTAAGCTAGATTTTAAATCTCTTTTAATGAACGTATATATATATTTTACGTATTTTATAAATTTTGATTTTAAAGGGTAAATTAGTCTTTTAACATTTTTCGTATTTTTAGGGTTTTACAATCGGCCTATTTAATCGGTTTGGTAAAATATCGCTTAAAAATCGGTCAACAAACCGATTAATTGGACAAAATCGGATTAATTGAAAAAAACCTCTTAAAAATTGGTCAACAAAATCGCTTAAAAATCGGACAAAATCACTTAAAAATCGGTCAACAAACCAATTAATCAGACAAAATTGGTCAAAGGTTGCTTAAAAATGGTCAACAAACCGAGTAATATTTATGTTTGACTTTGAACTTTGAAGAATTATGTATTATGTTTATATTTAATACGCTTGAAATATTTGAACTTTGATGCAATACTCTTATCTCATACATATAAAATAATATAATATCTCAAATTACATTATTGTGAATAAAAATTCCAATCCGATTAATCCCCGATTAATCCCTGCCTAACCGATTAATCGCTAGGCCCTACCCAACCGCCTCACTAGCGCCTAGCGATTTTTACAACATTGCTTCTTATATTGATGCTTGTGTTACATAAATGGTGACCTAACAAAATGGTTACTGTCATTTGACAAATTATGTCATGTAAACTAACTAACTGAAAAGATTTGAACTCCAAACTTACAAGGATAATGCCAATCCTAGGGTGGTTCATGTATTACAAATTAAAGCAACAAAATCACATCCAAACACTATCTCTTCAGACAAATATGCTTTGTCTTTTAATAAAATGTGATTTTGTACGTCTTCAGCATACCAAGTAGCATCCTCGTCAAACACCCGTTGGCAAGGGCTTGCACTTACAACAGGAAGACCACATAAGGCCAAAAAAAACCCCAAGTCCGCAAGGAATAGCATCAATCTAAGCTGCTAGTACGGTGTGGGCAACCGGATTACCAATAAACTAACCGGCAAGCAGCCATTCATACGGTAACCTGCAACAAACCATGACCAAGTTAATAACTCCCTGTTTTTTAATGACCTTATAACCCCAAGTACGTTTCTTGTGTAAGTGAGCTATAAAGTGTACAACGCAATCTCATAAACCAAATAAAGAAAGCCTTTAAGCTATCCTAAAAATGTAAAAAAACTGTAACATTTTCTCAGGACCCTAAATGTAACAACAAAAATTCCCAAAGAAGAAGTTGACAAATACATAGACACCATGAAACCTTAATTAAGCAAAGTGTTATATTTAATTAGACTTAATATCAATAGTGACAAACACACCATATACACCAAAAACCTTCAATTAAGAAACACTTTCAACCAACTAATAAAAAAAATCAAAAAAATACCTTAATAAATCCTCTCAAGGTAGTGGTAGGTGTCTTTGGTACGGATTTCGGTCGGCTGATATGTGACGATAGCAAAACCTGTGGCGCAAAACATGCCCTTCACAAAAATGATGAGACTTTTGACATAAGCTTTAACAAATTCCTTCAAAGTGCTTTTTTTTTCGAAACTAAAATAAGCTATTAAAATAAGCTTACCCAAACAACCCCTTAGTATAATTCCCTAAAGCCTAAAAAATATCCTTTCCTTATATAAACCAAGGGTGACCACTTACTTGAGATAACGATTGTAAGCACTTATTTTACTCGCAAATAGTTAATACCATAAGCATATAAATAGTCCTAATAAGTAAATACATATAAGATTAGGTTGTTAAACTTCGCCTCCATCAGACACCTTCATCTCAGCAACCACCATTTCCGCTGCTTCACCACCACCACTTCAATCAAACCCTAGCCCACAACTTGAAAAACAATAATTGCAAACTAATTCAAAACAACTCATACCTTTAATCTCGGATCATTTATGAAAAGCTCGGTGTTATTGATAAAGCTTCCTGAAAAAAAATCCGTCTCTTTGTTAAGCACTATCCTAACGCTTGTAATGTAAATGATGGATATCATTTTTTTGAGATAATTAATGTCGAATAATCCACCCAACCAATTCCGCCATTGAGCCATTCAATTCCTATGTATATAATATAAAATATGAAAAATGAGGCAAATGCCCCCGGCACCCTGAGGCTAATCACTTTCCGGACCACTTTTTTTTGCGGTATGAAAATGGACCAGTTGCCCAGCGATTTTCTTGGAGCCAACCATGGGGTGCCACGTGTCCGACAAGCTATGACACAAGTACATATTTTGAAAGTATTTGTCATGTATTGTAAGGTATTGTTTTTTGGGCAACCAAAATGTATTTTTGGGCAACTATATATTATTGGGCAACTTGTACTTATAAACGAGGATATTATGGTCATTTTACACTGGTTGTATTAAAAAACTAATAATAACAACACAGACACATACTCACACAACATCACGCGCACAGACACACAATCAAACATCTTCTTCTACAATTATGAAATTAACAGCTTCTACAATCAAACATCTTCTTCTACATCACGCGCACACACTCACACACCACATCTAATTCATAGAACCCTCTAACCCCTAACTAATTTTATTGTATAATTCCGTATGACTAAATTAAAGTTGTACAATTATAAAATGGCAGTTCGTTCTACATTGAAGTTGCTTCCAAATATTAAACTTTGTTTGTCAAAGAACGATAACCGCGAAAGGTTGTTCAGGCAAACAGTTTTTGGTCCATGGTTGGATATAAAGTCGTGCGATAATGACTGCCTTCTGATGCATTACGTTTTGCAACATCAGGTATATGTTTCTAGCATCTCGTTTGATTCCCCTCCACTAACATTCCAAATTGGGGATCATTCGTTAAGGTTTGGCCCGAAAGAATTTTTTTTGATAACAGGGTTTTGATTTGGCAAAGTTTCAAAATCGATTAAACGATCTAGCGCATTTTGTGATCATGTATTTCCTGAAAAAAAGACTAATGGTATAACAAATGTACATGCCATTGATCTTTTGGAACTTGTTAATGATGGAAAAAAGGATGGAAAAAGGTGTTTATCTCTTTCTGATGAGGATGTTGTTAGGGTGTGTTTGTTGGTAGTTGCAGACCTGGTGTTTATGGGAAAAGAAGACAGGAATTGCATCCCTAATCATTTATTGACCTTGGTTGGCGATTTTGAAGGCTGTAATGTATTTCCTTGGGGTGAATATATGTGGCATAAATTTTATCAAAGGACTGTCAATATTGTTCATATATACAGAAAAGATCATCTGTTAAAATTGAAAAAAACCCAAAGTTCAGTGCCACATACAATCTATATGGGTTCGCTTGGGCTTTCAAGGTTAGAATTGTCATTAGTTTGTACTAATGTATGTATGTCTAACTTTGATAACATATTTATTTAAAAAACAGGTTATTAAAAGCTTTTGATTGTATTTTGTTGTGCTATTACTTATTCATTCGAAAAGTACCTATAAATAATGTTGTTGTTTTATTGTTATGAAATGTTGGTGTTTTGTTATGTATACAAGTAATATAAAAGTTACTTGTAATTTAGATTACAACAATTTTATAACACTTTTTAGTTTGTGATTTTTTTGTAATTGTAATCATAAAGGTATTGTTTCATCCTAAGCAGGTGACATTTACTTTGTTAAACCTTGAAACATTTTTCAAAAACGATAACTACATAACTAGACAGTTTTAAAGATGATAGTTGTGGCTATTACAGATTTGGATTTTGGAGAGTTATCCTAAAACCTCACTTTGGTGGGTGAAAGACAATAAGGTCATTCCACGTGGTCTTTCTTGGTCAGGACTTTCAAAGTTTCGGAAAGCAGACTGTTGTAATCTCTTTGGACCGGTAGGCATCACACAGTCTTACAATGCAGAGCATACTAACTTGTACCTAATTTTGTTCACAATACCAATAATTATTTTTATG
The DNA here is from genome assembly GCA_910596185.1 of Chrysanthemum makinoi. Taxonomy (NCBI): domain Eukaryota; kingdom Viridiplantae; phylum Streptophyta; class Magnoliopsida; order Asterales; family Asteraceae; genus Chrysanthemum; species Chrysanthemum makinoi. The sequence continues at coordinate 137,849,438 of OU343223.1, read as the reverse complement.
GTTGTTAGGATTCAACTCCCATTGTTGAACTTTCTGCAATATAAGCTAAAATGAAGTAACCGTGGTGTATTGCCAGCGCCCAATTTATAGATGGTTTGTCTATTCCAGACACAGACGCTGGTGAGAAGACTGCAGAGCATTCGAATGAATTCACGGACGATTTCAATTTACACATGGGCATGGAAAGTCAACAACAGGGGTTATATGAAAACTCACTTTATCTCAACATTGAGCAACCACCTTCTTTAAATGTTGCACAAACGGGGACCACTCTTTCAACAGGGGCTCTATTTCGTGAGTTTGTGGATTTGAATAAAAAACTTTTGATGATAGAAAACGGCATTCATTCGGTCAGAAACACACCGGTTGTACTTGATGTGTTTACGACTGTGAAAAGCAGACTTTCAAAAGTACAACAACTTTTGGGTCTTAATAATGAATGATGCTGCCTTTGTTCCTGATCAATCTAAAAGTTGTGCCAATACAAACGACTCTGACGTTAATCCTGATGATCCGAAGGTTTGTATTTACTTTTCAGTTTACCTCCAATGTTTATACCAAACTCAAATAATCATTCGTGTCTACACTTATATCAAACCTTGGTAGCTACAAGCCACGTCGTGTCATATTCTAGGCCCTAACAGGGATAAGGTCGTCAATGCGGACCATGCAACGGACATTGACAATGATGATGGGCTTAAAGAAACGCAACCATGTAACCTTGGGATTCTTGTAGAAGCTTGTGCCATGACCCAAACATGTCCTCATATGGAAATGGAGGTGAAGGTAGTACTCAACTTCAACTAGTTGCACCTAACGAGGAAAATAAAACACCCGGTGACCCCATTATTGTATGTTATCTTTCACTTACAGTTTAAATATAAAGTATAACATATCTCCCTACTTAGGTATATATATTTAAAAATCATCAGGAACCGGATTGTGGTAACGATTGGTCGTCTTACATAAACGACGATAAACTTTCGGGTGATAATTCTGCTGATGCAATGGATTGTGATAATGAACAGCAAAAGGTGGTTCAGAAACAATTGGTTGGGGAACCCAAACCCGTTAACAATATTGTTGGTGTGCAGACAGAAGAAGGAACACCAACCAACAAAGCTGTTGAGGTACCTAAATTATCAGTAAAACAACGCCGATAAATAAAAGATTTTAATGTGCTGCTTTTAACATACTATATTTTCAAATCTCATTTTAAAGACAACAACCTGCCATATGTAAATGTGGTAGGCCAAATGACACACCTATGTTGGGACATGTTTCCTCCGAAGATAATTTGAACAAAAGCGTCGATAAAACATTGTGTGTTCCGTCTTTATATTTAATGGATTGTGATGATCAAGAAGGGGAGGTGGTTGAGAAAAAATCGTTTGTTGGCCTTCAATCCAGTAACAATGATGTTGTTGTGGTTAGCCAAGAAGAAACACCAACAAAGAAAGACGCTGAAGCCCCTAAATCTCAGGTTAAATCCAACAAAGTGTCATTTGCAAATGTGGTAGGTCCTAATGACAAACCTCCGTTGGAAGAAATTTTCTCCGATAAGAATACGAATCCCCATGTAACCTTGGAATTCTTGTAGAAGCATTTGCCTCATTTTCCCTATAAAATAACACAAAAGTTAATTGTCGGAAAAAAATTTAAAACAATCAAATCCCACAAGCTTTTGGACATCGTTATTGGTTTGATCTAAAAAGGTTTTATCTTTTTTTGGTGAGAGGGTACCTACTGGATACTGAGGCGGTGCAAACGGCGGTACAAATCTCATCTTCTTTATCATATGGATTTGATGAAGAGTAGGTTTAGATTCATCTTCTTCTTGCCTTATTTTATCTAGCAGATTACAGCCACGTAATGGCGGTGCAAACCTATCTGACGTTATAATAGATTTGCAAATCTATCTTCTTCTTGCTTTATTTTGATGGGAAGTTGGGCTCAGTATTTCCGAATCACAGGCTCCAAAACGGCCCACATAAAAAAAATAATGGGAGAACTTCATCTATATCCTTTGAAAAACACATAATTACATCAATATCCTTACAAATTTTATAATTACATCAACATCCTTTGAAACCTTCAAAAATACTCATGTATATCCAAATGAATTATTTAATCTTATTCTATTAATTTTAAACTATAAAATCATTATCTAAACATTAAATAAAGAGATTTTTACTTTTCTACCCTTCTTTTTTAATCATCTTCTTCTCAAATTCCTCCTAATTAACATTCTAAGTTAATAAATCCTCCACACAGAAAACGGTTTATGACTGAAAATGGGCCATACTTAAATCTCCATTCAAGATTCATAATCGTATTTAACAAAATAAGGAATCACAAATTTGTCATCACACTTATATGTTCATTTTACCTGTAGAACGTGAAAACAAAAATGACATACTAATTTAGATGAAATCTCTTCTTAAATTGCCACCTGTTTCTCAAAAAAGATGTTTTAAATAACTAACTTAATTATATACAACCAATATATATATGCGTCTACTGTCGCTACTAAGAATCAATCACGCCTTTAGGTGCATGAAAAAAAACAAAAACTTTCATACTTATATACGTATGTTATTTATGTCTACTCAACCAATTGGGTTGTTAATTTGAGTATTATATGCATCAATTTGTGAAGAGAAAGATTATTCCCAAACTGACATTGTTTATGTTTTTGGGTTTAATTAAGGAAGAAGGGTAAAATGGTAATACATCTCTCATTTAATGTTTAGATAACGATTTTAAATATTAATATTATACAATTAATATTAAATAATTTATTTGGATACATATGAGTATTTTTGAAGGTTTCAAAGGATATTGATGTAATTATAAAATCTGTAAGGATATTGATGTAATTGTGTGTTTTTCTAAGGATATAGATGAAATTATCCCAAAAATAATTGCATTGCAACAAACGATTAAAAAAAGGTACCGACCGCAATAAACAAACGCAACCAGCGATTAAAATAAGGCCAAACTTAAAATCGTACACTCGATAAATATCGAGTATGATAGAATGTTTGAAATACAACGCTAATAATGTTGTATCGCATTTCAAAGTATGCACTTTAAATTAATCCTACAGACATTCGTGCACGCACAAAGTTTACACATGAATCAAATTTATTTTAACATTTTAGTTCAGTATATACACATATAAGAATTTGCCTATGAAAATTGTGATATAAGCACAACTAATACTTATGCACGAGTTTTTCATTATGCATTAATATTCATTAGAATTTGGTCAAATATTTGTAAAAATCATTGTTAGTTAACACAAGATTTAATTTTATTTAGCTGACAAAGATGTTGATGTTGTTATTTAAATTTCACTACTGATATTATGTTGTACACATGATATAAGTTTAATAGCACATAATGAGCGTTGATAAAGTTAAAGTATACTCCTTAAAGTTTTTTAAAAATGTTTTTCTAGATATCCTTATATAAATAAATAAGAATTACATTAGTCATTGTTATAAGTACAATCGCGTATATTTATTTTTAAATTAAAGTAACCCGTGCTTTCAATTTGATAATTGTATTCTCGTTTTCAGTAATTTAGCCGTCTTTAAAATGTAAACTCGTGTCCACATAGGTTAAACTTTTAAAAATAAAATAAATGAGTCCTTATTGAACGTATATAGTAAAAAAATTGATATTTATAATCTTATACAAATTTATATGTTGTTATTTTAAAACAACATATACATTGTATTTTTTAGTCTATAAAGTATAAAGGGTATAAAGTATAAGGGGGTATTTGTTTATAATCCAAAGTTATTAAAAAACATGAAGGCTTATAATATTACATTTAATTCTATATAATTATTTAAAATTCAACCACTAAAGTTTTATTAATGACCTCATTTTTTTAAAGTTTTTGTTTACAAAAATTTGACACCTGATTTTTACGTGTTTTTTTATCAACCAAATTTCTCCATCAAATTTATTAAAGTTTGACCAAAATCAATTTAGTTTTGACTTTTATTAACCAATCACATCACACGATTTTGCTTACGTGGCGAAATTGAGCTCACCTATTGACCCAATTGTTTTTTCAATAAAAATGAATTGACAAAATCACTCCGAAATAATGTAATTCCTTTATTATACTAGACGAGTACCCGCGCCTAGCGGCAGCGGTTCCTAGCGGCAGACAGTTAACAATATGCGATATTGTGGTAAGTGTTTCGTATAACGTTCAAAATATAACGTGAAAAAATCAAAATGAAATTGCAAACGGGTGTAACATATGATAATTCAGCTTTAGCAAAAATTATTAAGATGTATCAAACGACATCTAAAAATATTTAGTAAGATAAAAAGAAAACTTTACATCAATTTTGAGATACTAACTAACAATACACGTTACTCATCGCGTAAAACTTCTTGATACACGACATTTGAGGTGTAGATTCCTCGCTGACGGAACTTTTTGACTGGTTTAACAAATACCTTTGTTGTTCTACGGGATATCCCTCTAGACAATGCCACAAAAAGTTGGCAATGCTAGAAAACAAAGTCGGGCAAATAGACACTCACATTTGGAAGGACCAAGATCCTCTCAAGTTCTGTTATACAACTTGAGTCAAGTTGTGTAATTATGAGCCATTGGATTTGATCCAATGGCTAAAATCAAAAAAGCTTCTTTTGATTTGAACTATTGGATCAAATCCAATAACTTATAATGACATAACTTGACTCAAGTTGTATACACAACTTGAGAGGATCTTAATCCTATTTGGAATTGTTTGACCTTGAGCTTTATTAATAATCATTGCAAAGCTAAGGCGAATAGGGAATTGTGTTCTCTTTAGTTTGAAAGGGAACTTATCTTCTTCAGATGAAGCAAGAGGAATTCTTAGCAAGAGTACTCTAACTCCAAGTGTTGTCCGACAAAGAATCTCAAAGAGTTCCGTCAAGCAACGAGATTTTATAGCGGCATGTATTATATATAATGATATTTTGGTTTAAGTGTTTTGTGTAACGTTTTGTAAATTGGGTTTAACCAAATATATACACTATGATTTTTAGTTTGGATGTCTACAATAATAATTCTTGGGGCCACCGGGATACCGAATATTTGATGGATGCTGAAAATTATGATTTTTGTCTAGAAATATTATAAGCCGAAATGTGTTAATATTTTTTCCTCATGAAACTAATATTCCAACAATTCTATCACTTCAAATTTAAGTAAAAAATCCAACAAGAAATTTAAGAGTTAGGTGGTTATTGTGAAGATACATCAATTTGTGCATATCAAAATTTGTTAAACGTAACCCTTAAACTACGTTTAGGATTTTACTAAATTTTAAAGTCACAAAAAGCATAAAGATTTATTTCCATCATTTCTTTATGGTTTGAATAGATATACATGATTACATTCACCATGGCGTATGCTCCTAGCGTCCTATCACTGTGGTTGTTTCCATCTCAATACGTAACTTCGTCTATGATATCTTTATGCAAACACCGAAAAATATATCATTTGTTAGGGTCATACCAAAATATCATCCGCTTCTCTGAAAGCAAGACGCACAATATGTATCAACCACTCTTTTGATGATACAATAGTTTGATGGAATTTCATAGGTTAGTTTTTGTATGACGAAAACATCACCTTTAGTTAAAACATGATCAACCAAGTCGTAGTATGTTTACAAAGTAGAAACTTGTATGAAACATTCAAAATAACACTTGTTAGAACATACGTTTAATTTGTAGGAAACACCAAGAAATTAAACAATTAGATAAAAATGAATACGACTTGTCAAGTTGTCATTGATAATGATCATTCCGATATTGAGCAAATGATATATCCCGTGCATGGGGTCCTTATAGATAAAAATGTGTCCCAAATGATACTATTGAACTCAAGTCATCAATGAAACACTGAACAAAGTTTGTCATAGTATCAAAGCTTAAAAAATAAAGATGCGGCATATATGAAGAAGAATGTGTTTGTTTGATAACCTCAAAACGGTTTGTAGCATTTCATTAGAAGTGATTATATTAACTTAGGAAATATAACTTAAACGTACAATAAGATGCATGAATCACGGGACCAGAGCCATCCTCACAGTTGCTTCAAATTTTTTTAAACTGAAACAATTTATACAAAGACATATGAATACATGTAACAACACAACAAAACACCTAACTAAATCAGAAGAAAAAACGATTCAAAAGAACAATAAAAACGCTTATATACAATTGAGTACCCTTTGGACAATGATATATGATCATTTACAGGTTAAACATTGGATTTGTTATGAAGCGGTTGGCCCAATCTCTCATAATACAAATACATAATATGAAAATTTCTTTTACAACGCTAAAATCGAGATGAACCTCATTCAAACATCGCCATTCAAGGAAAATAAATAATGGACAAGGAATGATATGTATTGGTTGGTAGAAGAATGGTTATTACGATACTTATATAGGAGGACTAACAAAACACTGCCAGCAAAAGTATTAATTCCAAGAAATGATACATGAATCATTTTCCGAAGGAAAGATACACCTTATATATTTAGTAGGCCTGATTTGATTAGCAAATCACAATAAAAGACGATTTGATAGAATGATATCAACATAATTTATAAAACCTCGCTACAAAGAATTTATATAATTGATTAAGAAATCACAAAGCTGACCAAATTAAAAAACATTATATAATATAATTATCAACATTACCTAATATAAAAGGTATAGGTTAGATGATTTGTTTTAATATTTGACAGCCATGTTTTAAGTCATCAGTTACCACCTATTGAGTTATGCAATAAAGATATCATGAAATACTTGCCATGTATGCACTTATGAAATAAAGATATCATGAAATACTTGCCAATGAAATAAAGATATCAGCTATAGGTCGAATAGGAAGATGTATAGTTGACTATTATTTCAACAATTCACAATATCTGTAGTTTTTCCCATACACATGCCATTCAATTTTCAATTTTCAACTTTCAACTTTTCACATTTCCTCTTGAGTGTTTTTCCATTTTAGATAGTAGAGATAAAAGATATATGCTCCCACCAGATCCCTCCATGCATGCATCCACTCATTTTCTATCAAATATATGATCCCACTAGATCCCAAATCAAACTAGTTAGCTGTCATTTTAGTTTGCCCAACCGATCGAACAAACTTGATTACATGCTAGTATAGCTACGAGTTTCTATATGTATACTATACTATCTTCTGTAGTGCCGGGTCTTTCTACATGTGTATATTAGATACATTTCATCAAGTTAGACGAATCATATGTATTTTCGCCATCTGAGTGTCAAATTTGTTGCTAGTGCCACTTTACATCGTTTTCACTTAAAAATCACTTTGCAAATTATTTGGGATGCATCTAAGGGCATGTTTGGTACGATGGAAAGGAAACCAAAGAAAAGAAAAAAGAATGGTTTCCCATGTTTGTTAACATCGGAGAATGGAAACCAGGGCTTATCATTCCATTCTCACCCTATTCTTTTCATTCTCTAATAAAAGTAAAGAAAGACGAAGAATGAAAATTTCTAAGGGAAACATTCTCGCTATGTATTCCCGTGTGCAAAATATACGAATGAGTTGGGATTTAAATATATTTTCGTTGATATAATATTCATCTCGCTATGTATTCCCACTTTCAAGTAGATGTGATTTCTTTTGATTTGGATATAAAATGCATAAATAATTTTAGATTTTAAAAATCTAATAGAGGGGCAGTTGCTCGTCAAGCTAATAAGAGATTGCATACTGGTGATTCGGTCTCGAACGTTGAGCACACAATACGACTGGTATGAAAATCAATTACTTCATCTGCTACTTAGTTATATTGGCGATTGACTTATATATAAAAAATGTTTCATCTTGTATAGAAAAAGGAACTGAAACGTGACCCGACTGCTACTAAACTCTTTTAGAGAATCCATAAGAGAACCAACAAAACTTTTGTTAATGATGAAGCTAGGGAAACATGGGTAAGTTTTTATCACCGATTGTTTACTTTTTCTCGCCCGGTACTTTTTCTTTTATTTTCTATAACTATACCTATTCTTTGCGCTAAGTTGTAGAAGAAGTGTGTGTGTGCGCGCACATCGGCACATTTTTTTGGTAAACGAATCTGCACATTTTTTGTAACTTATTGGGTACCTATTCCTGGTTTTGTGCAGTTGTATTTAGACTAAGCTGTTTTTGGTTATGTGTTCAATGTAGGAAGGATATAATGAGAAATATGGTGTCGATGACGGTCTTGATGCCCAGTCTGGTAATATGTCCAACACATATCGAAGATGGGCAAATCATGTTGGCTCGAAGAATGGGAGTTACTGCGGCTTTGGATCTGGGGTTGATGGATTCATGCTCCAAGGTGATAATGATGAAGAGGGCTTCAATACTGCATATAATGAGGACTTTTTTCGCGTTCAAGAAATGGTAGAGCAGCACGACGTTGATCAAGGTACCATCATGAGAGATAAGTTGGACAAATTAAAACGTGCACAAGAAGTACAATCAAGATAATTAGATGAACTTTTGGAATCTCAAGCATCATACGAGCGAAACCTGAAAAAATTTGTTACTCAAGAAGTGTCAAAGGCAGTTGCTCAAGATGTAGGAAATATTGTTGGACAATAAATTGCAAAGTCTAATCGCCAACTTCTAGAAGCCCTTCGAAAACGTCCGTGATAAATGTTTGATCGACTTCTAAAACTCTCTTGAATAAGGTGTTCTACTTAATATGATAAATAGTTGTTATGCTTTATGTTTGAGCTTTTTAGTATACTTTAGATGATAACATTTCATATTTTTATATGAGAACTACTTCACATGTTTTTCGTTGTTTTATGTGATATGGTAAATCATATTCTGTATCTTCGAAACTCTTGTTATACATAATAATGGTATATTTTGTTTGGTTTTGAGAGACAACTAAATTATAAATGTGATAACAATAGTAGAGGTGAGCATAAACTAAAATTAGCGACCAAAGCAGCGATGTGATCGCGAGCTAGGCAACGAATCGACAGTGACACGGGTAACGACCCAAATTGCAACATGTGACACATATAGTGACCTAACTAAGGACATATAAACAGACATCGCTAGTTAATCTAGCATCACGTGAAGAGAAGTCGTTATAGGTGTCCCTAGAAATAACGACCCAATTAAGGACACATAAAGAGATGTCGCTAGTTATTATAGCGACAAGTAAAGAAAAGTCGCTACATGTGTCTTCACGTATAGAGACATATCTTTGATTTCATTACAACAACTCTTTGTACTATGTCACTTAACGCATCGCTATGGTCAAATATGACGCTAACGGCGTCACTAAGCATGTCACTAAAAGGCTGTTTTTTTTGTAGTGAACATTTAATATGGGACAGATGGAGTATTTAGGTTTATGAGGTTAGAGTAAAGTTAAAATAAAAAGACAACTATCCGTAAAAAGAATTAAATTTTTTTTTTAAGTTTTCAAAAAATTCCAAAAAAAAGTCTACAAGATCATATATGTTGGTGCAAAAAAATTTTGTAAAATGATTCATGTTGATGTGTTTGTGTAATTAAGATGGTTTTGATGCCGGTGATAAAGAAGATGATGATTCACATAGTGTAAATAAAGTTGTTGATTGTGATTGTTTAGCTAGATAAAGAAGGTGATGTTTAAAATGGTCTAGGAGTAGAAGAAGATTTTGGAAATGAGGGGTTGCCAAAGGAGACATGGAACTTCGAAGGAAAATAGGCGAAGGTGACTGATGGCGAAGGGTTAGATGGTTGAGATAGATTTGGGAAAAAAAATCATGATCGGGCCAATAAAATAGAGGGAGCAAAGAGGTGTGATATGACATGGCCACCGCTTGACGAGAGCCACCAAATTTCATGCACTTCTATTATATATATGAACACAATATGAGACTCGAGCTTAATTAGTCCGTGCACTAATTATACATATGTATATTATGTGTATGTTTGAGGGCCTCTTTGTAGAATTCAAGACGTACCACCGAAATCCACCGACGCCCCGATGACGACGATATTATTATAGAAAGACTTATTACAATTGACAAGTTAAAACTTTCCAACATTGGTTTTCAATAATGGGCGAGAATGCGTAAGTCTACTTGTAATTCCTATTTTTACTGTTATAAACTTACGAACCTAAAGCACATTTGATTATACATAAAATCACTTGTGATTTGGTGCTATGAACTTACAACTATCTAACGTTATTTGTTACATAGTGAAATGGTTTTCGAAACGATGTCGGTTATTTGTGCAATTAGATATAATCTAGAGATGTCAGCACCATGTTTCGGGGGTGGGTGTTAATTTCATTAATTGTTGGTTTGTCGTGCTAAGCTATGAAGAGAAATTCAAAGCACCTAAAGATCTATCAAGGCATTTTTTTAATGGTTGATACGTGGTCCAAAAGTTGCAAGCATAGGATCGCAAAGAATGCTAATACGACCAAGAAGGAACGTGTTTAGAAATTTAGTTGGTTGTTGTACTGATTTACTAGCATAAAACTTCTCTACTTTTGTTGGCTATTAAGATGTTTTGTGTTTTTCTGCAAATGACTTATCTATAAGTAGCGGTTGGTATATGATCAATGGAACTTAATACCTTATTTTGGTCTAGAAAATGAATGTTATAGAAAAACAAATTTATTAGAAATAGAAATCAGTTGAATATAATCACATATGATTCAAGATAAAATTACATGTGATTAACAGAAGTTGATTTGTGAATCACATGTGATTCAAATCATTCAATCTCAAATCACATGTGATTTAACCTCAAATCACATGTGATTTGCTACATGCTCCTTGGATATCTAATTAACACCATTTGATTTACTAATCGCATATTTGGATTTCAGTACGTTCTTGATAAGCTTTTCGATAATATTTCCTCCTTATAACATTTTCAGTATATTTACTAGTTATAAATTTTCACAATGCAAATAAATATCACTGTATCTCAAATCACATGTATTATAAATCATGTTCTTGTGTACCTAATCTATACTACATACTAATGCATTTAGGACCTCTTATAAAAGGAAGTCTTAAAATGTAAGCCTACACATCTTGCTATAATTAGTAATTCATATAAATAAATTCTACATTGTAATAATTGCATTATAATGTACACTAATACGTCTATCTTGCAACATTTCTGGTATCACATCATGACATTTTACTCAATTCCGCAGCTTCAAAATCAAGGCTATGGCAGCACCAACTGTTTCCACCCCCACACGGAAACAGACCCAAAGAAGAGAGTTGTGATCACAGGAATGGGCCTTGATCTGTTTTTGGAAACACATTTTGTGGCAAACTTTTAGAGGGTCAAAGTGGGATCACTAGATTTGATGCTTCAAGTTGGTTTTGCTGGCCAGATTCGTGATTTCTCATCGGTAGGAACCATTGACACCGTCGACAGGATGATGTTTGGAGATATTGTTTGGGGTCGGGTAAAAAAAGCCCTTGAGGATGGCCAAGAAGTTCTTGAAACCATGAGTCATTTTACCCATATTGAAAGATTTTATATTTATTTTGACATATTTCTCATCCAAAATTTTTATTTACTTGTTCGACGCATTTACTGTTATAATAAGGACTTAATATGATACTTTAATTGTTTATAACAGATGGACAAAACGTGAATTGGAGTTGTAGTGGGTCTGGCATGAGTGGCTTGACAACGTTGAGGTACAGAGTAGAAGTGCTAGGATTCAAGAAAATGCCACATTTTTTTTCCATACTCCATCACCAACATGGGATCAACACTAGCATAGACGGAACTTGACAATTATTTTTGGGAGGACCGAAATTATTAGAAGTTTTAACTAGCTTTTCTTTATTAAAACATAGACAATTAGACATAGTTATTTGTATCAAATGAAGACATGAAATAAACAATGAAGCATAAAATACAGTTATGAATTGCATTCTGAAATTTTGAACATGTAAATTCGTAGCCAGACTTTTAGAAAGGCCATCTAATTAGCAAACGAAACTACCCTTAAAATATCAAAATATTACACTACTGTCACAAAAATTTGGGAGGGCCATAGCCCTCCCTAGCCCCTATGAAGGTCCGTCGATGAACACTAGTGACAATCGACAATGGGACCAAACTATTCCATTTCAACAGGTTGTGCAATCAGAAGAGGTGATGCTGATCTTATGATTTCTGGTGCTATTGGTGTCGGTGGGTTCATTGCTTGTAGAGCGTTGTCTCAAAGAAATGACCAACCCCATAGGGCTTCTTGAACTTGGGCCCAAACGCGTAAATTTGGCTTTTTAGACTTCATGGGTTCATAATGGTATAACTAATAAAGCTTTTTGGCTGTTTAACACTTTAAACTATTTGCAATAGGGTTAAACCATCAAAATGGTAACAGTTAGAGGGTTAACACAACGTTAACTCTTTTTTCGTCTTCGTTCGTACTTTTAGTTATCGAGTTTGAACTATCTTTCTTTTTACAAATTCGTGAAAAGTAGAAGGATTTGGCCTCTTTTACAAGTCATCTGACTTTTGAAAGTCAAATGACTTGTAATATGTCATATCTAAAATGATATCTGTTTATTTGACAATCAAAGGAGCATGAACCCTTTTCTTAACATAACTTTTTTCTTTTTTTACCTTGTTTGATCTTTGTGAAAAGTTGAAAGTATTAGAGATTCAAGCGTCGTTCACCAAGTTTGAATTTAGAAAGTCAAACAAATTGTAACAAGTCATTCTTGACAGATTATGGAAAGCTTGTAGCATGCAGTAAAGTGTGGAGTTAATATAAGCTCCAAATAATTAAGTGGTAGCATGCTCATTGCATGACAGATCCTCGTAAAGATGGTCATGGTGTTTCATCTTGCATAACCCGTGTTTAGAAGAATTAGGAGGCAAAACCATACACTCCTGATCCATAAAATCTGGGATTCTATAACATATAATCTGGTCGGTGTTCATATAAATCAATTGCCACCGGATATCAGCTTTATCTGGTGATTTGGCCGAGGTTGTTAATGCTATTAAGAAAGTCTTTAAAGATACACAATTTCATTATTGTTATTATTATTAGTTAGTAAATACTAATCATAATTTTTTTTGGTCGATCATGGGGCCGCAGGTGGATTGGGAGCTATTGCCTGCATAAAAGCAATCAACTACAAGCAACATACACTATCTACGAGACTGCTTGAGTTGCATAACATATACATTTAAATCAAGAGTATGCTGGGTATCACAAATTTACTTTTATTCCAGGATCCTATCTATATAGTTTTGACCCATTACAGGTTTAGTTGTGCCTAGACAAATGAAATAACACACACACCCCATAAGTTGCAACCACAAGTACCTTCTTCAGACACACCATACACCAACACCAAGACCCACCGACAACATTAGTAAGGAAAACCAGATAGTTAAAACATGATCTCAATGAGTTCCTTAAGCAACATTTAGATCCTAATAGAGCTGTTTCTACCAGCTAAATTGCAAATATTACAATCCATAATAAGTTGATGCATAAAATACTTAAATGTCCAAAAACACTTTTGGCAAACCCCACTGGCTCCAATGGCTTCAAGTGTCTTCTGACGCAGTAAACTAGAAAACAAAAAGTTAGTGTTAAACAAAACACTCAGAAACAGACAATATGTGATACTACGTACCAGAAGAAATCTACTCACCGCTAGTATTCGCCAAGTAACCCATCTTTTATCTCAGCAGTGTAAGCTGCTCAATAAACTCACTTCCGCTGAGAATCTCTGTTGACCCGTAAATTATACGTTTTCTGGGATGCTGGCCACGTTTAGCGAGCTCTTGTAAGTATTCATATTCTGCATAGTTTCCGCCACCAAAGACAAACACAATAGCATCTTTGAATGTTCCTCCTAATTTCTCATTAGGACTAGTCGCCGCTGCTGCAGAGTTTGACTTGGGGTCAAACATGAGGTAACCAGATTCAATGTCGGCGCTATTCGTGTTTCCTTCCATTAGGGCTTCAACCATCTCTGCCATTGCCGATGATTTATCATGGTCACGGTTCTTCACCAACGTCGCGTTTAATGATTTGAGTTTTTTAACGTACTGAAAAGCAGAGGTGTCAATCTCAGAATCTTGAAGTGCTGATTCAACTTGGTCGACTTGTAGTTGAGGGATGGAATCAGTTGAAAGAAGGAACATGATTGCAAGCCGAAGCCTGTCCATTTTATTACCTTTTCTTTTAAGAGCGTCAAGGAAGTCATCAAAATCAATCCCGCCTCCTCCTCTTACCATCATTTGACATTCCTTTCCAGCAAAATAATCAAGAGACCGTTGAGTGACCTCTAAACGCAAGGCTTTCGTGTCCGTGTGTATGTTGGTCAGGTATTTTAGCTGAGCAAATCTCTGGCAGGCGTGCCATGACATCTGGTAAAGAAGGGGGGCCCTTGAGGGAATGGATCCAATCATGAGTACAAGGTTGCTGGGCATCATGTATGTATCTGGTGGCTTGTGCGTCAAGCTTGGAAGCAATGGCAGAGAAGTCCGCAGATCCGTTAGCAGTCCAGAAAAGTCGCCCCTTCCAACGCAATAGTTTGTCCTTGTACAGTAACACGGTTGGACGTGGGGGCAAAGACATCTTGAACAAGAGGTGCATACCTGAAATCATGTTGAATAGCAACGGATAACTCAAAGTTCCTATCAAACAAACATAGGGGCCTCCCCTGTGTTGGAGTCGGAAAAGAGGAAATTGGTGTGATGGCGCAGTCGTTGATCCAGCAATGCTGCAACCTTGTGAGCATCCCCGGCAGGTGGGCAAGCAATGAATGGGACGACATCGAGTGTAGAAAGCACAGAAAAGAGGCCAGTGGCAATTTTGTCGATTACTAGGTCAATATCGGCTGTGGGATCATTTAGTTGGAGAGAAAAAGATTTTTTAGTAGGTACCAGAAAGAAGAGATCTTGTCTGAGGGTTACAAACTCGAGAAAGTGGTTATTGTGGACATGAATGGTAGTATGACGAGAGGCAAGATATCGCGCAAGATAGTAAGGTATGGGGGAGGAGAAACAGCAGTGGAAGGATTTGTAGCGGGAAATGGATGCATCAGAGATGATCATTTCGACATTACGGATAGTAGGTTTCAAAAAGTAAATAGCGGGTTCATCAGGAGAGGGAATGCGATAATCATCATCATCATCAAGGTTATAGGATTGGTTTATATCGTAAGCGCAGAGTTCAGTTCTCTCAAATAGAGTGCCCAAAATCTCTCGCGTGAAATCGTCATAGACCAGTACTAGCTTAGATCCTTTTTTAGGCAGCTTCCAAATCCCTTCAAAGCACTCTGCAATTTTTAATTTGTTTCTGTGTCATCAGTATATATATATATATTTTTTTTTAAATAAATCTCACGATGTCCTAATCGGAACTTGAACTCACAACCTTTCGCTTGGGACACAACAACGGGTACCAACAAACCCTTTGGGTATCAGTAGAGCTATCATTAAATTAATTATTACTTTTGAGTAGTAGTATGTGTATATATATATAACTAACAATATAATCTTAGCAATTAATTATAAAAAAGAAAATTGACCTGTGTGCCTTTGACGAAGATCCAGACTTTTCTTCATTCTTCTTTCCTTCGGTGGTTTTAGGGATCCGACCAACCCAACCGGCCACCCTTTTTAGTTTTTACATAATTAATAAAATAATCATTATACCCCTTTTACTATCTAAACTTAACACTTTCACCCCACCCACCCAAAACTTCATAAATAAAAACGTAACTTCCAATACTGTTTTTCACGTTGTATGTAATACAAATAGTTGTACTTTTTTTTACGATTAAACAAGCTGATGATATGAGGTTTTTTAGAAATTTAAAGACATACGTCTGTAGTTTTTTCTTAACATATAAGCATTAGTAGTTTATTTATTTATTTATTTACTTTTAGAAAAGCAACAATATATATAAAACCTAAAACAAGAGAAAAAATATACAATACAAGATATTAAACCTCAATTAAACAAGATAGTTAAAAAAAAAAAGAAAAAAAAAAGTTTGGTAAGCTAAAGATCACACAAATATTAAAGATGACACATTTAACTTAATTATTTTGTAATCAGTCACAAACTCAGTGCAACCAAAAATAGACAGACCCACAGAGGAATAAATCTCTCATGAAACCACAGAGGAATATTAAAGGATGACACATTTAACTTAATAGTTTGATGGTAGTAAAATTGTTTAAGAAAAATTTAATTTCACTTGTCCTTAGCTAAATAGTGCATCAGTTCACTTACATAGGTCCCTAAACAATAAATACATAAGGAGTAGCTTTATATTTTCTTTTTTCTCTCTACAATTGTATCTTCTTCATCCTCCTTCATACACCATAATCATGAAAAGTCGTAACCTTATCATTCAAACTCGTCGAAAAATAAAAAACGACGCAACCTAACTCGCTAGCTAGGTAGGCTAGCTGGACCAGTTGGGGGTGGTCGAGCACCCTCTGCCCCCGCTCCGCCCCCTTGGTTATGGGTTCCAATACTGTTTTTCACGTTGTATGGGGAGGTTGAGATGGAAACACTTTTACCCTTACCTAGAAAGACTTTTGTTTCTGGTTCTACTTAAGGTAAAGAAAAAAGGACCTCCGGCCTTTTAGCTTTGACCTCTAGGTTGAGAGGCAAGGGGTACAAAATAATAATCGATGTTAAAAAAAATACATTTTTTTCAATGGGATTTTATTTTTTTATTTATTTTTTTTATTTATTTAATTATTTATTTTTTATTTTTTAACTTCGGTTAGAGATCTGACCAACCGGCCACCCGTTTTAGGAAAAAAAAAAAAAAAAAAAAAACTTTATGTAAACAAATTAGTCCATTTGTGTAACTTAAATCAGAGAGCCATTAGTATAAGCCTCTTTCAGGCCTAATTTTAGTCTTAAATTCCGTCATGAACTCAACATCCCTTAGGTAAATTTCGTTCTTAACATCAAGATTACTTGATAAAGTAAGACACGCCCATGCTGTTTATTTGCAGAAAATTTCGCTTTTGGACATATTTGACGAGAACAAGAACTGAAGTTCATGAACTATAACTATAAGTAACCAGATATGCTTAAAATCCAAACTCTGGAATAAATTATAAATTAGATTCTCGACCAATTATACCAATAATGGTTCTTGTTTGGTTTAGTTTGATTCGGAGTTAGACATGTTTCCATATCGAGAATTCGCAAACCTAAACTGGACATGCATTTTTACGAAAATTAATTACTTTGAAAATTAAGAATTCAGCATCGTAGTTGATTTCACTCTTTGAGAACCAGACCTTTCCTAATTTCGGTAGAAGTAGAAAGTGCAACATCAGAACAAAACACGTACAACTGAAACCAAACCGGACCATGTTCCTTGACACACGCATTTTAAACTAAAAACTAAAAGTCAGTTATCAATTTAGGGTCTGAGCCAGTTTATTAGATTGGTTTCAAAACGAGAAACACCTCTAGGATGAAAATAGAGCAATAAACGAGTTCCCATATCCTTGAATGTTCTCCTATCGCTACTCGTTGGAATGGCTACATCCCTTAAGTTAAATCTTCTTGTGGAGGTTGTTATTGAATAAGCTTCCTTCTAGGGTAAATTTGGATAGGAGAGGCATTGATGTCCCTTCGATCTTATGTCCCATTTGTCAAGAAGATGTTGAAACGGCTAATCACATTTTTTTTTTTCACTGAGATGGCTTCTACTTTGTGGTCTATGTTAGCTAAATGGTGGGAGGTTGATATTCCTTTATGTGCGAATATGGAGGATTGGATTATTTGTCTTGATTCCTCACACTTCCCCAAAAAGGTGAGAGTCTTTCTAGAACGAGGTGGGGTTCTTTTATGGTGCATTTGGAGCTTTAAGTAACGGCCGGTCTTTTCTACTTCTTCCTAAGAAGTCGTTGTTATGGGATAAAGTTGTTTCTCAATCATTTTTGTGGATTTCCTCTAGGAATCCCAATTTTAAGTTTAGTTGGGTAGGTTGGTTGCATAATCCTATTGCTACTATATCATCCTTGTAATTGTTTCTAGCTTTTGCTTGTTTAATATAAAGCCGCCGTTCAAAAAAAAATACAATTCTCTCCCCTCATTCAATTCATGAGGTAAAACATAATACTTCTCATATGGTATCAGCCAAAATAACCTTCTCTCTCCTCTTGCAACCCTAACTTTTTTGGCCGCCGCCTCTCTTCCTCTTCATTCGATCCTCGTGTTTTCTGCAATGGCGGCCTCTTCAAACCCTTCTCCATGACGACCTTTAACCACATGATGCACATGAAGCCTCCTCTAGTTATCTTGTATGGCAGAACAAATGCTCTTGGTTCTCGATTTTCACACTCTTCATGTTGTTCCGATTTACCGCCCTACTTAATCATGGATGGCAAATCTTCTCCAAACCCCACGCCGCCGCCTGCTTGATAAGGATAAAAGCGTTTTCTTATTAAATCCTCTCTCAGAGGAAGCTGCTGCAGAGGTTTTGGTCTCAAGCGCCGTGATCTCGGACCGCTCACAAGCCTACACAGCAATGCATCTCGTTGAAGCCATTCACTCGCTACGTGATTCGCTCCGTTTGATTAAAAGGGTACGCTTCTTGTTATCGAATATTCTCGTCGCTTTAAAACTTTATGTGATCAACTTGTCGCTATTGGTCATCCTTGATGAGATGGATCGTTTACATTGGTATCTTTGTGGTCTTGGACCTTATGAGGTTTTCAACCACCATTCGGACCATGTCCCAGTCCCGAGATCTTGTTGCCTGCCGAAAGCCAAGAATTATTTATCCGGTCTTTGCATGGAACCAAACCCCACAGTTGCTTTTAATGCTCAGCTACGGATCCTCACGCGGCTCATTCGTCGTGGCTCTATTCTTCTTCAGTCGTGGTCCACGCGGGTCGTCGCGTGGTCAAAGCAGTCACGACCCCAATAATCGCCGCTTTGTCGTTAACCGGTCATTAGCTATGCTGCCCCGAAGCTTCATTCTTTGCTTCCTGCCCTTCCGATGAGTCCTTGGTTAAAGCTTTTCATGCTCAATGTCATGTGAGATGATTCTCGATTGGCGCTACCGACTCTGGTGCCACAGATACATGGTTCCTCCTACGGATGGTTCACAATTCTCCTTACAAAGGTAAAAATTGTGTTGTTTTTGGTAATGTTAAGACACTTCCTATCTCTCATACAGGGACATCTACAATAGCTCGAAATATTACTCTACGTAATGTTCTTGTGGTTCCCGGTCTACGAAGAAGCTATTGTCCATAAGCAAGTTAACTAAAGATCATCCAGTTGATGTTTTGTTTTCCGATTCTTATTTTCATATTCGGATCGGCTAATAAGGGTCCTCGGAAGGCACTTGTGAAGAGGATTGTATGCGTTTCAAGGACTCACCAAAAGCCTTTGTTGCCTCTCTTAGACGTTCAAATAAAGCCTCCTACGAGTTATGGCATGCTCGTCTAGGACATGTTGCCTTTAGTATTATTTCTTTCTTGCATAAGTTAGGTCTTTTGAATGTTACTTCCTTGTTACCAAAACACAGACTTTGCACTCCTTGTCAACTTGCAAAAGGACAAAGATTATCTTTTGATGTTAATTTAAAACGTGCTTCTTCACCATTGGATTTGATTCATTGTGATTTGTGGGGTCCTGCACCTATTTGTTCTAAAGATGGTTATCGTTATTATGTTGCCTTTATTGATGATTTCTCACGATTTACATGGTTTTATCCTCTTAAAACAAAACAGATTTCTATTCTTTACCAGTTTTTCTCAATCTTGTTCAACACAGGTTTCAACGAAGGTCAAGGTTTTTCAAAGTGATGGAGGAAGCGAGTTTGTTAACCACATGGTTCGAAATTTTGAGGACAATGGTACTTTTCATCGGTTTTCATGCCCTTATACGCCCAACAAACAAAGGCCGAGGAAACATCGCCACATTGTGGAAACTGGCTTGGCAATGTTATTTAATGCTCATATTCCTGCTACTTATTGGGTTGATGCTTTTACCTCTGCAACGTATATTATCAACCGTCTGCCCTCTCCTTTGCTGGACAATGAGTCGCCTTACAAGTTATTCCAACAAAGATCCGCAATATGATAATTTTCGCACTTATGGTTGTCAGGTGTTTCCTTATCTTCGTGATTACAACAAGCATAAACTTGAACCTAGAAGCCTACCTTGTGTCTTCATCGGTTATAGCCCACAACATAAGGGATATCGTTGTCTTGATCCATCCACTTCGAGAATTTTTATTTCTCGACATGCTCGCTTTAACGAATCGTTTTTCCTTTTTTCCTTCTTCACAACATATTGATCTCTCATCTCTGGTTGTTACAAGTTTTCTTGATGAGCCATCCTTTATGAACACGATTGAACATCATCGATCCCCTTCCACTACTTCTATGCCATCTTCGGATACTAATACGCTGCCTCCTTTTATTTTCTTTCTCAAGCCGAGTCCAATGTTCCGCCAAAGAACATGTTTCCAGCCCACTTCACCTGCTCATGAGCCCACTACATTCGCCAACACCCCAAACCCATCCCCACCCACTCTCATCCCAAAACCGCTCCGGTGCCCATCTTGCTTGCATCATGCTTACCACTTAACCCCAGGTTTCAAACTCCATCGTCAAAGATCCTCAAAACACCAATGCGCAAAGAAGTTTGATGCAACATGGACCTTGCCCTCCCAGCCAATAGCCGTTCTAAATGTTTATCTAATTAAGGTCACTCCGATGTATAAAGCGTTGAGCGATATAAGGCTCGCGGTTGCACAAGGCTTTACCTGTACTCCGGTCTTGACTATTCTCATACCTTCATCCAGGTTGTTAAGGCCTCAACAGTTAGAATCGTTCTTTCTCTAGGCTGTTTTACATCAGCAATTACATTACATTGGATGTTAAAATGCCTACTTAAATGGCAATCTCATGAGACTGTCTACATGGAGCAACCACAGGTTCACCTGATCCCGTTTTCCCAACCATGTGTGCAAGCTCTCTAAGGCCTTATATGGTCTTAAACAGGCCCCCCGTGCTTGGTTTCAACGTTTGAGTACCTTTCTTGTTTCCTATGGGTTCATTTGTAGTAGGGCCGACACTTCTTTGTTTATTTACAAGCATGGTTCTTGCATCATGTACTTCTTGGTCTATGTTGATGATCTCATTCTTATCGGCAACAATGAATCTAATGTTACCACCTTTATCTCTCGTCTTAATCATGAGTTTGCTATTAAAGATTTGGGTGCTCTAAATTATTTCTTGGGTCTTGAAGTTGCCTACACTGACACGGGCTTATTTCTCCTCGCCTAAATATGCTCGGGATATTCTTCAACGTCGCTTTGTATGATGCCAAACATGTTAGCACTCCCTTAGCTCCTCATGAGTCGTTCACTATTGATGGGGACCCTTGCATGATCCTACTGCCTTGGGTCTTTGGTTGGAGCTTTGCAATATCTAACCATCACCGTCCCCGACTTATCCTATGTTGTTAACCAAGTCTCGCCTTCATTCCTTCATGCCCCTCACTTTCACTTTCAAGTTAAACGGATTCTTCGTTATGTCAAAGGCACTCTTTCCTTTGGTTTAACTTATAATCGGCCTCATACATCCTCTATTATTGGCTATTCGATGCCGATTGGGCTCGTTGTTTGGATACTCACGCCTCCCTATGGTTATTCTATTTTCTTAGGAGGAAATCTTGTCTCTTGAGAGTGAAGCAGCGTTCTTGCTCGTTTAAGTTGTGAATCGGAATATCGGGCAATGGCGAATCTTCTGCGGCTGAAATTGTTTGGATTACTCATCTTCTTAGAGAACTTCATGCTTTGCCTCCCGACGGCCTACTTTGCTTTGTGATAACAAAAGCCTTGTTCATGACTCAGAATCCAGTTTCCCACAAGCGAGCAAAACATATTGACTTGGATTATCATTTCATAAGGGAACTTGTTCATTCAGGAAAACTTTATACCAAATTTGTTCACCAATCTTCGTGTAGATATCTTTACTAAAAGTCTTCCGCGTACGCTTTGAACAGTTTCAGTGCTATACACATCCGCCACCATTCCGATTGAAGGGGGGTATTAGATAACAAATATATTATTGTAATATATTCTATGTTCCTTTTTCATTAATGTATGTTTTATATATAAATACAATTCTCTCCCCTCATTCAATTCATGAGGTAAAACATAATACTTCTCATAATAACAAATAAGGTTCTTTTTTATCTTCACTCGCTGAGACTTTCAAGAAGTAGAAACCAAAACACTTGGCTACAAACTGTTGGAATTTTCAATCTATTAACATGTTAACTAAACACATAAACACGAGTACGCAACGGAAGTCTAAAGATCAAGTATAATGTAACATAATTAACATAGGATCAAGAATGTGTATCTTTTAGCAATAAATAGCAAACGAACACAATCTTGAATATTCGCGTGTGAATAAATCTAACACACAAAATCACTAAAGATCAAAGTATGATCTCTCTGCGGTTGCTCACAGTACACGTTAACCGAGAATGCTAGAATGCTAGTACTTGTTTACGAACAAACCACAAACACCATGTGTTTGATTTATAATCGATCGAACCATAAATCCCTTTATAATCGATCGAACCATAAATCCCATTAAAGTGATATACATGATCAGGTTTATGAAACAATTATAAGGAGGAATCTTTTCAATAATGATGAATTCATTATCGTCGGTCGTATTTTTACAAAACCAAAGAAACCCTTTTTTCGTTATAACATATGTAAGGATTCAATCATATGCTTGTCCAGCTTCAACAACTTTCGTAAAATTTGATTAAAAAAGAAGCACCATTGTTAGGCAAATCATTAGAGAACTAAACAGCTACAAGAACACAATGGTTTATGTAGTTCAATCGATCTTGTTTTTATCTCGTCTAATTCATGATACTTTCAAAATGTACAAACCAGAACACTAGGACACAAACATCTAATTACTCTGGATTATAATTCAAACTAGTTACAGGCCCGCCCGCTGGGCGGCTAGCTTCAAGAAATCTTCAACATAGCGTATAGCAGAATAGTTATAGCGTATAGCAGAATAGTTTTTAAGTTATCATTCAACCGTAAAAAAAACATATGTTCGGAGTTTAGAAGTATGAAAGACAATGACACCCCAAAATGTTTCCGGTTTATATCTAAAGAAATGCACATTTTGTATATTTACATACAAAAAGGGGAAGAAAAAAAAGGTTGTTTATTAATGATAGAGTAAATTGCATTTTTGGTCCCTAAAGTATGGCCAAATTGCAGGTTTCGTCCCTAACATTTTGAAAGTGCAATGATAGTCTCCATTTTGAATGTTTTGTTGGTCCCTAAATTGCAGATTTAGTACCTAAAACTTTAAAGTTTTCGTTGCATGTTTGGTCCCTAAATTGCAGATTTAGTATAAAACCTTGTGTTTTATTGCATGTTTGGTCCCTAAATTACAGATTAAGGACCAAACATGCAGCTAAACCTTCAAAATAGGGACTATCGCTGCACTTTCGAAACGTTAGGGACAAAACTTGCAATTTGGCCATACCTTAGGGACCAAAAATGCAATTTACTCTTAATGATATGATGGATGCAAAGGTATGTTAGAACAAATGCAAACCAATAACACTCAAGATGGTATAAAAAATGCCGCAAAATAAAAATTAGTCTACAATAACAACAACTTTGCAACTTAAAAGTTATACTTAAAAAACAAACAAAAAAAAAAAAAAAAAAACTCTATGTACAAAACACATAACAACCTTGAGAATATTCATAATCTATGGAGAACCTCTTTGTACACGACATTTGTTGTAGTTTTGTCTAGTTACCATCCTTGTACACGGCTAGCTTTAAAAATTTCATTATACAATAAAATGAATAGTAAAATAAGTACGAACGTGTAGTCACATACATGAGACGAAAATGAATAAAAAAAAAATTAAAAAAAAACAAATTTATAATTTATGAACTTTTTTATAGACAATATTGATCGTATAGTTTGTGTAGTTGCATAAAGCAATAGTTATTCACCAGACATAATAAACCATTGCACCAAGGGGTGTTCATTTACGTAAATGCTTACATGCTTAAAATGCGTCCCAAGCTGAAATATCACACGTACCGCCTCGTCCTGGCCATCGCACGGAATTTTTTGCATTACTCTACACTTTTGTGGTTAGTTGCCAACAAAACTTAGCAATGCACATACACACAAATAACAGTGATACAATCAGCTTGTGTAAATTACTTTATACATTCTTTAGTTGTAACAAAACTATAAAAACACATGTAGCTTTAATATATTGTCATTCTATAAAGTCAATAAAAGGACAAAAAAGTTTTTACTTTGGACTCATATTAACAATCTACCTATTTTGACCCATTAACTAACCGGTCACACTCGCCATTTAGATGAAATAGGTAAATAGGACCAAAACAATTTTCATATACTTAAAAAACATCATTTTTTAGCATCATTTCCAAAACATCAATTTGTAGCAATTTATAGCACTCATGTAGAAATTTTCTTTTTGACATTTTGAAGCAAACAAAATATGACTTTCTACTTAGATGAAGCTGGTATAAAAAAAAGAAAAAGTGTGTAACATAAGCGTGATGTAAAAAATACAAATCAAGCAATTTGTAACCCGGTTCTCATTACAATTTGTAGCAAATTTATAGCAATCATGTAGAAATTTTCTTTATAACATTTTGAAGCAAACAAAATATGACTTTCTACTTTTAGTGAAGCGGGTATAAAAAAGAAGTGTGTCACATAAGAGTGATGTAAAAAATACACATCAAACAATTTTTAACCCGATTCTCATTTGACCGACGTATAAAGTAATAACTCATCTTGACCCATTCATAATTTATTAAGCCAAAATTGTTATCTTTAACTCACATGAAAGAAAACTTGACTATGCAACAATGTATGAAGGAAAAATAACTAACCTTGAGGAGTTTGTGGCCCAAAAATACTTCATCACTTGTTGTTGCTCATAACAAACTGTATTAAAACATTATGAAGATAATAATCACATGTAAACCACCAAGAATATTTCTTCTATGCTACTTATGCAGTCGCAACCCAAGGAGTTAACCTTATTAGCTTATTTGTTCCCATGAAAGGCATAAGACTTTCCAAATAAGCTCGCCAAAACACCCTTAAGGTGATTAATACTTTTTTTCCAAATACAATAACCAATTAAGCACCTAAACTATATTAGGCTAAAACACTCCCTTATTATAGTGGTTAATGTAATACAAATAGAGTGGTGGTTTCTACATAGTGAAATTGCCTTTGGCAAGACTGTTTCCTCTTCCCCATTACCATTTTATGAGACCATTTATGTACCTTAATATGGGTCACAGACTCTACATATCTTGTTTGTAAAATCGGTTACAGTTTTGAGATTGAATTACAATTATATTAGTTGAACTTCTAAGAATGGTTGCTATCAGTCTCTCAAAAGCATAAGGAATCGTGAAAATGAAATCAATCCTCTTTCCTCTTTAAATGAGTTGCACACTCTAATTAAAAAATAAACCTAAAAAGGTTCTTATATATTCAAAGTTACTTATAGTCATACCATTAAAAAGGATAGCTTTTAGAGCTTGTACTAACTTCCTTAAGCCATAATTATCACTGAGTCATAGGCATCACAATGATAATATATAAAAGACACATTTGCTTAAACCAGATTATAAAAGAAAACTAAACGCATTTGTTCATGCCAAAATAAACTTATTAATCATCAAGGATCTGCATATAAACATATAACCCTGAGTTACGTGATCACATCTGCCCACTTCTGTAAAAATGTTGTTATGATAAGGAAATCTTTTGACATATACACACTTGATATCTATCTTCTTTGGTTAAGAATGAAAAAATTAAACTATTAATCAGATGGTAGCAATATTCTTTGTAATTTTGGGCTACTGGAGACACGTAAATACAGATTTGTCAACTTCATAAGCTAAACAATAACAGCATTAATAGAATAATGCTTCAAAGTTTCACCTTTTACACATGTGGGCAACACGGTTGGCAGCAAAGTCTCTAAGCTCCCAATGGTTGTCAGCAATTCGTTTTCTTAACCTTTTTGCAAGAATGCATGTAATAACAGGTGTCAAAGACGAACAGGTGAAAAACATGACTACATAAGAAACCGACCATTTATGATCAGTGCTATTTTTATGTTGTATATTTAGGGGCGTTTGGATTACCTTATTTTCTGGGTTTAGGAGATTATTTAAAATTAAAAGAGCTCACAAGTCTAATTTTTCAGGCTTAAAAGCTTATCAAGTTGAGCATACGAACTTAAATAAGCGATAACATCAAATTGATAAGCTTATAACATGATAAATTGAGCTTATGTGCTTTTTCAATTTTAAATAAGCTCATTAGTCTAGAAATTAAGCTAATCCAAACACCCCCTTAGGCCTTGAGCAATGATCAAGACACCGGAATAGAAAAAAACCAACTTCTCCTATATTACGCGTTCATGGTTCAGTTTGGTTAAGTTGGTTCAGTATTCTTGCCGCAATTTTAGTCACTTTTAATTATTAGAAAAATAAATTCAGAAAGTGTGTACTCACTCTAAAATGAGCAAATAGTATGTATTTTGTGTTAAATCTAAAAAATGCTTTTAAAAAACAAACATTTTACAACCTACATATGGTGTTTAACAAATATACACGCATATTGTGTGACTCGAAGTATGTCCACTAATATTAGTCAATTGCATATTGAGGCTATATGCATTAGGTCGAATGCTCCATCAGAAGGATAAATGATATTGTGCGGTCACTTTCAAAGCGAACTAGACATACACACCCATTAAAAGCATCGATTGAGTAAGCATTTCTACCCACATGAAAAATAAAATTTTAAGTAGGCATATTGATACATTTGAGCAATGATATTGCAAGACTTACTGATGAAATCTGATGTCTTCAAATCAAAGGGTTTTCCTTTTGGTGCTCGACGTTGAGCATCCATCATAAATCTGTTGTTAAGCCCAAGCTTGCTCTCAGGTATTCCACTGCAACAAACATTGACATATATTTAACCACTTATAGACAAACTTCAGCTAAAAGATTATACTAAATTTGTAGATTAAGGGTGTTTCAGATTGCTTATTTAAGTGCTTATATGCTTATCTGTTATGACTTATGAAGTAGATGAACAGTTTTTAGTGTTTGGATAAAACTGTCCATTTGCCTATCTAACTTTAAAATATGATCTTCAAACTTTTTAATTATATAAGCACTTGAGCGGTAGCAATCCCAAACACCCCCTAATTGATGGTGTTTTTGTCATCTAAACATATGCATTCTCAATAATAACGATCCTGAGCACCCGAAATCATTTGAGAACCAAGTCTATAACAGGCTGTTTGCCGCTACATCTGAATCACTTTGTGCTATTCGGGTTTAAAGTCAAATTTCAAAGGGCATTTGGGATTGCATTTTAGGCAAGATTAAACATATATTATTAGCGTATGTGATTTTACTATACGATAACTATCCAGTTCACATTTGTTTCACAAACTAATACATACCGATATATTTACGTAGAAACCTACACTGTCGTAAATAATTACCATAGCAAAGCCACCTTATGTAAACGATAATGCAATAAAATACATATAGCTGTTATTTAAAAAAAAATAAAAATTAAGAAATCAACATGCCTTTGAGAATCTTCTACCACACTTCTTGGAGTTTGCGAAGTTTGAATTCCATTCCGCTTCAAGAGCAGTTTCCTATGGAGTGTGGCGGCTTCAGTTCCTGCACAGAGGAAAGAAGAAAATCAAAATCACCAAACGCTTGTTGAAAATCATATAAGTTAAAAAATGTAACAGCAGAGCACACGAAAAAAAAACTTTATTCTGCCAAGCGAATTCATGCAAGGCTTTAGGCACAAATTTATAATTAATGAGTTAAGTAGAATTCCAAAAATAGTAGTCAAACACCCTCAAAATAATCAGTATCATGATCTATTTTTTTCGAATCAAGTTTAAAACAGATTTAGCTTTGCAAGAAAGCTGAAAGAAATTGATGAATTCCTATAACCCTAAACATTGCACCAAACCTTGTTTGTGTTTAAAAGCGCGATATCAATAAATGAATATAAGCATGGGTCTCCTCACCCATGACTTTTTTTTGCTAAAAGTTGAAAACACAAAAATTTCATAACCACAAACGCAACACAAAATATATATAAACGTAACAAAAATTTGATCCCACATATCATACTGAACTGAAATATTCTACCAGGTTGTAAAATCTCTTGATACGTAATACAGAGTATTCAACTTGTTTGGGTATTAAATTGCTGCAACATTCCAGTTACTTAACAATAGGCAAAGACCAAACATACCTATAATTGATTCTACATCGCAATTTATCAGCCATATATTTACCTTTATATAACTTGTAAGAGAAGATTAATTGTTTTGTCTTCATCACAAATCTGTCACTACATGAATTCTTACAGCAATTGAAGGGTGCATCATTCTGGTTTTAATCTTTTTGCATACAAAAGTAAGTTTATCGCAATATAACTTACATTGGAATGGCGAAAGTAGCAGAACCTCGGCTTCCCTCTGCGTTCATATTTCAGCAAGCATGTCCTCCCATTCATCTATTGTGACTCACTTAAAGTGTTACTAACTCCCTTTTTCCTGCACAACAAACATGGACTTTGGTGGGATTTTCATATAATGGCCTAGCTTAAAATCTTGGGAGGAACATTATGGCTTGTGACATGCTTATGTAGCCATACGTTTTAAAGGCTACATTTGCAAGTGGCTTCCCGAGGTACATATAACCAATAATCAGCTCTGTAATAACATTTGAGGTCATAAATTAGGAGCGTGGAGATACCTCTTGTCCGTTTTGTCTCCTCAAATCGTCCAAGAGATTTTACCTAAGGAAGATTAATGGTAAATGAAAACAAAAGTAAGCATCGTGTGGTCAAAATTCAGCTTAAAAGATGATTGTAAAAAAGAAATGTAATATTACATTTGACCATTCACATTTTCCCCTAAAACCAGCCATTTTGCTTGTTCTTCATAGAGGATTTACACAGCAAACCAAAACTTTAGAAAGCATTTATTAATCCAAACAGCCAATCCAAAACCCCCAATTAGTATTAAAAAAAAGTCAATTTTTATTGGCGGAATTTTATCAAACAGATTTAGTGCACATCACTCATTATAAAATTCAATCCAAATTTTGAAAAATAATCCAATAACCAATCATCTAATATAAAAAGATCATGGTTCAATATCATACATAAAAAATAAAAAAATATCATACCTTGGATATCATACGCTTTCCAAATACAGATAAGATAACGTTCTATCGGCCTACATACGAATCAATGCCAAATCAGCAGGGCTTCCCAGCTCCCACACATGCTCTAATGGCTCCAACAGTCGACCAACACAAAGCTTTCTGATAGAGACATACATGGGCTTTCCATCATTGGCCTAAAGTGCCTTGTTTTTCAGAATCCTAACACGTAATAGGAAAAGGTCACATTAATACACGAATGAGTAGCTAATAGAGTTGATATCCAAATGTTTTAATCCGATTATCATAAGTAAAATTATGATAAAGAAATGTAAGTAGAAACTGAATGTACCAAGTATGGCAGTTGTATATGTTGCTTGCCTAAGTGATCCATCATATATTTCCTGCTCAAAACAACATACTTAACACATTATCAGATGTATGAAGATCATGAATACTAAAAAAAGATCACATATATGCATCCATAATAAAAAATGTTCATAAAAAGTTTTTAAACTAAAAATGAGCTTATGAGCTTTCCCAATTTCAACAACCTATATGGAATAAACAATATCATTGTTACATGACACTTCTGAGTTTTTTTTTAGACCAAAACAAATATACAGATAACACTTTAAAAAAATGTAAAAAAATACAAATTCATATAAACACCAATACCAAACAAATATACAGATAACGATTAAAAAAACTGACAAAAAAATGCATTATAATAAAATAAAAAAAAAATACAGATAACACTTTAAAAAAATGTAAAAAAATACAAATTCATATAAACACCAATACCAAACAAATATACAGATAACAATTAAAAAAACTGACAAAAAAATGCATTATAATAAATAAAATAAAATAAAATAAAATAAAATAAAATAAAATAAAATAAAAAAAGGAATACGGATTATAGCCGTGTTTTAATACAACTCACCCCCAATTTGAACAAATAATGATTCTATGCAGTATTTTGCGGGATTTGTAAAACATTAGGGTTAGAACAATACTCATATTGGGGGATTTAATTTTTGGGGATTTGTACATAATTATAATTAGGTTGTGATATGATTTGATTATCATATGAAAATACATGATTTGGAAACAGATTTGTGAACGTTATTGCAATTAATTTGATTGCGTATGTTTGTGATGATGAGATAGTATTTGGGGGAAACGGTTTGTAATTAATGGACGGAGTGAATTGTTAGAGTTTTGGGGGAAAAGAATGCCACGCGGCATTTTTACAGATTTTGGGAGGAAATCATTTTCAAACAAACCCGCCCTTATATAGGGGAGGGATATTGTGTTGGATCAAAGAGATCCATTCAGTCACATGTGAAAATTGAATTGCTTTAATATAGTAGAAGCAAAAATGAGCTTACACCATTCTTTTTAGAAAGCAAAAAATAGCAAAAAAAAAATAATTGCTTAACATAGTGTAGAAGCAGAAAAAAGGATTGAGGATGAGGAGGAGTTAAGAATCGAACTTGAGTCTTTTATCCAAAGTTTGTATGATTTACCAACGCCCCCATCACCTCAACCTACAACATTTTTTTCCAATCTTTTAACAAATCAGCTAAAACATGACTCATTTTTATAGAATCAAATTACAAGAACACGATGGTTTATGTAGTTCAACAGATCTTGTCTTATCTTGTTCATGATACTTTCGAAATGTACAAACATTAAGAAGTATCTCATCTTAACTCAAAAAAAATAAAAAAATTCCTTTTTTTGTTGTGCAAATTTATTCACATGAAGATAACATATTCAGTTTCGGCGGTTCCTCTATAGCTCAAGATGACCTTACCTGTTTCGCAAGATCAATGAACTTAGTGTCGATAATGGTGCATCTACTTCAAATAGTGTTGGAATACATTTTCATGAAATATTTTGCTCCAAACACATTTATTGGGAATTCTACTTTGGATTATGCTTCCAAATGTTGTGTTGGGTTACAATTGAGCCAACACCACCTTTTGTCTCTTTTAGATTAAAACAGTTTTGGGGAAAGCTTAAAAGATTTTGTCGTTTGCCAACTCACCCACCATCTCAAAGCACAACAATTTCGTCAAATAATTTACTAAATAATGACTCGATAAATATCTAGTGTTTTTAAACTCGACTCATTCTGAGAGCAAAGGGTGTGGTGAAGAGCTTTGGCTCTTCATTTGGGTCCACCAGGTGACACTAGGAATGGCAATGGGGCGTTTGGGCGGCTATCCCTATCTCCAAACCCGATTACAAAAGTCATCCCAAACCCACCTCAATCCTCATTGGGATCTTATCAGGGCGCCCCAATCCTCATTAGGAATGGCATTGGTTTACTTAGCTCACCCGCTCTTGTCTAATGGACCAACGTCCATGGTTAAAGTGAGTTCTTTTTATCTTCACTCATTGAGACTTTCAAGAAGTACAAACCAAAACACAAAACTACAAACATCTTATTACATCCTTTTCTGGTGCTCCAAAAACGTTTATTCGGAATTCTACTTTGGATTGTTCTCCCATGTGTTGTGTTGGGTCAAAAAGATATATTCAGTGAGCCGACACCACATTTTTTGTGACAATATTTTAGCCATCATTCAATCATATTACCTTATTACTAATTAACTTTAACAACCTTTTTGACTTAACGTTGATTAAATAACACACTGACACAGTATTGCTAGGCGAAACGCTATAGAGTGAACAACGACAAGAACACAATGGTTTAAATAGCTCAACCTCTCTTGTTTGATGGACCAATGGTCATGGGAAATGAGTCTTTTTATCTTCACTCGTTGAGACTTTCAAGAAGTGCAAACAATAACAATAGGTTGCAAATATCATATTACATCCCTTTCAGGCTCGTCCAAACACATTTATTCGGAATTCTATTTTGGATTATGCTTCTAAATGTTGTGACGGATCATAATTGAGCCAAATGAATAGAAATGCTTAAATCACAACTGAGCCAACACCACTTTTTGGTTTTCTTTCAAAAAGAAACATAAAATAAAAAAGCTATTGAGCGAGCAAGTAAGTTAAAAGTCGAACCTGGGATGCCTTCTTCAAAGAAGCGTTGTTTACCAACTCACCCACCAACTCGATAGACACTAGCATTGTCCAATATTTTTCTAAAAAAAGACTCGAAAAAAAAAAAAAAAAATACACCGTTGGTCCCTAAACTTGGCAGGTCGCATGATACGCCCCGAGCTTTATGTTATGTTATATTTATTTAGGATATGTCTTTGTGTCGTATTAAGAAAGTGTCATTATTAAGATATGTCTTTATGTTTGGCTTGTTTTACAAGCTAGGGTTATTCGGTTATATATATACCGAATCATTATTATGAATGAATCAATCAAGTTTAAGATAAACAAATCTCTAGTTCTTCTCTCTATATTCTTAAGGAGCTCGCAGACACCTAAAAGTGGTGCCTTATCCTACAACCCCTAACGGGTCGTATCAATTGGTGTTCATTGAGCTCTCGTTGAGAGGGCTTACGATTAGGTTCAAAAAAAAAACTATTCACTGGCATCGTTCATCTCGTACTATTTACCTGCACTGTTCATCCAAATACTATTCATCTGCATCGCTCATTAAAAAATTAGTTATTAATCGCTTGAGTATTATTCATGGCATCGCGACGCCGATCGACGAAATATGCACTCTCTCAAGCTCTTGCAAATGGCACGCGTAATATGAAGTGAGTTGTGGTACTAGCAAATCGAAAGTAACAGGATCTTCTCAATACTTACATCGTTTATATCTCCGGACTTAAACTGACGTTACAAATAGAACTGTTGAGGGCAAGGCCTACAACTTTAGAGAAGCCTTTCCTTAGCCCAGTCGAGGCTCGCTTGAGGCAATTGAAGAGAAGGAGAAAGAGCATATAATTGAAAAGAAATCAGATACCATTCCATCGTTATAAAGTGAATTCATTTCACCTGAGATTAAAAAGTCGTTAGATGTTGATGAATATATTGGTGTTGATGTGGTTAATAACGCGATAGATGGTGTTTTCGATATTGGTGGGAGCAATGAAGTTCATAGCAAGTTTGAAGAATTTTTAGAAAATAAGAAAAGTATGGAAGAGATTGTTGTGGGTGGTCGTGAATTTGATGGTCGTTTGGGTGAAATAAATTTGAATTTAAGCGAGGATTTAGCATACAGGGTTAGTCCTATACGCACTTCTTTGGTGGCTCATGAAAGTCCACGGGTTCGCCAACTATGGAAGGAATTGGTATTGGTGATGCTCACGGGCTAATGGATAATGGTAATCATAAATTTGTTCAACCAAATGTGTGGAAATGGATACTCTAATTCTTCATATCTATTTCAGATTAGAGTACATGACATAGTGGCAGCGGAAGGAAGAATGGTGTTGTGTTATGTCCAAGGTAGTGGAAGGCGGAAGAGGAAAAAGATGTTGGTTGTGGTAGCGGAAGGCAGGAGAACTACGAGAGTGGAAGATAGGACTAGGCTTAGGATTAGGATATGGGATCCCGGAATCAAGAGAAAATTTTCAAGACCACACCTTGAGGACAAGGTGATTTCGAAGGAGTGGGGAATGATACGCCCTGAGCTTTATGTTATGTTATATTTATTTAGGATATGTCTTTGTGTCATTATTAGAAAGTGTCATTATTAAGATATGTCTTTATGTTTGGCTTGTTTTACAAGCTAGGGTTATTCGGTTATATATACCGAATCATTGTTATGAATGAATCAATCAAAGTTTAAGATAAACAAATCTCTAGTTCTTCTCTCTATATTCTTAAGGAGCTCGCACACGCTAAAAGTGGTGCCTTATCCCGATACAACCCCTAACCGGGTCGTATCACCAAGATCGATAGGAAAAAACTCGGCCTTTTCATCGCCACAGGTCCAAACTTTGGCCATTAAATGCCAGATTCGTCCCTTGACCAATAATGTCGTTGTCAACGTTATGTTGGTGAGGGCAAAATCGTCTTTCATCAGAAGGCATCAAATAAAACCGTTGTACAAAGGTATGTAGCTAGTAGTATAATGTAAGTAAGGTTTGGTCTACATTTACACCCATCTCTAAACTATCCTTCAAAACCGGTCTTCTTCAAAACGATAATTGTTTCAAGATGGTGCGTTCTTTGGTGTGGTAAGCAAGCTATTATTCGCGACTCGTGGACCTCGCCAACCGTAGCCGATTCTTTGGTTGTCCTGTTCAAGTAAGCGCGTCTTAATATTTCTTGTGTAAGTTTGTAACAATGGTGGTTGTTTAATGACTTGTCATAATCATCAATAGGGGTCTTCTTGTTGGTGGATAAGATGGTATGATCCCGAAATTGCTCGTTCAAGAATGATCATACCAGACTTTTGAGGGAGAGAAATGAGCTTGAGGCAAGATTAGTAGCCTGCCAAGTGATGATGGAAGTGGAAGATTTAACTGGTGCTAAGTTGGATGTTGTTCTTGATTGTTTATGCATTGGGATAACTTTTTAACCTTATATGTAATGAGGCTAGTTGGTTAATGTTATGTATCTTGAATTGTAGTAACCTTGTTATGAAGTATTCATTGTTTGTTTTGATTTTCTATGCCTTATGGGTATGCAGATGGTTAGCAATTTGTTTAGGGTTGACTTTTAAATGTCAACATTCTTATGAGGTTCTATTTAGCTTTGGTTACTTTTTATGCAAATTATTCACACATCAAGCTTAGTCAATATAAAAAAATACACAATAATGACATGGTTCCATAGTTAATGCAAATGGATATAATTCTAAGCGCATAAAATTGCATACTTTTCAAAGCATGAAGCTACAGTTGACACACACACACATATGTTTTTAGAGTATATAACTTGTCCATCGAAAATAACCTAGATGAAACATCTTCTAGATAATTAGCATAAATGATTTGACCTATGGTGAGGCCATCATTCTTTCCAGCGTACCGCCTAGTCATTCTTCTGTAGCAGTTGGGTTGAAGGAAAGTGCTTGAACATCGCTTTGACCGCATCCGAGAATCGAGGATTGATCATGTTGTGGGATTGACACCGGCTTGCTCATGCATTTGGGATCGAAATTGCTTCAACTTGATATGCTGGGATTGTGACAGGATGCATCATGTATGATGGGATCTTCGCTTCGGCTCTTGATTTTTAGATTCAACACCACTTCCGAACCGCACTAACTTCGGCTTTCAACAACAACACTGTACCTTTAGCTTTATCTCATGCTACCTTTTTACCTTTAGGATGTTTCTTTTTGTTGTAGCTTTAGTGGCACCTCGTTTGACATTTCCCTTATTGGCAGTTCCACTACTTGCGGCTCCAAAGATACCCTAGCCATGTTACCTTGTTGTGTCCAGCAATGCCACAAATACTACACCTAACACTCTTCCAAGCCCTTGACGCCTTACCATCCTTCACAATCTCTTCGTTTCAAGAGCTATCCTAACCCTTTTCTACCTCTTGCGGTAGGGCGGTTTGTTTCGATTTCGGGGAACAATTGTTGTTGGCATAGTTGATTTTTCCCAACAATTGCTAGTTATAGGTTGGACATGGTGTTTGTAGGTAGCCTCCCAAGTGAGAAGATAGTAACAAGGATGAGCCCATGTTTCTACGACCCTACTTGTTGGCCATTTAAAGCCATATTCCAATTGGTAGCAATGGCATGTTTACATGGCAAACCTGTTATCTCCCACCTTCTCGCAAGTACAAGTCTGTACAACATTAACTACACATTGCATGGTCCATTGACCAAACTTAGATCCCCATTCCATAAAAATTATACTTAACAGCCTCTTTCTTAATACCCTCTAGCATGTGTTGTGCGGTTGGTGTTAGTGGCCCATCACTCTTCTCAATCACCATAAGAACATGCATTATCCTCTTCATACAAGATTCACTGATGTATTCTAAGGTCGTAATAATTGGTTTGCTTAACCCCTATTTTATTTTCCCATGAAACACTTGACACATGTTATTAAGTAACATCGTAAGTAGCTCTCCCTAAAGATGACAAGTAATAAACATGTATTAATTATAACTGTTTATCTGCATTTGATACAAAGTAAGTGAAATAGATAGATCACTTACATGAAAAATGTGACCTTGACCAATGAATCGGTGGTATCTTACTTAACCAATCATGGGTTGGTTGATTAAGTTTCTTGAGATCACCATAGCTTTGAAACCTGTGACACAACAGTTGTTGACATTTCCACGAGATGGTCTTTGTAGGCCCTACCTTTCCATTGCGGTTTCATTTTCTCATGAATTTTAATACGTAATGTGTTCTCACTTTCAAAAACTTCGCTAAAGCTCTACTTATATCCTCGCACAAAATCAAATATGTTTATCAATTGTTTCAAAACGGTGAGAGTTAAATTCATGAGCAGTAAAGAGAGTACCTTATCCATGTCAGTAATAAAAGTGATGTTTGAAATTGGCCCAAGTGCTATATCATCGGATAAACAATGAAGAAACCAAGTCCATGATCCTATGTTATACAATCAACAAAAACATGCGAAAGGGTAGATACCATTGTTGCTATCAATTCCCAATTTGTCATCGATTGACCATTGAAAGGACCGAAAAGCGCCCCCAACAACGATCTCCCACAAATCCTTGCTTTGCACCTAAACAAACACAATCTCTTGAATTCTGGTTGGAAGAGACTCATCCTGAGGTCGCTCCAAAATCATCACCGTTGTTTTAGGGTCTCACGCAACTCTTGAACATAATCTCTCAACATGGTAAATTGTAGCTTGAATTGACCCCCGATGGTCTGTATTGCTAGGTTTTGGCCCTTAAAACCTTCTGAGGGACACTTGAAGGTCAGATTAGTTGGTAAGTTGATTATACGGACACCGCCAGCGTTGTTTCAACTTGTCAATTTTCACGTGAGATATAGCGAAGGTCAAAAGCTCTGACTTCCCTTGAATGCAAACAAGTGTGTTGCTCATTATATGTTCGACCGCACTGTCTCACCTTCCGCCGACAAACAATAGCCATGGGCGAGTATTTGTGAAGGCCCTTTTGCCGAGAAAGCAATACATTTATACCCCTTCGCTAATGGACTTCTAGATGGGCCAATATCCGGTCAAGACCTTCGGGTTGGGCACGAAAGTGGAACACAACCCTACACTGACCACTTATTCTTGTTTTGTCATTCTTCACAAAAACAACTCCTCCTAGTTTCTATTGAATGCTCTTACTAGGTTTTTACTTCCCCAGCACCAAACTCCACCAAAGATAGAAAAAGTGGTATAGACGCCATTAGCAAAGTGTGCGTGTTGGAAACTAACATGGTCATTGCAAAATATCATCAACCATCATTAAAATTACCAAACCGCCCCACTTATATCACCGTTGTTCTTCTTCACCTAAATCATTACTCTGACCTACTTGTACCATACCAAGCTGTGCATCATTCTCTTGACAAGTGTTCTCTTCATTTGGTTCAACTGCATTGCCAAAGTCACTAGTGTCACTCGCTTGTAACAGAGTAACATCAACAACAGGATCCTCTTCCATGTTATCACGAGTCAATTGAAGCAGAGTTACATCCACATCGGGCTCCTCAAACCTCGTTATTCACATCAGCTCACTGTGCTTTGTGTAAATGCTTCTCCGAGTCAATTGAAACAGATTAACCTCAAAATTTTCGGGCCCTCAAAGGTGTTATTGACATCAACTAGTGTTGTTCCACCTTTGTCAAAGTGCTTCCCCTGACTCACTCTAAACAGATTAACCTCAACATTATGAGGCTCTTTTATAGCATTGTCCTCATCAATAACTACTAAAGCACGCCAATTGTTTTGAACGTTGGCTAGCAAATGAGCGTAAATAAGGTGGAAAAGAGTGGCTCAATGTTTGGCAAATTGCTAGCTTCACCAATATCATTGACGCCCACAGGCAATTGTGTAAGTTGGATAAACGGATCTAGAAGCGTGTTCATTATCTATATCATCTAACACCAACCGTCTACAACAGATTGAATAGCGCAGTGAGTAACTTTTCTCCTATCGTCATCCATCTCCCAAAACATCTTAATTGATTGTGGGGACATTTGAAAGTTCTAATCTAGTCTTCCTATTTCAACATACGCTATCGATATTTTGTATGACAACATCTTTCAACAAGTCTACATTAGCGAGTTCCATTAAAGAAACAAACAACCGTCTAATGTAACCAGCTTAAGAAAGTAGAAATAATTGGTTTGTCCGGACTCATAACCGATTTGGGTCATAAGAGCATCCATTTCATCAACAGATACCTCTTTTATTTCCACAAGATCAACAAGGCATTTCTTGCCTCCTTGATATATCCTAGTTGGAAAGTATTTGAATGTACCTTCATAATTGAACATCATGCTAAGCGATCGGGTTCACCCATTTGTATAAAATGTACAAAAACATTGTTAAGCTAAAGTTACTAAAAGGGAATAACTTAATCACCATTACTAACATATGATTGTAGTAGGCTCTAACCAAAAAGACTTACAATATCTCCCGATTGCGACTCTTCCTCCGTTCACACATCATCATATAAAGGATATTCCCTTACTCGCCACAGAGTAAATCAAAGGTGGTTGTTTGTTATTTTCTTCTTGATTATTTGATTTGATGATGCATGCGTGACAGGTTTTCGGGTAGGCTTTCAAAACAAGTTTGGGGATGAGCAATGAGTACACAACTTTGTTATATTGTACATAATGGCTGAAAATTGGACAAGACATGTGCTACAGTATATAAAACAAAATGACTATTGTACCCTCAACAATAACATGATTACGGGTTTTATGTATAGCTAACGCGACAACCCCGTTATTGGTCGAGGGGCGAATCGGCATTTAATGGCCAAGGTTGGACCAAGCGATAAAAGGCCGAGCTTTTCCATCACGATCCGTCCCCGCCAAGTTTAGGGACCAACGGTGTATTTTAGTAAAAAAAAAAAAAAGTGCCCTCAAACACGATTCATTTTGAGCGATGATTTTGCTAATGTGTTTAGTGTAATTTCCCATCACAACGACTAAAGTAATTAGATATGGTAAAAATCCAAACATGGAATAAATTAGATTGTTAGTGTAATTTTGGACCAACAAATATACCAATAATGGTTATGATTTGGTTTGGTTTGATTCGGTAACGCATATTTCCATCTCGAGTCTTCACAAACCTAACCTGAGATGTGAGGACTGAATGACTGATACGAGTCAAAGTGATTGGGCACGTGACTTGCACGTGCCAATCTCCTAATAACTTTTCCCGCCTAAGTTCCATACTCCAAAGTCCAAATCACTATATAGCCTGCATTTCTTACATAACCGAGTAGCTATTGATTTGTAACCAATTTACTTCCTATATGTAATTCTCTACTCATATCACTGTAACTACAACCATTGTGTAGTAGAAATCTTGAGTTCACTTCATTGAATTCCTGATTGTTTTACGGATCGATCTTCATTTGTTAATTGATTTGTAGTTTTCTTAATTGATTTCTAGTTCGATCGTATCAAGTAGAAAGTGCAACATCAACACAAAACACGATAAAACTGAACCTGAACCAGACCATGTCTTGATGCACAATAGCAAGTTATGAATTTAAGATCTAAGCCAGTTCATTAGATTGGTTTCGAAAAGCAAAGACATCGGCAGAAAATATTGCAATAGAGATGTAGGCAAAGGTTTTTGAACATTAGTTGGATAATACAAATCTTAAGAAGCATCTCATCTTAACCCAAAAAAATTAAGCAAAGTGAGAACACAAGAGAAAGGGATCTCATTCTATGTCATCTCCCTCCTCAAACAGTCAAACTTCATTTAATACCAAAATTATACTAACAACCCTATCTTATCTCATTTCTCTGTATCAGCAATCACCAAACACAAAAACACTCTACAGTTCATCATGTTCATCCTCGTCTTCGGTTGAGTCAGCGCCACCTGGGGCTCCACCGGATCTTTGATAAACAGCTGTGACGATTGGGTTACAAACAGCTTCAACTTCTTTCAGCTTCTCGTCATAGTCTTCTTTCTCGGCATTTTGGTTGTCATCTAGCCATTCAAGTGCTTCCTTTGTTGCTGTTTCGATCTTTTCCTTCTCATCTTCTTCGAGTTTGTCGGCCAACTTGTCTTTGTCGCTGACTTGGTTCTTCATGTTGTAGACGTAGGTTTCAAGGGCGTTACGGGCGTCAATCTTTTCTTTCACCTTCTTGTCTTCCTCTGCAAACTCTTCTGCTTCCCTAACCATACGCTCAATTTCTTCTTGGCTCAATCGACCCTTTTCGTTGGTGATGGTGATCTTTTCTGATTTGCCAGAAGCCTTGTCTTCTGCCTTAACGTTTAAGATACCGTTGGCATCTACTTCGAATGTGACTTCAATTTGTGGGGTCCCTCTGAATAAACAATAAAATGAACAAGTTTTAGCACGCCAGAAGCACAAATGCAATTCACAATAAATCAACTGTGATCTGAAAAGGTGACAAACCTTGGAGCTGGGGGGATTCCAGAAAGGTCAAATGTTCCAAGAAGCCTACAATCCTTTGTGAGACTTCTTTCACCTTAAAACCTGTTGCAAATACACAATGTTTAGTTTATGATCTCCAAATCGGGATATAATGCACAATTCCTACTTTCCCAAATTGCAAAAGTAAGGGTACCTTGATGGAGACGACAGTCTGTTGGTCTTGGTAGGTGGTAAAAACTTGAGATTTCTTGGTTGGGATGACGGTGTTCCTTGGGATCAATTTGGTCATCACTCCTCCGACGGTTTCAATACCAAGGGTGGGTTACATCCAACAAAGGATATCTACAAATAAACACATTATAAATATTAGTTCTGCGTTTTTGGAAATAACATATATAGATATGCGATAAGTTATTAAATTACCTTTGGTCTCATCACCACCCTCTCCGCTCAAAATTCCTCCTTGAACTGCAGCTCCAAAAGCGACAGCCTCATCAGGGTTAACACCCTTGTTTGGTTCCTTTCCGTCAAAATAATCCCTGAGGAGTTGTTGAACCTTTGGAATTCTGGTACTTCCACCAACAAGAACAATCTCGTCGATCTGGCTCTTCTGTAGACCAGCATCATCCATGGCCTTCTTGACGGGTCCCATGGTCTTTCTGAACAAGTCGTTGTTCAACTCCTCAAAACGGACGCAGTCAATGGCTCAGAGAAATCCACGCCATCGAAAAGTGACTCAATCTCAACACGGACTTGATGTTGGCTACTCAAGGCTCTCTTGGCTTCCCTTCTTAGCTTTCCAAGAGCTCGGTTGTCCTTGCTGATGTCTTTTCCGTGCTTCTTCTTGATCAATTTGATGAAGTATTCCATGATCCTTTGGTCAAAGTCTTCACCTCCAAGATGGGTGTCTCCGTTTGTGGAAAGAACCTCAAAGACACCATTATCAATGGTCAAGATACTGACATCAAAAGTTCCACCACCAAGATCAAAAACGAGAATGTTCTTCTCACCACCTTTCTTGTCCAAACCGTATGCGATAGCAGCAGCCGTGGGCTCATTGATGATTCTGGCAACATTCAAACCAGCAATCACTCCAGCATCCTTGGTAGCCTGCCTTTGGGCGTCATTGAAATAAGCTGCATAAATAATCAAAAAGTAAACCGTTAACAAACATCATTCAAGGACATCAAAAAGTATATTAATGAAATTTCATTTTGTATTAAACTTACCGGGAACAGTGACGACTGCGTCCTTAATTTTCTTTCCAAGGAAAGCCTCAGCTGTCTCCTTCATCTTGGTTAGAATCATAGCGCTGATCTCTTCAGGACTGAAAACCTTGTCACCGTCCTTGAGCTTGACTTGGATGTACGGCTTTCCGTCTCTGTTCACAATTTTGTATGGAACAAGCTTAGAATCCCGTTGGACTTCTTTGTCCTCAAACCTGTCATACAAAAACAAAATGTTAATTAATATACAACAGCAGATATCTAATATTTACACACAAATATATTGAAAGGTTCATACTTTCGTCCAATAAGCCTCTTAACATCAAAGATGGTCCTTTCGGCATTAACAGCCGCTTGATTCTTTGCAGCCTCACCGATCAACCTCTCGGAGTCGGTGAAAGCCACCCACGATGGAGTAATACGGTTTCCTTGGTCGTTTGCTATAATTTCAACATGGCCATTCTTGTAAACACCGACACAAGAATAGGTGGTACCAAGATCAATACCGATAACAGTTCCTAATTTAGTAGCTTCTTCTTTTGCAATCGAAATTGCAAACAGGCAACCTGCAACACATTAAAAGGGTTAGTTTAAAAATATCAGAAACCATTAATAGCCAACCACAGAACCATGAAACAACTACTGCTAAAAGGAACAATGTTGGCAACTTACTGCCTGATTAAATCATGTTACGATAATCCGCACATTGAGTACAGCATAATATTGATTCTTTGTCACCAAAATAAATAGATTACTTAATAGACAACCAAATATCAAATATTTAATGGTCCACAG
The DNA here is from genome assembly GCA_910596185.1 of Chrysanthemum makinoi. Classification (NCBI taxonomy): domain Eukaryota; kingdom Viridiplantae; phylum Streptophyta; class Magnoliopsida; order Asterales; family Asteraceae; genus Chrysanthemum; species Chrysanthemum makinoi. Next base: position 137,806,587 of record OU343223.1, on the reverse strand, counting down.
GACATCAATTAATACGATACTATACGCAAATGAGTACTTAATGTGATACTTTTTTTGCACGTGCGCATATCCCAAAAACTCATATCAATGCATATAACCAATTAAACAAAGAAAACGACACTAATCAAGATTTATAAACAGTTGAAAAGGCGTAAATAGTTTATCTCCATATCTTTGTGATATAAAGGGCCTCAATTTTGTCATAAGATATCAAATACTACAAAAATATTATAAAGTAATCGGATACTAATAACAATTCCGGTAGATACAACATGTGTTAATACTACCAAAGTCTACATTTTAACGGTCAAATAAAATAAATATCTAAATGATGATTCGTCTTCCTAATAATGTAACACCAAAATCTAAAAGTACTCAAAAATCCAAAACCTATGCATAACAAAACCCTCAGATCTTATAAAACAAAAATCAATCAACAATCATGTAATTTGAATTTTGAAAAACCTAAACCTGACATTCTTCATATCCCATATTACCATATCTCAAATTTAAACTAAATCGGAAATCAAACCCCGTGGATTAGTGGGCCAAAAAGTCAGAAATCATGGTCACCAAAAATTTTAAACTAAATCAAAATCTCGAATTAAACTATACATCAATACCAGATCAAACCTACATCCACATCATATCAGCATTTCAAATTAAATCTAAATCATACTAAAATCTAGATTCAACACATTAACAACAGCAACATATATAAATTAATAGATCAAACAACAAACTGATTCAAAATCAATCAAATTAAAATCACCTATATCAGAATCAAATCTACATTTATCAAATTAAGCTCAAACAACAATCTAATTAAAAAAAAACTACATCTGCATCATCATTTCCATAATTCATATCAAAACTATATCATAATTAAATCTGCATAACTCTTTAACTAATTCAAAATCAATCAACTAATAATTAAATCAATAATAACATCATACATCAAAATTAAACCTAATTTCATCACATTCATACACAAAAACACAATCAAAACTAAATCATAATTAAATTAGATTCATAAAAAAACAAAATCAAAACAAGATATGAGAAATTATACCAATCAACACAATCGCCAAAACGACGCCGTAGCGAGCCATCATTCACCTCCGTAAAACACTCTCCAAAAACAAAGCTTTCTTCACAATCAGAGATTGATTATTCTTCTAGAGGTTTATAGAAGGTTTTTATGTAACTCAGATTTGAGAAATGTGGATGTTTTTGTTGGGCCTGTGTGAAGAGGTTATATATACATGAGTGGCGCGTGGACGCACGTGGTCAAATAGTAGAGCGTGAGGTTTGTTTGGGGGTGTTTCATGAAGACACTAGAAATCGTGTCATCTGTGGTGACGTGGACCAATAGGATTTCGAGGGAGGGTAATTGTGGCCAATAGGAGTGGAGGTTGTGTTGTGTCTTACGTGGCAATGGAATGTGTTGGTTAGTTGCGAAATAGGTCCCTTGAGTTTTGATTAGTGGTTATGGCCTTGTGGTCGGGATCCTACCTGGATCGTTTTAAATTAACAACGAATCGTGATCGTAAGATAAGATCGGGATCTTAAGATCCTACTCTAATGTTATTTCTTAATAGTTTATGTACTTTTATACAAATATACAAATTCTAATACATTATACCCACAAAATACTATGAATGTTTCATATAAATGTTGTCCTAAATTATGATTATAAAATGTTTAAAAAGATTAACATATTGTTTTTTGAATTCTACAAACAAAAAACCCATAAATTTGTAGTTTTTTAGTTTGTAATCCGAGAAAAGTAAGATCGGATCGGATTAGATCGTAAGATCGTATGGTCAAGATCGGGATCCTATAAGATCTTAAGCTTGCAAAGATCCTATGTAGGATCTGGATCGCTTTTGCTTCTTGATATCGTAAAATCGTAAGATCCTAAGATCAGGATCGGGATCCTGACAACTATGGTTATGACTCTAGGTTTATTTTTGGTAAATGTTGTTTTTATTTCTTTTATGAGATTACTAAGTTATGATTATTTGATGTAGAAATATGTTATGACTAGTGTGTTTACGCGCGTGTTGCGGTTGCTGGGTGAGCTTACTGGTAAAGGTGTGTATGATGAATTACTAGATTTCTGACTGTAACGTACATTTACGGCTACTGTGTTTGCGCGCGTGTTGTAACTTTCGAGTTGATTTATAGGTAGAAGTATGTGTAATGAGTTTAAAAAGACGTATGAATGCATGTAGCGGAAACCGTTACGACTATTGTTATATCTGTGCTGTAGTATTGTCACTTTCGAAAGAGACATAGATTTTTTGATTAATAAATGAAAGGTTACGTGAGATACGGTTATTTGATATTTCTTGTTTTGGCTACAGATACGTCACATTTTTGGTTGTCGCCTAAGCTAATTCATAGAACCGTACATCCTTTGATTAATAAATGAAAGTTACAGTAAATGGAAAATTAAATCATGTGATTAGGTTATTTGGCATTTCTTGTTTTGACTACATATACGCCAGTGTGATTACTTGTGTGTTCGAATGTCTTCTAAGTTAATTCTACAATCGTCTTATTATATATTTCAACATTTCTTATTTTAACTAGAGATATGTTACACTTAATGTGATTACTTGCATGTTGCGGTTGTCATCTCAGTTAATTTGTAAAAGCATACATTTTTTATTAATGAAATTAAAAGTTACATTAAACAAAAAATTCATATGGGTGATTGGTCATTTAATATTTGTTTTTTGAAGTACCAAATTGAATAATACAAACATTTCATTCAAGTCTAATCTAATCTAAAACCTTTATATTAAAAATGAAAATTATAGCAAACGGCAAATTAAATCATGTGATTAGGTTATTTGGCATTTCTTGTTTTGACTACATATTTGTATGTTTGTGTGATTACTTGTGTGTTCGACTGTCTTATACGTTAATTGGTAAAAGCGTACCTCCTTTGATTAAGAAATGAAAAGTAACGATAAATAAAATTTTTGTGTGTGTAATTAGGTCAATCAACATTTCTTGTTTTAATTATAGGTACGCTACAATTAGTGTGATTACTTGCGTGTTGCACTTTTCATCTCAGCTAATTGGTAGAAGCGTGCATCCTTTGATTAAATAAATGAAAGTTATAGTAAATGACAAATTCAATCGTCTGATTACATCATTCAACATTTCTTATTTAAACTAAAGATACGTTACAATTAATGTGATTACTTGTGTGTTGTGATTGTTTTCTCAGTTAATTGTTAACAACATACAGCTTTTGATTGATGAAATTAAAAGTTACATTGAACGGAAAAATCAGACATGTGATTGGTCATTTAATATTTGTTTCTTGAAGTACCAAATTGAATAATACAGACATTTCCTTCAAATCTAGTCTAAAATCTATATATCAGAAGGTTTGTGACAAAAGTTTTTGAGGAAAGTTTGAGGCAAAAATCTAAGAAAATGACATATGCCCTAACTCTTTAAATAGCCCATAGTTATTTTTTTTTTCTTTTGTCCACTATGCTTGGAAGAAATTTTGCAAATTCATTTCAAAATAAGTTGAACCTTAAATCAAAATAATCGAACCCTAAATCAATACCACAACAAATATCCTAAATTGAGAAATTCATTCCAATAAGAATCCTAATGTTGTCTCACTCTCATCAACTACTACTCTATAACGAGGTAAGCTGTCCATACGAATTTGATTTGTATCTCCTGAAAAATTCTCCTAAAATTATAAATGCGAATTATATGTTAATATTATTTCTAAAATTTTAAATGTGAATTGTTTGTATGTTAAGTTTGTGATAAATAAAAAATTGATTTCACAAAGTAAGGTCTAATGCACATAAACTGTTCAATGTAATGCCTGAATGATATTAGTTTCAAATGTTGAACTAAGCGATTTTAAATGGTAAGGAAGTTGGTTGTGTTGCCTAATTCACTCAAGTCTCCCATTGATTTTGCTTCTTTCATGGTAACTGTGTAAAAAAGTGGCACCAAAGTGGAGAAATTAGATGTGATTAGACAAAAAAAAAAGTGTCATGGCAATGGAGGGTGGTGGTGTTTTAGTGGTATTTGAAATATGCCTATGTCTTCATAGACTCATCAAGTTATTCGAGAGAAACGTTTGATTTTGGTTGTACTTTTGGGGTTATATGTTCTTTTTTCTATAGTTGACATATGACCTAAGATCAAATGTGAAGAAATCTTAAAATGAGAATGATGAAAAATAACTATAACCACGCATTAGAGATGCATAAACTTGAATTAGATGAATCTCTAATATTTTAAATGCACCATAATATATTTTGTAGCTAAAAGTTAGATTTGTATACATGTATTAGATGCATTTCTTCGAATTAGGCAAATCATATGTATTTTCCGTCCTTTGCGAGTCAAATTTATTCTTAGTACTACTTTGCATTGTTTTCACTTCAAAATCACTTTCAAAACTAATTGTGATGCATCTAAATGAACAGAGATTCATCTAATTCAAGTCAATTGTTGGGGTATAAAGTCAAAGTACTGCTTATGAAGAAAGTCAAAGTACTACTCGTCAAAGTACTGCTATGATAAAGGACTGTTATGCAAATCGTTTAAGGATTGTTATGTAATTCTAGAATATTCTTAGATTAGAATTAGTTTACTTGTCATTACAAATTGTAAATCGACTAGGGTTTTCCTTATGCCTAGGACCTAGATTGGCATTATAGACATACATGCAAGTACGATATTAGAGTTATTTAGCAATTATGGTTGTTAGTGAATCGTATAATAGCGGGTTCAAAGTTTGGTTTTAATATAATATTTGAAGTTCAAAGTTATTCTTCTTAGATTTGTTGAAGTAGAGTCCGCATACTTAATAGAGTTATATCAGTGTTTCATCATTAGTAGTTTGGTTTATCCAAGGTTGTTAAACCCTTACAAGCTACATAGTTAGTTTGGTGAGTATATCGATCAACAAAAGCCGAACACTTGCGAAATGAGGAACAAAACACTCTCATACTCTCCTATTCTAAGTGTTTAATTTGGGATGATCTCATACAGCGGTCATAGCATGTATCCTGTCACATGCTTGGCGGTTACACAAAACTCCACCACTAGAGCTAAGGTCAAGATAATTTTCAAAGGAAATATTAGGTAAATAATTTTATAAGGCTAGGGGTGATCTGTCATTATTAACGTGCCACGGCGAAGGGGACAAAACCAATGATACATGACCAAATCCATGGGCAAGACACCAATGATTGCTCGCTTCTTCACCTAGACACAATTCATGACTAAAGGGTAGGATATAACATGGGATACACATAAATGGTGAAAAATAAAAACAAACAAGAAAATACTCTTAGCTATAACCAAGTTGTCACCCTCCACCGTCCATCTAAAATTCAAGCTTCAAGACGCGGAAACTTGATCATCATGTAACAAGCTAGTGTGCCATAACTTATTCATCACATATCAGTTAATGCGATGCAGGTGAATATTCGTCTTTCTGCTAAAGAGGATGCATTGAACTCATAATTCATTAGATACTTTTTATGAATGTCGACTAAGTATAGTAAGTAAATTGCTCACAGTTTGTTCAATCATTTGATAACTAGAGTCATTCTTTGATAAATGATCACTATGAGTGAGGACTCAATAAACTTTGATCAATCCTTTTTGTAGTTAAGTGGAAAGCAGGTCAAAAATCAGTGAGAAAAAACTTAAGATGAAAATGATGAGAAATAACTATAACTACACATTTGAGATGCATTGATGTTGGGTTTATTGATTTGATGATACAAAACAATAAAGAATGAAATATCAAGGGCTTAAAGTGACAGGAAGGAAATCTACAAAAAGATGGAGGGACTTGCTTGGAAAAGAAGATTTATTATTTAGTCATTTGTAGTCTTTTGTAAACCCTAATCCTCTAGTATATAAAGAGGACATGGGTGTAGGTTTTAATAATTAAGTCTTCCATAATGTAGTCTAAAGGGGTGCGTGTGTGTAACCTAGACATGTTCCTATAAACGTCTAGGGTTAGTGTTAGTTTAGTTTAGCCTCAAGGATCTTTGATCCTTGTTACAAATAAGTGTAGCCGTATTATTCTGATCAAATAATATTTGGGGCTTGGAGTGTTATTAAAGAAAACCTTGTTCATAATAGCGTTAATTCTTGTATTGAATATTTCAATTTCGTTATTGTGTTTCCTAGATAATATGAGGTCTAAACAACCTCGAGCTACAACGATTCAACAAGTGGTATCGAGCAAGGTTGCTTGATATCAGGATTCGTCAAGGTTTTAGTTGATTGGAAGAAAGCAGTTGTCGATATTAAGGTTTTATTGTCGAATATTTTTATTTTTTTTAGGTAGAAACCTTTTTGAAGTTATGTGGCGACAAGATACAATATGGTAAATTCATTAAATTTGTTTGTTACATGATAGCTTTGATCTGATTGGTGAACCGATTATTGTTCTATTCAGTTTAAGATTATTTATCATGGATCGGTGCAATTGATTTATTCACGAGGGTTGATTTATTAACTGAATGGTTATCCTTGTACAAAGTAAATTAATTTGTCGGTGCTCTTCTTAAATATTGATAATCATTGAAATGTTTGGTCCCCACACAAGATTCGCTTTTGATTTAGACAATCACATATTAAATTCATAAACGCTTTATCCTTTGTCATTTGTTTCAATCATAGTTGCTCGTACCGTCATAAGGGTTCTCTTATGGATAGACTAAAGGAGATCAAGTCTGATTGTTTGTTTAAACCGTAGCTAATCAGGATCGATTATTGGTGGTATATTTGATTGATTTCACTCATGTTCGCATGCAAACAAACCCTCAATCTGCTCGTATCTCTTATTAGTAGGGTTTGTTAATTGGTTTGGATTGGTGGGTATATTAGCGTTAGTAATATAGATCGAACTATTATTACGAAATCTACTTGCATCCGATTAACATATGCGGGTGGTTATGCAAGATCCATGTACTACTTTATTAAAGTTGTGGAGTTGAATTTACCACTGCTACATGTTTGAAACGTGGTAGATTCTTGTTCCACTGCTACAAGGTTTAGGTTACCACTGCTGTTGTTGGAACGTGAGCTGAAACTACTGCTGGAACTAGTTGAATCTGCTGCTACGATTGAGTAACCCACTGCTAGCTTTAATTGATTCCACTGCTAGTGTTAGCTTGTTATCACTGCTACATGGTTCGATTTCCACTTCTACGCTTGAGCATTATCACTGCCTTCGATAAAGTTTCCACTGTTGTACGTTGGTTATTACTGCTATCTATTGCTCGTTAATGTTGTTGAAGCTGTGTTAATAGTTCATGCTGCTGCTATTTGTTATTGACTGCTCACTGTATTCGATACTGTTTGAATGGTGCCGCTATGATTGTTGTGATAGCGATAGAAGGAAGGCATAACAAAAGGTGATGGACATTGATATTGGTCATGCATTATTTATTTATGTGCTACTACGGTTATGGTTTATGCTCTATAAAGGTTGTGATAAATCTTAAAGTGATATTTAATGGGCTAAATGGCGTGACGGATGGCATGGTAATGTTAGTATCATTCTATGCAAACAATATTTGATGGTGTGTTGGTTATATATGTATTTAACCGTACATGGGTATTTGGATGCATGGGTATTTTATGGAGAATAATAAAGAAGGCAATAAAAGTTTAATGTCATGTGCTCTAAATGGTATGAACAAAAGGTGATCGGTTGAGGTAAAGTGATTCATAAAGTTTTTGTCTTGATGTTATTTGGTTAATGAGGCGATATATGGTTTTAATTCTTGTGTGGTTTAGGAAGTCGAGCATGATAGTTGTTATGGATTTTTGATGACACGGAAGTTTGGTCACACACTAAGAAGTTTGGAGTTTGGTTTTTCTATACGTTCTTAAAAAGTTTAAAAAGCTCGTTTTGGTTTTATTAATTAATTGATTACGAAGATAATTATTTATCACTTATTTGAAGGTGAAGTGGAATTACTTGGATACGTGTTTTATCATATCTTAAAAGGATTCTCACTACTTCTAAGGTAACTTGTTCGTGCTTCAATGATTGTGACGAAGAATTGACATAACACTTAAGGAGTGCGTTATTGTGCTCAGTGATTATCATCAAGAGATTGCGGTCTCCCTATACATTGGTTGGTATACGTTCTGAGTCACGTGGATAAACAAGACATAAGATACAAGTTTGGGTGATTTTAATTCTTCATCAAATTCGTTATATTTGGTTTTCATCACAAGTGATCATTACAAGGAGCTTACAGATTTGAAGAATCATTTGATGTTCATGCACCACTCAAGGGGAAGTTTTGATTCTTACTACTATTGATTAGTATTACTACTGATGGTTTAGATTTCTCTTGTTTCAAGTTCATTTTATTTAGAAAACTTCATGGAGGATAATTTGAGACATTGGAAGGATGAATTGGATGTGTGGTATTGATTCGTGGTGGTCAAGATCAAGTTTGCATATGTTCTTTATTTGTTGATAACAACAAGGAGAAGAGATGTTGGAGTGGCGTGGCATGGATTAAGGGGAAGACAAGGAAGACAAGAGTGTTACATTCATGGTGAGATTTAATTATCTCAACTTCTTCTACTTCGTCTAGGGAAGTTCATACAAGAACCGTATTTGTTTTGTCATCATCAATTAGGGGAAGAATGTTGGGTTTATTGATTTGATGATACAAAACAATAAAGAATAAAACATCAAGGGCTTAAAGTGACAAGAAGGAAATCTACAAAAAGATGGGGGGACTTGCATGCAAAAGAAGATTTATTATTTAGTCATTTTTATTCTTTTGTAAACCCTAATCCTCTAGTATATAAAGAGGACATGGGTGTAGGTTTTAATAATTAAGTCTTCCATAATGTAGTCTAAAGGTGTGTATGTGTGTAACCTAGGCGTGTTCCTATAAGCGTCTAGGGTTAGTGTTTGTTTAGTTTAGCCTCAAGGATCTTTGATCCCTGTTACAAGTTAAGTGTAGCCGTATTATTCTGATCAAATAATACTTGGGGCTTGGAGTGTTATTAAAGAAAACCTTGTTCATAATAACGTTAATTCTTGTATTGAATATTCCTTTATTGTGTTTCCTAGATAATATGAGGTCTAAACAACCTCGAGCTACAACGATTCAACAACTTTTATTATTCTAGCATAGTAAAGTTTATTATCTTCCAAGTAACTTGGGGACGTCTTTTTATTATAACAAGGTCTAATTGAGGGCAAGTAGAGTTTAAGTGGGGGATATTTGATAACATCAAATTATCCTGATATTTTATGCGTCAAGTTCCCCCATTATTATATCAAACTATGCAAACCTACATTCATTTATGCTCTTATTTCTTCATATTTCGTTTCAGGACAAAGATGAGCACTTTGGCGGATTTGATAGAATATTTATTGATATAAGCTTAAGTAAAAGTTAAAGACTAAGCCGGGTTCACGACATAACTAGTCATTGAAGTTAAGCCGTAGAGATTTTATGACTTAGCCAAATTCTTGCATGAAGAAGATTACGCCGTAACTATTCATAGGGTTATGGCGTAAATGTGTTAATGAGAGTTCTACGTTCGTATCTCACTCTTTGGCTACGCCGTAGGTTGGCCAGCATATTGACCAAGGAGTAATGTTACGGTCTAGCGTTGATGCGATTCACGCAGTAAGTGTGGATAAACATGAATAAAATATCAGTTTTAAATAAGAGTTATGGCGTAACCATTGATAAGGTTCTTGCCGTGACAAAACGAGCACTATATATATTTCGAAGAATTATGCATTTTAGATATCTCCCCTTTCCCAAACCTGTACTAGGTTTGGGGAGAGCGACCCAAAAAAATAAATGAAGATTAGACGATTGAAGGAATGACATTTTATGTAGCTAGGAATTATTCTAGTCTATTTCAAGTTTGAATACTCTTATGCTTTTCTATTAATCGTTTGATGAATTAGTTTTGTTAAATTAAGCTTTTGTTTAGTATTTTATCTTTATTCCTCTATATAGACGTTTTCTTTGCTTGTTTGTGGACACTCTTGTTTCGGTAGCTTTAAAGCTTGATAGTATCTAGGAAGCTAGAAGAATTGACTATAGGACCTTAGATGAGTAGTTTGGGAGTATTGATAGGAATTGGCCATAGTACTTTTATATCCTTGTGTGGGAATTTTACCCAATGAACACTTACCAAATGTAGAAGCTTAAGTTAGAGGCCTAAGACCGAGGCGGGGTTTCGTTTGAACAAGTCTATTAAACATGGTACTTAATGACTCTTCTGTAGGGTAAACCCACAAACTCTTGTAATCACATTTGGTTACGAAACAGGAGGCTATGAAACATAGGCTAGATAAATTGACCATAGAAGTCTAGTGATTACATGAAGGAAGAAATTACTAAACTCTTAAAAGTCTTAATTAGTCATATCATTCTCTTTTTTATTTTTACATTTTAAATTCTGTTAAAATAGAATTTACTATTTATCACACAATTTTCATTTAATTATATCTACTTGAGTTTAATACCTTATTTCACCTGAACAATAGCTCTTGGGACAACACTCGGATTTACCTAGGCTATACTTCACATGACGGGGTACATTGCCCGTGAGTATGTGTTAGTCCTAGTATCTTTCAGCTTATAAATTTAAAACAAGATGGAAAAACCACATCAACAACAAAAAACACAATTGCCAAGAAAAAGAAATAATTTTTTATTTTTATATGTGTGTTATATTGTATGTGAGTAAGTGTGTTTTAGGGTTAGTTTTAATTAATATAAATTGAGAAAAAAGTAAGGGATGGGAGAGAAAGTGTTGCACAGATCGAGAGAACTTGAAAGAAAACATTAAACAACGACTTGAAGCTGATGTGACGAAAGAAAACCCTTCACCATACCCCCAACCCTTACTGATTCTCTTAGCATATTTTGGTATGGTAGGTACATTCGTACATATGAAGTTTGACATTTCACAATGTAGTAACGTTTCCAAATTGGCACTTGCTTTGTGCTCCTTTTAATTGTTTCTAACTTAGGATAAATTCGTTTTGACTTTTTTTTACCAACTAATGTATCTGCCAACATATTGTGACAAACATGTTTACTGAGTTAACTGGCAAAAGCATAGGTGGTTTAATTTTAAGGGCAAAATGCATAAAAAGGTACTCAACTTAATTTCAATATCTAATTGAGGTATCCAACTTTGTTTTTGATGACGTATAGTCTGGAGTCGAGTCATAAACCCAACCAGAGCCCCATACTTCATAAGCCAGCAGCAAGGGCCAATATCAATAAGAGCTAGGGCTCACGAAAGCCCAAGCCCAAATCTATTTACAGAATAGATATCCGATATCTTCTAAAATAAGAAGATAATTATTCCCAACCGACCTAAGCGGGATACGCCGAAGGTTGGGGAACACGGAACCAACAAGGATTCCGTGCGTATATAAAAGGAATCATATCCTCGTTTAAGATGCGATCTCAGAACCTTAAAACTCCTCAAACCCTAAACCGATTACTCACTCTCACGCCGGAGGATAATCGTGGGAGACAATCCCAGTAAGCCTACTTGTTTCTTGTCTCTTAGTGCGAGGTCTCAGCGGCAATTCTCAGGTGGTACGGGCGGAGCCCCAAACCGAGAACGCCTTTTGTATCAACAAGTGGCGCCATCCGTGGGACCCAACACTAAGAACCAACACTAGAATGACAAAAGCGGTAATCGGCGATGATCAGACCTTATGGGGAAAAGTCGCAAAGTGGACTAACCCTAGCGGACCCACAGGACAACGGTATTTGCTAAAAATAAGGGATCAGCCCAAGACTTGATCTCCCTCACGGTGGAACCGCACTCGGAACAACCCAAGCCGCTACAACCACCCGCGAGTGGAGTAGACCCACTAGCACCGTCTTTACCACTCCCCTTCAATGAAGTTACTGGCTGACGACAAGGTACGGAAGCACCAGACGGGATAAGGTATATTGGCAGATACAAATGCTTCACTCTTGAGGTCGCGCGGAGTTGCACCAAAGTTTTCGTATCCCAAAACTACGAAACATTAACTGCCCTCATGCAAGATGTAACACCCCAACCCGACAAGGGTAAAGATATCACAATACGGTTTCATATCAGAACTTTAACTAATGTACAATAGCGGAAGCCTTTACAAAATATCCAAAAAGAAAACATAAATAACTAATCTTCCAAAATAAATCTAAAATCTCTATGGTCAAATCTTGCTCTCATCTCTACTCTCAACCCAAATCAGCTATCCCATAAGCTCATCTCGAATGCTAAATACGCATGGGGAAAGAAAAGTGCGGTGAGCTTACAAAGCCCGTGGCGAATATACGAAACAAAACTAAACAAAACAAATATACAAATACGAAATCACAACGGAATGAATCTGAATCATTGAGGATTCTGCGGAGCACAATTATACGAAAATCGAGAAGAACACATAACAGTTTAGACATCACATAGCACATTAATGACACAAACCACGAACACATCGAACAACCAAACACATAACATACCAAGAATAACAAATTACATATAAGCCAAACGGAATGTCTAGAGACTAACGGAAACAGTCCTAGAAGATAATCATGGCATTCATACAACTCAATAAATCAACATTTAATACACTTAATGCAATATTGTAGCGTGAATTACGGACAAGTCATGGAACAATATAGCTAAACCGGTTCTCATATCTAACCTGCAGAGTTTAACATGGCAGGTCACATATGCAGACAAATAATTAACCTTCAAAACACTCAATTACACACTAGCACATTCATCTCACAGATCAACGCATTCACGTAACAATAACAAATCATAATATCAATACGAATCATGTTTTAGCATTATTAATCCTATCCTAGCATGGCAACTAATAATCACTTAAACAAATACATCATAAGCACATTCACTAACATATCATATCAGAAATATCTTTCTTCTTCAAAAGGTAACATCAGAAAATAAATGGAGTAGCTAGCTCGAGATTTTGTGAAGAGCAGCGTATTACACGACATCATTCACGGATATAACATATCGGATAAGATCAGATCTAGGATGCATCCATACGCCCCTTCCTACATATTCAAAAATATGCTTCACCATCCGAGGCGTGGCAGAACATCACTCTACGCCTAGAGTCATATCGAGAGGTGCATCAGCGATACGGACATGGAACCCCCATGACTAGTTAAATATTTCTTTCAGTTAACAACCGAACTTAGTCAAACAGATTTTCAGATACGGCACATATCATAGTCAAACACAAGGTCACAGATAACATATCAGATAGTTCATATCATAAGGTTCTTATTAGATATTGAAGTCATAAGTTCATATCATAGTGGCATATCATATGTTCATAAGCAGAGCGTTCATAACCAGAGGTTCATAATCATAGGTTCATAATCCAATATAGCAGGGTTCAACGAATGTATATATCAAAGTCTTCCTAACATAAGTTCACATCGAATATTGCATAGTTCACTAGAACATAATTTCAGATAATATTGATCAAACATTGAAAGGGTTCAAAGCAATGGCATTGGGAATCTAATAAACATAATAGGAAACGAGCGAAAAGAACATCATAAGAACCTTCTTGAAAGGTCAGAATATCTGTATGATAACATAAGTGTCTTAAAGTAAGACAGAATATCCGTACCTTAAAGAAATGAAGGGAAAGCAAACGAATGAACGAATACGAAGATGTAACGTCGCGTCTCCTCCAACGAATCTACAGGGATTATGATTTATTTAATACTTATTAGTATCATTAATGTCGTAATGGATTAATCTCATTAATACTTTTAGAGTTGTCAGATTATTCTCATTTTTAGTGACGGACGAAATTCCAACATTTTAGAGTATTAGTCATTACTTAGCCAAACTTATGGGTTGCAAATGACAAACGGTAAACTTAAGGGTTTAATATGATAATTATCTTATTTAAGAACTTATATGATCATTATTCATAGTATAGGGTTTACAAATGTCAAAGACGGATTTTAGGATTCTCTTTCAAAATAGTTTACATAATCTTTTATAAATTACATGATTAACCCGGTCACACGTAACATTGTTCGAATGCAAACCCTTAATGAGACTATGCATGCAATACTTTAATTCATTATAACTCACACATGTTCACGCCATACTTAGTACTAGCTCATTATACTCTTAATCAAAAGCCATTAATGATTCCAAGACTTACCACTTCTCACATGAAATAACGAATTTACACACTTAGCTTTTAACCCTAATCAACTTCCTATTTAAGTTCTAGGGTTTCCCATACTTTTAGTATCATTTTATTACGCATTCAATTAACATGTTACTCCTTTTAATGATTTCCACTTTGACCTAGAACGTATGAAAACTCAAACGGAAATTAACTTACCTCATGCATGTCCTTACGTAATTTATTTACACATGTTGACCCATAATAACTCAAAATTACATATTACACCCTTAACATCTTTAATCATACGACCTACCCTTATATTATCAGATTTTACACTTTTAGCCCAAAGGTTTTAGAATTTACAAAACATACCCTTTAAGTTAAATACCATTCGAATGGTCCTCTAAATATCAAAAATTACACGTTTAACCCCCATACTTATTTTTATACGTTTAGTACCATTATTTTACTGTTCACAAAAATAACCTTTAAGTTTCATAATTTACAAAACCAACCCAAAGCTTTTATGTAAAACCGAATAATGCATAATTCAAGTACAAGCCCTAAACCTAGGTTAAACCAGTCATTAATTCATCATTACTACTGTATTAATGACCCTTAATCATAACAAGCAAACCCTAATTTTTATAAACCCTAATCATTCCTTTTTAAATCCTTTCCTTTTTCATACGCGATCTAATAATAAAACCCCAAACAAATCACACAAGCTTCGAATCCATGGATATGTATTTTATACAGGTCGTATGTCATATAAGAGTCCTTAGAAAATTAATATCATGGTCCCAAAAATCATCATACGCTCATTCGTTATTTTATACGCTTTTAGGGTTTTAATTCCAAATAAATTCCATACGACTTATTAATTATGCATGACTAATTTTTACGTGTTCTATATGACTTGTAGGACTGAAAATAATATTAGGAACATACCCTTGATGAGCTTTGGTCGTTAGAACAAAAGAAACCAAAAAGCTCCTATCGCCGAAACCCTAATTGACCAAGAAACTAACCACGATCGAAACAGCACCTTAGAGCCTCGAACCAGATTTTTAACACCTTCTTTACCTTCAAACTCATCCAAGAAAAATAGCTCCAGGCCTTGGAAATCAGATGTCGAATTTTGGAGGGTTTTGGGAGTCGGTTTGGGTATAATCGCTATTAGGGTTAAAATATGAACCTTATATGTGTTTATATATGGTTTTATAATTTTTCTTGTGGGCTTTATAATGTATTGGACTTAAAATAAATGGACTCTTAATTTTGTAAATTTATATTGGGCTTTTATTAATTAAATTCTTTTATAAAACAAATTAAATATATACGGCTAATTACATAAAATACAAAACGAATTTTATAAAATCATAAACTATAAAAATTACCTTTTACAAAGTGTTTAATATTTATATAGATCATGTGGGATATTTCTTAAAAATTTTCTAAATTTACATAGCTTATTTGGTATTTTTTGAATTAATTATTCATACTTTTTGATTGTAGGGGTATTTTGGTCTTTTTGTGAATTTTAGAAATTCAGGTATTACAATTCTTCCCCTCTAAAAGAAAATTTCGTCCTCGAAATTGAACAAGACAAAACAGAGCAACGAATGGTTGAGAACTTCTAGGAATATAACGAACGTTAATCTTATCTCGGAACAAATGGATTTCTTATCGGAATATTCAAACTCAAACTTATTCAAAAATCAAATCGATAGTCAAATACTTATAATAGATAATTATATACTCATCAGAATAATGGCGGAGAACGGATGAGGCGAGAAAATCAAACGACAAATTCGACTTATCCGGATATCTAATGATGAGGACATCATATGCATAGACAGAATAAATCCTATCAGCCTCAATAGTCGCAGAAATATGTGGAGACATATGAGCTTAAGGTGGTGATAGCAATCTATAGGTTGTCTGAGATCATAACAACGGATTCCAAGCGTACAAAACTTATACGTAACAAATATCGAGCGAAATCTCACAAATAGATGCGAATTTCAAGCGAACATGAGAAGCACCAAATAACAGATACAAGTCAAAGTCCATACACACATCAATCACAGGCATTTCCCAGGCGTCGTATACCTTCAATAAGTTGATTATGTGATCTCGGTATTATTCGTTGATCGGCGTCATAATACTTGCATCACATAACCAGTTCTTATTGTCACTATATTCATCTGGTCATGACAAAACACATAACTAATATCATAACAAAACATACCACATAAAGATAACATACAGATAGCAGGTAACATACTATAACAAACCAGATCCACATGAGTATACCATCATGATGGTCATACTTCATTCAAGCGGTAATTAAACAACATCATTAAGAAGAAACATAGCAGACGAAACTTATTAGGACTAACGGAGACTTAACGAATCTAGTAGAAAGAAACAACAGACAGGAACTATACTTTCAAAATTTTGTTTTATTTCCATTAACCAAACAAAATTTGCAGAATCGTCTTAAGATGAACTTCCAAAACAAAACTTAAAAATCCCAGATTCAAACGTCAAAATGAAAACAAAAGAACCTAACTCAAAATCAACTGTCAGAAAATTCTCATAAAGGGTAACTAATCGAAGCGAAATTCCTATTCTTGTGTCGGATTGAACCTACTAGTAGCCGTAGACTCCAAATCCGAATCCACCTCGTATTCTTCCTCATGACTTATTCTGGCGATCCGGGAAGAAAAGCGAGATATACCGAGAATGCTAAGCGATAAAACTTCACGATTCACACCGAGTTCGAACAAATCGAGAGAAAAGCAATACAGTCAGAATCACTTATCGAGAATATCAAACCGTCTTGAAACGCATGACAAGCGAAGAGGTGACATAAGTCGCGCCCAATTCATATGAAGTAGATGAATCTTCTCAGCCACCGGTTGAATCTTGTCTCCGTCTCTTGCGCCTTTGGTTGGTCCATCCAACTTCCTCCAACAACATCCGGATGTCTCCGACGGCACGGCGGTCGAGTGTGGCTTCGCTTCGAACCTCTCGGCCACAGGAACGTCGCGCGCGAGGTCGGCACCATCTTCTCCGGCTCCACGGGTAGTCTCCATCTAACGATCGACAAGCGGATGGCGAAAACAAACTAACAAAATTGATCGCGAACAGAGGAGGGCCAATTCGGTGAAGGCAAAAGGATATCAAGTCAAATGAACGACCATCAAAAGGAATCGGAAAAGTATCGAACAGGCGGAAACCTAATGTCTACCCAATCCTCACAGGTCATAGCCTAAGCTCTAAGGGTCCTAAAACCTGTCTCTGATACCATTAATTGTAACACCCCAACCCGACAAGGGTAAAGATATCACAATACGGTTTCATATCAGAACTTTAACTAATGTACAATAGCGGAAGCCTTTACAAAATATCCAAAAAGAAAACATAAATAACTAATCTTCCAAAATAAATCTAAAATCTCTATGGTCAAATCTTGCTCTCATCTCTACTCTCAACCCAGATCAGCTATCCCATAAGCTCATCTCGAATGCTAAATGCTGCCGCGAGAAAAGAAAAGTGCGGATGAGCTTACAAAGCCCAGTGAACAGATATAACGAAACAAAAACTAAACAAAACAAATATACAAATAACGAAATCACAACGGAATGCGAATACTGAATCATTGAGGATTCTGCGGAAGCACAATTATACAGAAATCCAGAAGAACACATAACAGTTTAGACATCACATAGCACATTAATGACACAAACACGAACACATTAGAACAACCAAACACATAACATACCAAGAATAACAAATTACATATAAGCCAAACGGAATGTCTAGAGACTAACGAAACATCCTAGAAGATAATCATGGCATTCATACAACTCAATAAATCAACATTTAATACACTTAATGCAATATTGTAGCAGCGGAATTAGCAGACAAGTCATGGCAGACAATATAAACCGGTTCTCATATCCTAACCTTTGCAGAGTTTAACATGGCAGGTCACATATGCAGACAGATAATTAACCTTCAAAACACTCAATTACACACTAGCACATTCATCTCACAGATCAACGCATTCACGTAACAATAACAAATCATAATATCAGAAATCGAATCATGTTTTAGCGTATTAATCCTATCCTAGCATGGCAACTAATAATCACTTAAACAAATACATCATAAGCACAAACACTAACATATCATATCAGAAATATCTTTCTTCTTCAAAAGGTAACATCAGAAAATAAATGGAGTAGCTAGCTCTAGATTTTTGTGAAGGCGTACACACGACATCATTCACGGATAACATATCGGATAACATATCATCTAGGATGCATCCATACGCCCCTTCCTACATATTCAAAAATATGCTTCACCATCCAGAGGCGTGGCGAACATCACTCTCTGCCTAGAGTCATATCGAGAGTGCATCAACGTACGGACATGGAACCCCATGACTAGTTAAATATTTCTTTCGATTAACAACCGAACTTAGTCAAACAGATTTTCAGATCGGCACGGATCATAGTCAAACACAAGGTCACGAGATAACATATCGAGATAGTTCATATCATAAGGTTCTTATTCAGATATTCAGAAGTCATAAGTTCATATCATAGTGGCATATCATATGTTCATAAACAGACGTTCATAACCAGAGGTTCATAATCATAGGTTCATAATCCAATATAGCAGGGTTCAACGAATGTATATATCAAAGTCTTCCTAACATAAGTTCACATCAGATATTGCATAGTTCACTAGAACATAATTTCAGATAAGTAACAGATCAAACATTCAGAAAGGGTTCAAAGCAATGGCATTGGGAATCCTAATAAACATAATAGGAAAACGAACGAAAAGAACATCATCGAGAACCTTCTTGAAAGGTCAGAATATCATCGATAACACAAATGTCTTAAAGTAAGACAGAATATCCGTACCTTAAGAAATGAAGGGAAAGCAAACGAATGAGCGAATACGAAGATGTAGCGTCTCTCCATCTACGGGATTATGATTTATTTAATACTTATTAGTATCATTAATGTCGTAATGGATTAATCTCATTAATACTTTTAGAGTTGTCAGATTATTCTCATTTTTAGTGACGGACGAAATTCCAACATTTTAGAGTATTAGTCATTACTTAGCCAAACTTATGGGTTGCAAATGACAAACGGTAAACTTAAGGGTTTAATATGATAATTATCTTATTTAAGAACTTATATGATCATTATTCATAGTATAGGGTTTACAAATGTCAAAGACGGATTTTAGGATTCTCTTTCAAAATAGTTTACATAATCTTTTATAAATTACATGATTAACCCAGATTCACACGTAACATTGTTCGAATGCAAACCCTTAATGAGACTATGCATGCAATACTTTAATTCATTATAACTCACACATGTTCACGCCATACTTAGTACTAGCTCATTATACTCTTAATCAAAAGCCATTAATGATTTCAAGACTTACCACTTCTCACATGAAATAACGAATTTGCACACTTAGCTTTTAACCCTAATCAACTTCCTATTTAAGTTCTAGGGTTTCCCATACTTTTAGTATCATTTTATTACGCATTCAATTAACATGTTACTCCTTTTAATGATTTCCACTTTGACCTAGAACGTATGAAAACTCAAACGGAAATTAACTTACCTCATGCATGTCCTTACGTAATTTATTTACACATGTTGACCCATAATAACTCAAAATTACATATTACACCCTTAACATCTTTAATCATACGACCTACCCTTATATTATCAGATTTTACACTTTTAGCCCAAAGGTTTTAGAATTTACAAAACATACCCTTTAAGTTAAATACCATTCGAATGGTCCTCTAAATATCAAAAATTACACGTTTAACCCCCATACTTATTTTTATACGTTTAGTACCATTATTTTACTGTTCACAAAAATAACCTTTAAGTTTCATAATTTACAAAACCAACCCAAAGCTTTTATGCAAAACCGAATAATGCATAATTCAAGTACAAGCCCTAAACCCAGGTTAAACCAATCATTAATTCATCATTACTACTGTATTAATGACCCTTAATCATAACAAGCAAACCCTAATTTTTATAAACCCTAATCGTTCCTTTTTAAATCCTTTCCTTTTTCATACGCGATCTAATAATAAAACCCCAAACAAATCACACAAGCTTCGAATCCATGGATATGTATTTTATACAGGTCGTATGTCATATAAGAGTCTTTAGAAAATTAATATCATGGTCCCAAAAATTATTATACGCTCATACGTTATTTTATACGCTTTTAGGGTTTTAATTCCAAATAAATTCCATACGACTTATTAATTATGCATGACTAATTTTTACGTGTTCTATATGACTTGTAGGACTGAAAATAATATTAGGAACATACCCTTGATGAGCTTTGGTCGTTAGAACAAAAGAAACCAAAAAGCTCCTATCGCCGAAACCCTAATTGACCAAGAAACTAACCACGATCGAAACAGCACCTTAGAGCCTCGAACCAGATTTTTAACACCTTCTTTACCTTCAAACTCATCCAAGAAAAATAGCTCCAGGCCTTGGAAATCAGATGTCGAATTTTGGAGGGTTTTGGGAGTCGGTTTGGGTATAATCGCTATTAGGGTTAAAATATGAACCGTATATGTGTTTATATATGGTTTTATAATTTTTCTTGTGGGCTTTATAATGTATTGGACTTAAAATAAATGGACTCTTAATTTTGTATATTTATATTGTGCTTTTATTAATTAAATTCTTTTATAAAACAAATTAAATATATACGGCTAATTACTTAAAATACAAAACGAATTTTATAAAATCATAAACTATAAAAATTACCTTTTACAAAGTGTTTAATATTTATATAGATCATGTGGGATATTTCTTAAAAATTTTCCGAATTTACATAGCTTATTTGGTATTCTTTGAATTAATTATTCATACTTTTTGATTGTAGGGGTATTTTGGTCTTTTTGTGAATTTTAGAAATTCAGGTATTACACAAGAAGAAGAGAAGAAGAGATCAGGTCGGAACTTGAAAGCCCGACTAAATTTCGATTCTGAATACGAAGCTCCGGCCTTATCCCGAGAAGAAGAAGCGGAAGGAATGACCGCCGACTTCCATATTCAACCGTATCGGGAGGAGAGTTGAGGAGGATGAAACATCCCACTCGTACCATCTGAGTGAGAATGATGAAGATGAAAAGCGTACCAATGTCCACACTAGACTTGGTAGCCGTAGAATCCAAGACAGATTGGGACGACACTATTCCCCAAGTGAAAGCCCTCTAAGTACAAACTCGGAAGGGCGGTTAAACGCCGAAAGAGGAAAAATTCGTCCTCTGAAAATTCCTCAGACAACGAGGATAGTGAAACTGACACCTGGAAGTCAGAAATACATATGACGACCAGGAGGATGAAGATATATCCCTCCTTGGGCGCCAAAAGGTGGATCGCGTTTTCGGCGCCGGTGACTTCTCGGAAAGCAAAGAGGCATGCCATAACGTAAAGACCTATGATGGAACAGGTGATCCTGATGATCACCTCAAAATTTTTGAGTCAGCCGCGACAATTGAAAATTGGCGCGGCACTGTGTGGTGCCACATGTTCAATTCCACACTAGTGGGAAACGCGCGGAATTGGTTTAGCAAACTTCCCGCGAAGCATCAATGGATTTGAGGAATTGAGAAAGGCGTTTCGCCTAAACTTTACTCAAAGGAAGAAGTGTGCTAAAAATCCTGTTGAACTCGCCAGGGTAAAGCAGCGCCAAGGAGAGTCTACAAGTGCATTCATGGAACGCTTCAAAGACGAATGCATGCAAGTTAAAGCATGCCCAGAAGTATTGAAGATCTGGTTTCATGCGGGATCAACAATCCAGAACTCATCAAGAGGTTGAACGACAAGATTCCCGACACTTTGATGAACTTATAAACGCTCTCGGTCCTTCGTCCAGGGAGAAGCCGCTGCGGCGGATAGCAATAAGAACTACTCGAACTACCGGTCACAGGAACAACCTGGGGACAATCCAATGACGGGGTAGTACTAATAGGAGCTATCGCAGCCAGGGGCGGAGGGATAATGACAAATACACCCGCTAACTAAGTCCCCGAAGGAAATACTGCAAGCGAAGGTGCGAATTTTCCAAGACCGACACAAATGCGCACTCCAGAGGACCGGCGCAGGGAATGGATCTTGTGATTACCACGCATAGAAGGGCCATACCACAAACGAATGCGTCCAACTACGCCAACTCATCGACAATATGGTTAAAGAAGGCAGATTGGACCACTTGGTCAAAAACATCAAAGAGGGAAAGGATAGGCAAAAAGGTGGAAACAAGAAGGAAACACCAAAAGACAAGGCTGACACAATCTACATGATACAATCATGGCAGCGAATCACTAGGTAGAAGGTCAGCCAAGATTTTTCTGGTGGAAAGGAAATCTCCTTCCCTACTAACTGCTGGGACAACGAGTGGAACCACTCACCATAGAGATAAGCGCGGGGGGTCACGACATCCACCGCATGTATATCGACGGTGGAGCCTCTGCAAACATAATGTATGAGCATTGCTTCAAGCGGCGCCCTGAAATCTGTGATCAATTAAGCCCGGCCAGCACGGCCGGCTGGTTTACAGGTGAAAAAATATGGCCGATGGGGCAAATAAGACTACTAGTCAGCATCGGAAACGAACAACATTCCGCGACGGCCTGGATGGAATTCATGGTGATCAAATCTCCCGCCATATATAATGGCATTACCGGGAGACCGGGATATCGGCTATGCGCGCAGTGCCATCAACGGCATGGGATGCTTAAATTCCAGTGGAAGGAGGCATTGTTACTCTCTACGCGCCACTATTCCACATAGAATGTGTAACGGTTTATGCGAAAGGCGCAAATCCCGGAACAACGCGCAACGAATTCCAAATCTGAAGGTTGCAATTCACCTGAATACCGACCAGGATATATATCCATCGGAGGGTCATTGTCGGACAACGGCAAAACGGCGTGTGCAGCTCCTACAAAAGAACTTGGACATCTTATGGGAACAAAACACATGACCGGAGTACCACGTTCCATAACGAGCATAGACGAGAATCCGACAAGGTACTCACCAATACGCCGAAGAAGCGCGGACAGGCCCCAAGCGGCGCAAGCAATCCGCGGAGGTACACAAACTTGTGGAGCAGGAATCATGCGGGAAGTCTATTATCATGACGGCTTTCCAATCCAGTCATGGTAAAGCGACAACAGTGGCGCATGTGTGTGACTACACGGACCTTAACAAAGCATGTCCACAAGACTGCTATCCATTACGAGATAGACTGAAAGTAGAGTCTTTGTGCGGATATCCATTAAAGTGTTTCCTCGATGCATACAAAGGATATCATCAAATACAGATGGCCAAAGAAGACGAGGAAAAAACAGCCTTCCACACAAGCCAAGGCGTTTATTGTTACACAAAAATGCCCTTTGGCTTGAAAAACGCGGGCGCCACCTACCAGCGGCTAGTAGATAATGCTTTAAAGCGGTGGGCCGCAACTTAGAAGTCTATGTTGATGACCTAGTCATAAAAAGCCATACTGAAGGTGAGTTAGTGCGCGACATTGAGGCGTTCAAAACTCTGAGGGATCAACATGGTGAAACGAAAAGTGTACCTTGGAGTACGGAAGGCATGTTTCTTGGATACCTTATCGAACGATGGTATAAAACCATGCCCGGAGAAAACAAAGGCGGTCATCGATCTTCCCTCACCACAGCGTTGAAGGAGGTCCAATCTCTCAATGGAAAGTTGGCGGCTAAGGTTCCTATCCAAGTCAGTAGAAAAATCGCTACCCCTTTTCAAGACACTCAAGAAGTGCATAAAGAAGGGTGACCAGCTGGACCACGGGCAGAAGGCCTTCACTCAGCTCAAACAGCATCTAGCAACACTCCCAACACTGGCACCGACCGAGGGAAGAGCTGATCATGTACTTATGCACTGATGGAGCAGTCGGTAGTTCTACTAACAGATAGGGATTCAGTACAAACCCCATTTACTTTGTAAGCAAAGCGCTCAAGAAGACGGAGATGAATTATAGTGCAATGGAAAAGTTAGTCCTTGCATTGGTGTTTCTGCGCAAACGCTGCGCAGGTACTTCCAAGCGCACCGATAGCAGTAATCCGCGGACCAACCGATCAAACAGATCATCTCCAAACCTGATGCATCAGGCAGACTCCAAAGTGGAGCGTCGCTAGGCGAACACAACATCTCTACAGCCGCGTGCAATCAAAGGACAAATTCTGGCAGACTTCATCATCGAAACCGGATACCGAGAGGTCCCCACACCAGGTAGGAAGGTACTACTAGATCCATGGATCTTGTTTACAGATGGATCCTCGTCGTGGGCGGGTCAGGTGGCCTCATTCTCACAAATCCAGAAGGAATGGAATTCACTTACGCACTGCGTTTTGAATTTACAGCAACAAATAATGAGGCAGAATATGAAGCTCTAATTGCAGGACTACGCATTGCAGCTCGAATGGGTGTACGTAACCTGGAAGCAAATGTGGATTCGGCTATGGTGGCCACGTATTGGGCGAATACGTGGCTAAAGAAGAAAATATGATTCAGTATCTCGACAAGACCAAGACATTGATCAAAGGCTTTGATAGATTCACCATCAAGCAAGTCCCTAGAGGAGAAACCGCAGGCGGGCACTAAGCAAGATCGCCTCGACTAAGCCGCACATCTGTCAAAGCAAGTCTTTGTGGAAACACGAAAAGCAAATCCATATCGGAGATGGAGATTTCCACAGTCATAGAGGAAGAAGGTCCTACATGGATGACACCGATTACGGACTTCCTAAACAAAGGAATGTTACCCCAAGAGCAGAAGGAAGCTCGCAGGATACGGCGCCGCGGCAAAAGATTGAACTTGAGACAACATCTGTACCGCGCTCTTTCCTTCAACCATGGCTCCGCTGTGTAGGCCTACTACAAGCAAATTACGTGCTGCGAGAAATCCATGAAGGTTCATGCAGCATGCACTCGGGACCACGGTCCGTTGTAGCGCGGGCCATGCGATCAGGGTACTACTGGCCAACCATGCACCGTGATGCGCGGGACTTAATAAGGAATGCGGCGACCAAGTACATCGACTGTCCGCAAACCAGCCACGAGCTAACACCAATCACATCCCCATGGCCCTTCTAAAGTGGGGTTGACATTGCAGGACCTTTTCCAGTCGCTGCGGGAGGATTAAAATTCCTCATAGTCGCCATAGACTACTTCACTAAGTGGATCGAAGCAAAAGCAGTGGTCACATCACGGCAACCAAGTAAAACGCTCGTGCGGGAAAATATCGTATGTCGCCGGTTTACGGCGAAATCATCTCAGATAACGGGAAACAGTTCTGCGACAACCCTTTCAAAGATTGGTGCGAGAAGTTGAACATCACACTTCGCATCAGTTAAACACCCACAAACCAATGGCTTAGTCGAGCGCAAAATCGTGGCGAGGGAATTAAAGCGCGCTGAACAGACACAGAAGGAAAATGGGTGGAAGAGCTCTCGCATGTTTTGTGGGCGCACCGCACCTCAATCAAAACTAGCACGGGAGACACCCCTTCTCCTAGTCTATGGGACAGAAGCTGTCATACCGGCCGAAATTGGAATGCCAACTATTCGCACTGCTGAAGTTAACATGGCAACTAACGACGACGAACGCCGTCTTGATTTGGACCTCTGGAAGAAGGCGGGGCGCATCTATCAGGGAAGAAAAATCAAAATCAAGGATGAAAGGATACTACGACGCCAAAGTACGCAGTGTCTCCTTCAGACCAGGTGATTTCGTCTATCGCGCTAATGATGCGAGCCACGCAGAAGACATGGGCAAGCTCGGACCAAAATGGGAAGGACCCTACGAGGTTACTGAAGCATCAGGAACGGGCTCGTACAAGTTACGAGGCTTGGATGGTCGTGAACTGCCACGCACATGGAACATCTGCAACCTCAAGAGGTGCTACCTATAGAAAGGGCTACGGCCCAGCGCACAGACGCTCTCGCACTTCCAGTGCTCAATAAACATTCATGTATTTATTTTTATTTTTACATATACTTTTTTTCTTTGTTATTTCCTAAAAACTTGCAAGTATCAATAAAACGCCGCGGTTTCTAGCTAACTCCGTGACATATTTCAAGTTGTTATCTCCATATACTGTATATCTTAACAATTTTTTATTTTTGCCCACGAAGGCGTGCATGCACTACGAATAAACCCACGAGGGTAAAAGGATAAGTTAACCTACTAAATAACTTGTTGAGTAAGAGGGTTGCAAACCCATCAACATTGGATCACGTATCCTTGTTAAACACCTTGTTCTCGAGACGTGGAATAAGATATGTGCGCATCCCACGACGGTTGCGCAACAGCACCTGCGATGCGTTTAACAACTTAGAACCAAGACACTTGCTTCCTTAATGTGATATTTACATGCAGTGAATATCATAACATACACGATTATGATAAAGTACTTAGAATTATTTCTCAAGTATACTATGATTTTCATACATGATTATGGATTTCCTATATTCGCACTGGCGTTACGTTTGTTTCTTCGGCACCGAATACATCTTTTACGCAGGACAAACAGATATGTATACATTACAAATACCCACGAAAAAAGACTTTCATTCCTAACCACGAGTTATTACAAGAGAGTTATTTTGCAACATATCAACTACCAGCTGCTACAACGCTTAAGTGAAGAGGTAAGCGTGACTCGTTGCATCTTTAGCTTCGCTAACACCCTTCCACCGCGTCGCATCCGGATGTGACACAGTGGCCACAGCGGGCACCCCATCGGACCTTGGCAAGTGAGCCGCACCAACCCCACACAAGATAGCTTTACCGCAATACCTTCTTTTTAGCAAGTCGGGTCGCATGCTTCAAGACTTCCTTTAAAGGCACCTCTTTTTCCAAAGCAAAAGGATTCTGACTATCCCTAGGACGCGCAAAGACAGGCACTTGAAGCTGAGACTCATGGGGCTTCAAATAATAGTCGGCGTGTTTGGCACCTCGATGCGATGATGCGCCAAGGTCAACCCAGCCATAATAACATTGATAGGATAATCTTGATCGCGCTCAAGCTCAGAAATTATAGGGAGCTCTAAGTCCTTCATTCTCTGCATGGCAGCGACCAAGTGATCATATGACTCATCATCATAATTTGGTACCTTATCAAGCCTTCAACAGTTTCGTCTCATGAAGCTTTTCAATTGCTTCGACTTACCGCTCGAGGCACCGAACAACCTCCCCAAAGGCAGTAACCACCTCTGGCGATTCTAGGGTACTGAGTGCAGCCAGGGCGAAGACCATGGCCTATAAGCCACCTACGCTCAGCTATAGTGGACAAGAGCTGAGGATACAACTCCTCGTCATACTCAAGGCTGAGCTTGCGCATTTTGCTTCTGCACCTCAATGACCAGCTCACGATGGCGCCAAGCTCTCCCAACTGTGTAAATAAATCCTCCTTACCCTGCTATAGATGTCTAAGGGCCCAGTTACAAGACAGCTTATATTTGACCGCCAGCACGCTCCGGTCTATTTGAGAGAAGCAGTGACATCTTTTCTCTGCAAGCCTCTCGAATACGCATTGGCCTCTTTTATCTCAGCTTGGGCACTGGCCAATTGCGCTTGCAATAACGCAATCTGCCGATCCTTTTCACTATCATTGCTGCTTTCCCTAACAAACTTTGCCTTCAACTGCGCAGCCAAAGAAACAAGATCCTCAACCAGATGACCCATTGGCGCATCCCCGGCACCGCTCACGGATCTCTGGTTGGAAGATTCAGGCTGAACAGGACTCTCTTTGGGAGGTGACTCCGCACCCTGTTCGAACCTATTGGCACAGACACAGACTTATCAATATCTCACACGCAAACTTGATGAAAACAAAAAATAGTCATACTATCAAGACTACTTACCGGGGGCGAACATTTGCTGCGGGTGCGATGATGCTGCCTCCTCTCTCGTAGATTCAACATGAACAGTCACGGGCGCTTCTTCTTTTGCGAACTCGCACCATCTCGCTTCGCGACCTTTACGCAATAGCCCACGCTCTTGTTCCTCCATTTCCTCATCAATGGGATCCGCCACTACGGGTGGCTGCGCAATAGCGAGGGCCACGAGGGCTGCGACGCCTACGGCGTTGCCTCTATCGCAACGGAAGAGGTCCTGTCATCCCTAAGTTCAACTCCATTGTATGCCCCGCGGTACTCGCTAGTATTGGTTCTTCGCCTTCTTTCAAAGGCCGTGCCCCGACCTCATCCAATGGTTTAGCTAATTGCACCACAACGAATAGATCCATTTCTGCGCAAAGGAAGCAACAAATAACATAAGTTATATAATGCGCAAATACAGACAGAAGACTCACATTATTTACAGAGGTACAGGGAGATGAGTACCCACGGCCATTGCCGTCCAAGAAGATTGGGATCTCATCTTCGGGACCAAAATAGTTACGGCTGATGCCCATATGTACAATAAATCCCTCCGGATAGGCACTAATGGGGATGCGGTTGTCATTTATCAGTTCCGCATCCTCAGCATTATCGACCAGTAGGGGGCACTCATCCCTTTCTAATGTACCCCGGGTATAAAACTCATAGTTCCATGGAAAGCATATATCATCTACCGGAAGAAATACTCCCTCCAATTCCGAAGCGAGTCTAGCTTATCCGTATAGCATTGGAGCCTACCGGCACGCTTCGCAAAAGATACCCACCCATGTGCCCATATTGTGTGATAAAATGCGCGGAATAAATGGATGGTTGGGTTCACTGCCAGTAAACGGCAATTTACCTCAAAATTGGTAACTTTGGCCGCACCGATCAGATGTAACTGGGATATATGCAGACTGTAATAGTTTAAAACATCGCATAGGAAGCGGGACAGGGGCACGCGTTGGTTCGAAAAATCGAACAACCGCGTATAAACCCCACTTTCCCTCTGGGGAGTCGCAATGGTTGCCAGCGCATCGGCACAACGGATGCGTCAAGGTATAAATAATCGAGGAGAACTCTAAGAGATCGCTCTCGGATAAAAAGGTAAAAGTCCGATAATTGTTTCACCATGGTGTTGGATGTATAGAAACGCACGCGTGGGTACCTTGAAGTGGGTCAATTTCTGGATTGC
Organism: Chrysanthemum makinoi; assembly: GCA_910596185.1. NCBI lineage: Eukaryota > Viridiplantae > Streptophyta > Magnoliopsida > Asterales > Asteraceae > Chrysanthemum > Chrysanthemum makinoi. The sequence goes on along the minus strand of OU343223.1, from coordinate 137,777,173 downwards.
AGCTGCAGGTCTATTACAACAATGGCGGATTCTTATTATTTTTTTTTACGGTGAATTACATTGTGAAAATGAAGAGTGGTTTTATACCTTTTTCTCATCCACCCGATATGTGCCACGTGGACCCCACTACCTTCACTTGTGTGGCTGAGATTCCTTTGATGGGACGCGGGGCAGTAACTTTCCCCCGAATAACGAGGCGTTTACTATTCACTTCCATGTCTAGATACAACGTCTGCGCGGATATATGTTTATGGCTTCTTTGATACGCTTTGCGTTTTATTATTGACTACGGTTATTAGTCTAGCATCCGATTACGCACTGCGCATACTAGACTGGGGGACATGATGACGTATAGTGCAGGTCGAGTCATAAACCCAACGAGCCCCATACTACGCAAAGCGGCACGAACGGGCCAATATCAATAAGAGCTAGGGCTCACGAAAGCCCAAGCCCAAATCTATTTACAGAATAGATATCCGATATCTTCTAAAATAAGAAGATAATTATTCCCAACCGACCTAGCGGGATACGCGAAGGTTGGGAACACGGAACAAAGGATTCGTTCGTGCATATAAAGGAATCATATCCCTCGTTTAAGGTACGATCTCAGAACCTTAAAACTCCTCAAACCCTAAACCGATTACTCACTCTCACGCCGGAGGATAATCGTGGGAGACAATCCCACGGTAAGCCTAACGGTGTTTCTTGTCTCTTAGTGCGCAGGTCTCAAGCAGCAATTCTCAATTGGTACGAGAGCCGGAGCCCCAAACTAGGAACGCCCAACTTTTGTATCAACAGTTTTTAACAATTTAAGGTACTAAAGTATTAAAGTTGATTAAAATTGTACAACTAACAAGTTTTTCACAAAATTAGTAGATTACTTCATCCATGTCATATTTCTTATTTTGTACATTTAGACTCTCACGTATGCAGTTTAATTGATTATTCCCTTTTAATGTATTTTTTTGAGCTATATACATTTTCCCATCAACATGCCTTACTAAATTTTTACCCATCAAAATATTACTAGCTAGTTTTACTAGTTCCAACATTTGATGCCAAATTATTACTATTAAGCTTAGTAATCAAAATACGTGGATAGCAACAATACCACTGCCAACACAAAGTCAAATATAGCATGAAAAATGTAGCATGTATTGGTTCTTATTTGAGGATCTGAAGAAAAGGCATTCAGGAATCGAGAAGTAAAAACATGGCAAAAGAAAAATATGATAACTTAGAACTTGATGTAAAGGTAGATTTTTCCCAAATTTAATCAATATTTATACTTTAGTACCTTAAATTGATTAATATTGAGTTTAGTACCTCAATTAGATATTGAAAGTAAGTTGGAGTACATTTTATGCATTTTGCCCTAATTTTAAATATTAGAATTTATTTGGCATGTTACCGTTCACTAGACAATAAACATCTTTAAAATTTTAAAAATGGGGCATGTGGTTTGGTTTTTGGCAAAAATGGTATCCGTGTTTTAGTTTCTTTGCAAAACAGTCCCTAAAAATGCAAAAGTAGTCCCTCATAATTTCTAAAAATAGCAAAAAAATGTCCATGTGGTTTGGTTTTTGGCAAAGATGGTCCCTATGTTTTATTTGCTTTGCAAATAGTCTCTAAAAATTGCATAAAAAGTTCTTAGCGTTAACATTCGACTGTGAAAATAGTCCCGACCCGTATAAAATCTAGAGATATTTATGTAAAATAATACATAAATATCCCTCCACTTTACCTATGTTGCAAAAATAGTCCCTATAAAATTGTAGAAAAAATCCATGCCGTGCTACAATTATTTTAATGGTCCTTTTATTAAATCTAAACCCCGTCCGTAACAAAACCACGAGGAACCATGCTCACAGTTTACTTATGTTGCAAAACATTAACCAATACCCGAGGGACCATGTTCACAATTTAACCAAAACATTTACATGACAAAGCAAACCCAATAATTTAAAGCCACATAGGACAAACCACAACATCCATCCTTATTGGCCGACATTCTCATCCTTCAAATCTCATTGGTCCACGTCATACAAATGACATAATATCGAGTTCATTCACGAAAGACCCCCCAAAAAAATGCATGCGCCTATATAAACACGTATACCCCATGCACAATTTCATTAACCTAATCATACAAAATATACTACAAACTTCAAAACCCTTGTAATTTACTGGTGATCATAAAAATTAAACGAAGTTGCATAGCGGTAATTCATGATGAGACGTTCCGGCATTGTGTTATTAGCGATCGTTTTTATAGGTATATTTTTTATAACAACTTCGATTTGATTATGTTATATGTTTTTGTTTTGAATATAGTTTTGTACGTATGAATGAAAATAGTATAGCTGCATGTTTTATTTTTGTAAGTTTGTTGCTTTAGTATAAGTTGAATTTGATTATATATATTTAAAATAAGAGTTTGTTTACGTTGATTATGTGTTAAGTGTTACAGGTAAAAAAAAAACCATTGTATATATGATCGTTAAGAAAAAAGTTACTACTGAGAGTTAGATTTTGATAAGATTAGATTCTAAGGCTGGTAATCTGTGTTTTAGTTCAGTGTGCAATTGAGAGTTAGATTTTGATATGAGATTAGGCTTAAATTTTGTTTGAATTCGAGCATGAGTAAATTAATGAATAAGTAATTAAGTTTGTTGATCAATCTCGTTACGTCTTGTTTGAGATCAACACTAAAAAGTCTGTTATGTGCTAAGAAAGAAATCGTTGAGACAGCTATTTTAATTGAGAGCTAAAGTTCATTATGGATACTTTGGATTAACACTGTTGTTTAATGCGTAAGCGGCAGTTGAATTTTGATATGGAGATTAGCGTTAAGTTAGGTTTGAATTTTGATCTGTTATTTTATATTCGGTTGATTCGTTGCATACTTATACATTGATAAGTTGGAATTATGAGAGTGATCAATTTTCGGCACAATCACATGATAGATATACTGACATCCTTTTACAACCAAATTTATCAACCCCTCAATAAAATGGCTGTTATGAAAGTTATTTTAACAGACTGGTCGTTATATATTGATCACGGAGATTAGCAATTGATACTGATAAAATTGTCTCATTTAATGTAGTCATATTAGTGTAGATATGCTGTCATGCTAACTTTCGCCATAATTAGTTTAAAGATTGAATTAAATATATCATTCTATATCTTTTTTAGGGTGCAATTTGCTTGTTGTATTAGTTTTGTTTCAGTGATTGACTTGTGGTGAAAAGTTATAACGAGGATTATTTTAGTACTAATCCGTAATGTGTTACAGGTTGCCTATCTGCAATTTCAATAATTGCAAAGAAGAAAGAGAAGAAGTTGGGTACTGTTATTGGGATTGATCTTGGGACTACCTATTCTTGTGTTGGTGTTTACAAGGATGGTCATGTTCAAATTATAGCAAAGCGACCAAGGCCGTATCACTCCATCATGGGTGGCTTTCACAGACTCGAGAGGCTGATTGGTGGCGGTTAAAAGAATCAGGCTGTAAATGCCGAAAGGACAATCTTTGATGTTAAGAGGCTTATTGGACGAAAGTATGAACCTTTCAATATGTTTGTGTGTAGATACTAGATTTGTGCTGTTTTACATTCTTAAATGTTTTATCGTTGTATGACAGGTTTGAGGATAAAGAAGTCCAAAGGGATTCAAAGCTTGTTCCGTATAAGATTGTGAACAGAGACGGGAAGCCATATATCCAAGTCCAAAAAGATGGTGAAAATAAGGTCTTCAGTCCTGAAGAGATTAGCGCTATGACTTTAACCAAAATGAAAGAGACAGCCGAAGCATATCTTGGACAAAAAATTAAGGATGCTGTTGTCACAGTTCCTGGTAAGTTAATTACATATATCTGAAGAGTATTTAGTATTGCACCACTAAGCCATGTTTGTTGATTGTTTGTTTTACGATTCTTTATGCAGCATACTTTAATGATGCCCAAAGACAGGCTACAAGGGCTGGTGTGATCGCTGGTTTGAATGTTGTCAGAATCATTAATGAACCAACGGCTGCTGCTATCGCGTATGGCTTAGACAAGACAGACGGTGAAAAGAACATCCTTGTTTTTGATCTTGGTGGTGGAACATTTGATGTCAGTATCTTGACAATCGATAATGGTGTTTTTGAGGTTCTTGCCACAAATGGAGACACCCATCTTGGAGGTGAAGACTTTGACCAAAGGATCATGGAATACTTCATCAAATTGATCAAGAAGAAGTATGGAAAAGACATCAGCAAGGACAACCGAGCTCTTGGAAAGCTAAGAAGGGAAGCTGAGGTTGCCAAGAGAGCCTTGAGTAACCAGCATCAAGTTCGTGTTGAGATTGAGTCACTCTTTGATGGTGTGGATTTCTCTGAACCATTGACTCGTGCTCGGTTTGAGGAGTTAAACAGCGACTTGTTCAAAAAGACCATGGGACCTGTGAAGAAGGCCATGGAGGATGCAAACTTAAAGAAGAGCCAAATCGATGAAATTGTTCTTGTTGGTGGAAGTACCAGGATTCCAAAGGTTCAACAACTTCTCAGGGATTACTTTGACGGAAAGGAACCAAACAAGGGTGTGAACCCTGATGAGGCTGTTGCGTATGGTGCTGCAGTTCAAGGAGCCATTTAAGCGGAGAGGCAATGACACTAAACGTAATTTATTTTCTTATCTATTTCGATTCATATTTTCACTAATTGAATAAAGTAATGCTAATGCTAATGCTACTGATGTTCTCACTTGTAGATGTCCTTCTTATAGACGTGGCTCCACTTACCCTCGGTATTGAAACCGTTGGAGGAGTGATGACCAAATTGATCCCAAGGCAAACTGTGATCCCAACCAAGAAATCTCAAGTATTCTCCACCTACCAGGATCAGCAGACTGTTGTCTCTATCAAGGTACTTTTTTTCTTTCAAACTTACAGCATGGGATTTGAGTATTTTATCCTGAACTAGAGCTCATTGAACCTTGAATTATTGTACAGGTTTATGAAGGTGAAAGAAGTCTCACAAAGGATTGTAGACTTCTTGGAACATTTGATCTCTCTGGAATTCCTCCAGCTCCAAGGTTTGTCTATTAATTTTAACGGGTCAAATGGGTTGCAAATGGTTTCTGATCTTCTCTTTTGAATTTCATAAGTGATTGCTATGTTAAGAAAAAACAATATTATCATAGTAATAATGTAAGTTTATTTAACAAATCGGTATAAGAAGATTAGGCATGTGAATGTACTTTTTAATAGCTATTAACTCCGGTTCAACCCGTTTCATCTTTTTTCCTTTTTGGGGTTAATTATCACATTTTAACTATTCGACCTGATATAGAATTGTAACCCAACTCGACTGGGTTAATTATCACATTTTAAATGACTCAAGATTTTCTATATAAATAACTGACAGTCATCTTTTCATTGGATGTTGTGCAAATCTCATTTATTCATTCGTAGGTGCTAAAACATATTTATTGTTATTGTTAATTCAGGGGAACCCCTAAAATGAAGTCACGTTTGAAGTAGATGTCAATGGTATCTTGAATGTGAAGGCAGAAGACAAGGCTTCTGGCAAATCAGAAAAGATTACAATCACTAATGAAAAGGGTCGATTGAGCCAAGACGAAATTGACCTTATGGTTAAAGAGGCAGAAGAATACGCTGAAGCAGACAAGAAAGCAAAAGAAAAGATAGAGGCCCGGAACGCCCTTGAAACTTACATCTACAACATGAAGAGCCAAATCAACGACAAAGACAAGTTGGCTGACAAACTCGAAGAAGATGAGAAAGAAAAGATCGAAACACATGAAGGAGGCAATTGAATGGATGGATGACAACCAATCAGCTGAGAAAGAGGAGTATGATGAGAAGCTAAAAGAAGTGGAAGCTGTTTGTAACCCGATCATAACGGCTGTTTATCAGAGGTCTGGTGAGGCCCCAGGTGGTGGTTCGGAATCTACAGAAGATGATGAGGATCATGATGAGCTTTAGATTGAGTTTTTGTGTTTGGTGAATAATGGTCCAGATAGATGAGATAGGGTTGTTAGCATACTTTTTGGGATTATTATTTGTGTTTACTTTGCTTATTCTTTTGATTAGGGTAAATACAAACTTATGTTTTCACAACTTGCCTACATGTTAAGCACGTTCTAGTTACCTGTTCGTTGTTCATGTTAAGCACATTCTAGTTACCTGTTCATCGTGTTTAAACGACTATTAGAACTAGATCAGTTTCATTTTGTCACAAGTTGGCGCTTCATATATATACAGAAAAATCCAGTTTCCTTGACTAAAAGTTTCTGTATATGTTACTTCTGTTGTCACTTGCTAATAGAGAAAGTATGAACTACATGACTGCACGAGAAAGTCCGCATCCCGTGCTTGTTTGATCAATCAAGCTGAGGTTTTTCAACGTCAATACACGTTAAACAGATACTATTATTTACAATGGATATATAAGAAAACCAAATATATAACATGGTATCGAACAAGTTCGACTAGGGACCAATCAACATTTGTAGTTACTGACTAGCCATATGTAACTAGTAAAGACAACAAAAAGGGGAATAAAATTATAAAGGTAGAGGTTTTGTAAATGGGAATATATTAGCTACAATTAATTGTAGCTAATTGGCTATAATTTTGCATTAAAAATGTGGGTCCCTGATTACTTTTGTGGGTCCTGATTTTTTTTCTGTAGGTTCAGAATCATTGCTAGTGTATTTTTAATGAAGGATTGTAGCTAATTGACTACAAAAATTGTAACTAAGCTATCCCCTTTGTAAATTGTAATACTGAGTTTTGGTTGCATTTTTTTTTTTTTGATTGGTAGGAACAGGTTATGCCGTTATTATTACGTATATCAAAAAATACCGGCGAGCTTTAAAATTGAGAAAATTTATTAAACGGACACTTTCTGCTACTATTTTACACATATAAACCTCGCCTATATATTTTTCTAAAATGAACTTTTCAATATCATACGTTAGATTTCTACCGCAATATGTTTTAAACCGTACACGTATATAACCAATTTCCGAGCATTGAGTTTGGGCGTGATACAAACTAGTAAGTGTGAGTGTTGTTGCAGGCGTGCTGGTAGAGAAGAGTGAGCTGCGCGTGGCACAGCGTGTGTGGGTGTGTAGCACAGGCGTGGCCACAGGCTGAGTTCTTTGCAATGGTGTGGCTGAGGTGGTGGTAGAAAGATGGGCGAAGCTTGGCGTGTTCTAGGCGAGGGCTGAGGGTTGGGAGTTGCTTGGCGAGTTGTAGTGAGTATAAAATTTTATCAAGTTAAATATTGGAAGTTGTTTGGGCGAGTTGTAGGCGTATATACAAGTTTTATTAAGTTAAATATATTGGTCAAAAGGAGATCGCAGGCCTGAAATATTCATGCAAATAGATGTAATTGAATGTGTTTCAACTGTCAAGCAACATAAATATTCGAGCTATTTACGGAGGAAAACAATAAACTAATTGTCTCTTTGAAAACAACTACTCTGTAGTACTTAGTTAATGGAAGATAGATATGTAAATAATTTTGATAACCAAGTGAGATAAATCTAATCTGGCGAATGGCTACAAAGTTAATTGGGGCGTTTTATTTTGGGCGTGTAATGCTATGATTGTGACATATTGTGTTCATTTTTGTAAAATATAGGAAAAATGTTTAGTTTGGTAAAACCACTATATAAAAGGATTATTTAGGTAATTTACTTTTTAAAATTTCCACCAATTTCTTGCTTTTCTATGTTGAAACACCCAACACATTATTCAACTAAATTTGCAATTTGTTTTGCTGTTTCAAGGCCTAACACATAGTTTGCTAAATAATCTCACCCTGCATGCGCATAATAAAGAACTTGCACAATCAATGGTATTCACCTCATCACTATAGTTTGTCTGCGGCTACAGAAAAGACGCGCTATCATGAAAACCCAAAAACACTTGCAGCAAAGCACAGTTGCAGATGCAAAAGTGGTTCTACTTTGCAGAAAAAAAAAAGCCCAATAAGAATACTCCACTTGTGATTGAATTAAATAAGAGAATTGTGTACATCAGATACCAAAGCCTTAACATAATTGTGTCTTAAAAGCATAACCAAAGTAACATGTTTAATAAAAAAAACTTAATCGACCTCCTCAATCTTAGGGCCAGCACGTTAAGCACCAGCGGAACATCATCACCCATTGACGCACCAGCAGCATCCCAGCTCCACCTTGATACATTTTCGCGAATGATCGGTTACAAACACTCTCAAGCTCTTTGACCTTGTCATCAAACTCATCAGCCTCCGCAAGCTGGTTGTTATCCAACCAAGTGATCGCTTCATCAATCGCATCCTCAATCTTCTTCTTGTCGTCTGAGCTAAGTTTCTCCCCAATCTTCTCATCCTTGATCGTGTTTCTCATGTTGTATGCATAATTCTCCAATGCATTCTTAGACTCGACCTTCTTCTTATGCTCTTCATCCTCTGCCTTGTACTTCTCTGCCTCTTGAACCATCTTCTCAATTTCATCCTTTGAAAGCCTTCCCTTGTCATTGGTGATGGTGATCTTGTTCTTCTGCCCAGTGGTCTTGTCTTCAGCCGAGACATTAAGAATGCCATTGGCATCAATGTCAAAGCAGACTGTGATTTGTGGGACGCCTCTTGGGGCAGGAGGAATGCCAGAAAGCTCAAATTTTCCAAGCAAATTGTTATCTCTTGTCCTTGTTCTCTCACCTTCATAAACCTGAATCAAGACACCCGGTTGGTTGTCTGAATATGTTGAGAATACTTGCTCTTTCTTTGTTGGAATGGTTGTGTTTCGTGGAATCAAAACAGTCATGACACCTCCAGCAGTCTCTAATCCAGTTGACAGAGGAGTGACATCCAAAAGAAGTAAATCTTGAACCTTCTCGTTTCCTCGCTCAAGATTGCAGCTTGAACTGCTGCACCGTATGCAACTGCTTCATCAGGATTAATGCTCTTACAGAGCTCTTTGCCGTTAAAGAAATCCTGTAGTAGTTGTTGCACCTTTGGAATCCTGGTTGATCCACCGACTAGAACAATTTCATGGACTGTACTTTTGTCCATCTTAGCATCTCTCAAACATTTCTCAACAGGCTCCATACACTTCCTGAATAGATCCATGTTCAGTTCTTCAAATCTAGCACGAGTAATGGTGGAATAGAAATCAACACCCTCATTACAAAAGAATCAATCTCAATAGTGGTCTGAGCAGTGGATGATAAAGTTCTCTTGGCTCTTTCACAGGATGTCCTTAACCTCCTAAGAGCTCTTGGGTTCCCTGTAATATCCTTCTTATTCTTTCTCTTAAACTCTTGCACAAAGTGGTTCACCATTCTGTTATCAAAATCCTCACCACCAAGGTGAGTGTCACCAGCTGTGGATTTAACCTCAAAAATACCCTCTTCAATTGTCAACAGAGACACATCAAAAGTACCGCCACCAAGATCAAAGATCAGCACGTTCTTCTCACCAACGCTGCTTGCTTTTTTGTCAAGACCATAAGCAATCGCAGCAGCAGTTGGTTCGATTGATGATCGCATCACATTTAGACCAGAGATCACACCAGCATCCTTGGTGGCCTGCCTTTGTGAGTCATTGAAATAAGCAGGGACAGTGACCACAGCATTTTTTACTGTTGTCCCAAGGAAAGCTTCGGCAATTTCCTTCATTTTGATTAGAACCATTGAAGAGATTTCCTCTGCAGAGAATTGCTTCTCTTAAGCCTTTGTAGTTGACAGCAATCATTGGTTTCTCAGCTGGACCAGAATTAACCTTGAAAGGCCATAACTTGATGTCACTTTGTACAGATGCGTCACTAAATCTCCTACCAATAAGCCGTTTGGCATCTGTTTCAAAATAATGAAGTATGCATAAGCTTATAATCAAATATCAAGCAAACTACAAAACTAAAGAAAAACAACAACATATAATCAAAACAAACAATAATATCTAAATACCAAAGACAAGCTATAACTAATACAAGAAAAACCAATACAATTTCAAAGCATACATACAGAACACAAAAAACGAGTTCCACAATATACATTCAATTTAACATAGTAAAGCCTACTGATTTATGGTTTCATTAACCCAAAACAATATTTTTCTTTAAAACTAAATAATAGTCCGCAGCCTCATGAAAATCTAAAAAGCATAGAACATCAACAAACTAAAACAAATCAAACACCATAGGAAAAAACTAAGACTTAAAACTAAGAAAATAGACTTTAGAAAATTGTAAAACAGAGCTACTAAACGCTTAGATAACTTATACTAGCATAAACAAATCATATAATCTAGACATAGCAACCTTAAAAAAGACCGTAAAGAAGTACTCAGATCAAGCAAAACTTTTATAGATTATGTTTTTGAGCTATGCAAGATACAAAAAATGATTTAAAGCTCAGACTAGGTGTCACACACAAAAAATTATTAAGGCACAGCTTAAAGGTTTAGTACTTAAAACACAGATTAATGTTCCACTTTGTATATACTAGTAGTACTTTTGTGCAACCTCATAAAAATATTCTGCTGAATACAA